>WAAB01018937.1:9202-43391 GCA_013389865.1 Piaya cayana
TCTATGATTCTATATTCAGAGGATTTTAGACTTTTATTGTGACAGCAATTTATTGCACTAGATGCAGAGGCATCAGAGCTTTTCAGATATTACTTTTTTTACTATCAACAACAAAACATCAAAAGTTGACTGGGGGACCAGCTACAGTTCATGTAAAATTTCTTTCATTCAAAATCCACAGTTACCTATTAAAAATTACATAAAGTTACCATTCAAAAATACTTTGGTAGAAGATAAAGAGAAAAGGATCAACTATCTCAGTTCATCTGGATAAAATGGATAGCCAGAATCACTGTTGTAAATGTTTGGAAGAGTTAGTCAATCTCTGTTTCAGGTCTTAAAATAACTTTATTGTGAGCTTGTTAATCTAGTCTAACTATGAGCTTGTTAGTCTGTTGAGATCACAGGCTAATTACTGACTTTCACAGCTTTTAGATTAGATCTTTAATAGGGTTTAGGCCCTGGCATCTGCTGCCTTGTTTACAAATAAAACCAGAAAAAAGAAAAGTCCTCATAAAACAACACAGAAGGCAAAGGAATACAAATACTATAGAGCTGTCAGGGAGACAAAATACTTGACACCACCACCATTTTTCAGTAATCACTCCCAGAAATAAAATAATTGCTATTAATGTGCACATATTAATTCTATAACCCTCATACTTGTACTCCTTAGATGTTTTCTATGGATGAAGTCCATTGTTGATGTAACAGTCTGGAGTCAAATGGAGCTCGTGCCTACCATGGTTTGGGTTCCACCTCTTTTTAGGTAAACCTGACTTCCTGCTGTTAGGCATATCCCTCTTCCAAGAGCCAGAACACAAACTCAAACTTTTTGATTTCATTTCTTTGCCATCCCCAAGTTGTAATGTTGTAATATCCAGACCCAGATCCAAAAGGCAGCAAAATCATAGCACGTAGCCAGGATGGAGAACTGTACCAAGGAGGCTTCATGATCCATGGGGTACATGTGCAAGTGCCTGTTTGCTTTTCTAACAAATAGAAAGGGTGTATAGTAAAGGTGCAAAAAAATATTTCTGTGCCACATAAGGAAGGTCAGTGATATCAAGCTCCTGCAAACATAGACTTACAATGTACTCCATATCCAAACATCAGTTATAACCCACAGATCTCTTGTAGTAATGTAACATGATAAAAGTTAATATAAAGAAAGTGGTAGGATTGAAGTCCACGGCAACCCTGACATTACACTGGGGACTGCTGTACACCATCCTGGGGTCATGAATCAAGGCAAATACAGGAACCAGAGAACATGCATCCATGTGTGGAAGGATCTATGTTTAATGAGAAGACTTAACCTGAGTTAATAACAGGAAAATGCACACCTGTTAGGAAGATACCCTCAGTAGCAAGTAGTGAAATTGATTTGATGCAAATACAAGCCCCTATCAAGAAAAACAAACCAGATATTGCATGTACACTTCCAAACCAGTATGGGTATTTTTACTTTCATTCTGCATATATCCCCACAGATTTTCAGAAGACGTTTTTCAGCTGTCTAGATTTTGTGAGCCAAGACATCCTTGGCATCTTGTCTTTTTATGCACAGAGTGGTTTGTTCTCATAAGCAGCAGTATTTGCACTTTGCCTTTTCAAGTATCCAACATTTCTATTTTGTGTGAGGAAATTTTTATTCAATTCAAGCAAATTATCAAGGGAAATGGATGATCTTCATGTGCTCCCAATGTTTTTGCGTACTATCACTGCTTGCTCTAAAGTTAAAGCCAAAGTCATCCTGGGCAGATATTTTTCCATCTGAGATCTTTTTTTTTTTCCATTCTAGGATTATAAGACTTAACAAAACATGTCTAAATTGGGAATTAAGCCCTGCAAGAAATAAGTAAGTGCATAAAGTTCTGCAAAAAGGAAGTCCTTAATCACAAGAAAATCTCTCAAAAAAAAGGAGGGGGTAAGAGGGAAACAGAGTAACTGGTTAGCTTAAACTAACTGCAGTACCCACCAGTATTTGTTGCCCCCTGTTCTGCTAGATAAGGTCACCTATCAGAGAAATAGTCCATTACAAATTGCTTCTTATCTGTTTCTTTTTCATAGTTTCTGGTCCTGAGGCAGTGATGGGAATGGAAGAGATTGGCAGGGTTTTGGACTTACCCATGATCCATCATTTCTCACTTCAATTTCCCACACTGATGCAGGGATGGGTGGGCAGATGTCTCAGGAGTCCCCAGCACCTGCATTCAACCTCCGCTCACTGGGTAGCAAAGACCTCAGGGCTCCTCTGGAAAGAAACTGGGTGCAGCATGACACACAAAAGTGGGAATAGGAGACCACCCTGTGCCCCTTTGATGGGATGAAAAACACACTCCGGCTGCTCAAACCCTCCCTGCGTGCAGCCATGGGCCCCCAGGCTGAGCTCTGCTGAAAGCCAGAATCCTTATGCCCAGGTTTCATGTTGGTGCCCAGCTGAAGCTACACTGCCTCCCCAGACAGTGCCAACCATCACTTTTTCTCTACCTAGGTCAATTAACCTGTTGGCAGAGTTGCAGCTGCATATTTGCTAGCACTCCTTATTTCCCAAGAAAAGTATAAGCATGGGTATGCCAGAAGTTTATATGCTGGCATGGAAAAAATCATGTCAATACGGAAAAAAAAAAAAAAAAAAGACATCAATACCAAAAATAACCAAAAGTAGCTACTGTATCTTCAGTGAAGCAAATGCAAAGAGCTATGTTTAAATCATTGTATTTTTGTTCAGCAAATAAAAGACCAGTTTCTTCTGTTTCAGTCCAAAAAAAACTCAAGTAGCAAATTGCACACAGTTGCAGCTCCACCTCAAGGATTAACTATATAAACACATAGATATGTGTATTTAAGTGTATAGAAACACTCACATTACCCAAGATATGAGTGTAGCTTGGACTTATATATTGTATAACATCACTTGCTCCCTGTTTCTTTGCTGTTCCTGTTATGCGGAATCCAAATATTTAACTGATAGCATATTATTTCAGCTAATAGAAGCATCCACCATAGAGCACAGACAGGGTTTATCCATAATTCTTAAGAGGGTTTTTTACTTTGGCCAGTACCCACATGCTGTCCAGCTGCAAATACAGACACTGGATATCAGTTTTCTAAATGGATGTGTAACAAGTCAACAGTACATACATTTCTTCAGGCTACTAAGTACTTCTTTTGAACAGGGAGAAATTAATTAGACTTACACCAGGGCAAGAATCCACTGAACACACCAGTTTACTTTAAGAAAGGAGAATAGGGTCAAACCATCTGCTCTCCGACATCTGCACGATCCTGCAGTAGCACTGATTTTGACAGCATGGAAAGAACCTCGGATAAGATAACATCTGAGTTGCTTGAAACACAAGCTCTCTCTGCAAGACATGACTGGAGCCTGCACAGCTCCTGCAGGCCATGACTCACTCCAGCTACACAGAATTTTGTCTTCATTCAAATTATCCCAGCACACCAAACACAGGCATGATGTGCAGCCAGTGGCAGAGCCAACACTGTGACGCAATGAAATGGTTGGGCATTGCACTGGTCAGCACATTCTGATTTCTGATGCATCTTTTTGAAGCCGCCACCTGTATGTGGCAGCTTTTCTGAGTTTTTCTTGAAAAAGCAGCAGAGGAAGGCAGGCTGACTAAGCAGGAATCCTGCACCTGGGCTTCATGTAAGAACTAGAGCAGGAGATTCCTGAACTCTTTGAAGGACAAGTCGGAGAGGATGCCCTGCACACTGCCATGCTGCTCCCTGTCATCCTCCCTGGTGATGCAGTGATGTACCTGGAGACATTCAAAACTCTCAGCCTCCATGTGCTGGGAACCAGCAGGAAGAGGAGCCCTGAGAAAAATGCGTGTCACACATCAGTATTGAAGGCAGGGGAATACCCAGGCTAGCAACAGGAACATCACTCGCCTACCAAGAAAAGGATGAATCACCTAGTTGTTCACAAACTGCGTGAAACCTTGATATATTAGTAAACTGCAACAATTAGGTTGGGCGGTTTGTCTCCCAGGGGTGAATGCTCCTAACATCATTCACAGTGTGAAGAAGGGCCAGCCCAGAGCTCTTGAGCTCATTGGTGAGAACAGTCCAGTTTCTTCAATTGCAGTTTTACTCCGAAGAGTTACCTGCCTTAAAAGTTACCTTCACTCCATGGGCTGTGTCTCTGCAGGGTGAGTCAGAGTTTGAAAAATGCCTTTGGCAACTGAGATAAGTTTGTGTGGCCAGAGCCATGCTGTACTCTGCTTCCTGAGCTCAGAGCCCAACCATGGCTCAGGGGTCAAGACCACTACCACTCCAACTGCTCACACCTAATGATCTGAGCAACACAGCAAAATCTACGCCTCATGTAAGGAGCCTTTCATTTTCAACTGCTTTGTATTTAAGTCCCTCCTATTGCCTCCAGACGATATTTACCTTGCAATGTTAAACAAAATAGCAATCACAAAAAGTGCACCGTTAAAATGCAGGAGACCAAATTTCTTCTTTGCTCAACACTAAGAAATTATAAGACTATGTCACCATGATTTCTTAATAAACTGTGTGTTCAGTCTTCAAATGAGAGATGTGGCAAGTGTGGAAATAAGCTGTCCCATTTTCTTTACTCTGTGTGCGCCATGTCATATAACTGGGTTACCATGGAATACAAAATTTCTTCTCGAGCATCATGTTTTGGTCCCCTTCAGTTCACATACATGTGCAGTGGCCTGAAACAATAGATTACTATCAAAAAAAAAAGTCACATTAAAAGTCACCTGAAAGAGGAAGGAAAATGCAAAGTTCTCCAACTTGTTTCTTTTTGTCTTGGATGTCCTTCTTGCTCCTCTCCAGAAGAGGCAGCAGTGGAATTCTCCAGCTGACTTCTGTTGTTAAGCACCAGTCTTGTCTGCTATATTTTTCCCTGAAGGTAAAAGAGCTAATAAAAACACAAAAACCCTGCAAAACAGAAAAAATGCTTGTTGAAGACCTTGTCTTACCACATAGCTGAAGTACCTGAAAACACTGAGAAAAGAAAATATTCTTACTTTAAAATTAAAACCTGCAGCTGATCCATCAATGCCTAATGAAAACTATTCCATGTGCTTAATTCTTCATCATGTCCCTGAGCATTTTCCAAGGAAATCTACAGACACACACTATGTGTTTTTAATGCAGCCACATTATGAAAATGGGGAAGACTTCAGGTCATAAGTCAGTAACCTCTGTCTTAACACAGAAGCTGCCAGAACCAGGCTGTAGCTTGAGAACGCCGTCTTCTGTGCTTAATTTAAAAGTCCTCATTAAAGTTTCTCCTCTTTAGAATTTCTGAAAGGGTGGGAGCTCAAAAGTGTAAAATGGGGATACTCTAAAAATGAAGTCAAAAAGCACTGCTCCAAATTGCCTTCAGATCAAGACATTGCCCTAAGTCCCTTGGTTCAAGCTATGCCTGTGTTAATACTAGGTTGGCAAGACCAGCACTCTCTATGAAACCAGTTTGTCTCCACTTACTTACATATCTGGGAGAAGAAAAAGGAGTGGGAAAAATCACAAGCTTATGTATGAGGTCAGATCTATCTTAAGAAATGAAGAAAGACCTGATTTTTTTAATCTTCCAGCTCACCTTTCTTTCCTTGGGTGCTACTCTGGGGGACACGTACACATTTATATTATCCACACTTACCTCCTGCACCAAGGGCTCTCAAAATTCAATGCAAGTTTTAGTAAGTTCACAGGAGCAGAAAAAAAGGCAAAGACCACATGTAAGGATTTTTATATGCTGAGATTCAACAGTGGACTGAGTGACAGAGCCAGGCGCAGCTGCTGAACACACAGATATCATGGCTGCAAGAAAAATTCCCACCACAGAAGCAATAAGGGCTTCAGTCAGGGTTTGGACACAGTGGGGTGCAGGCCCAGAAAAGCCCTGTGAATGATGACGGGCACATTCCCAAGGGCTCCTTGGGAGATTTGCTAGTCTAATCCTAGTCATAGTTTATCAATCAAGGCCACTAGCAGAGACTCAGGTATGCCTCCCCTCCTTCTCCACCCTTGCATCCACAAGGCAACCGTTCCAGTTGCTGGCTATCCCTTGTCCCCATAAACCTACATCCCTGGATTCCAACCCAGCACTCATATCCACCTCTGCCATCTAGGACCTGGTCCCATCCCTTATCTCTGGGAGCCAGGATCTGCCCACACATCAATTTCACCACCAGCCATGACCTATCTCCATTGTCTGTGAGTAGGGCTTTTACTAGAAAGACAAAACAAATTTTATCCACATTTCATAAGTCATGGTAGTACCATTGTTAGATCCACCAGTGGACCTCTCTGAGACTCTCACAATGTTTCAACAGGACTTAACTGTTGCTGCTCCCCTTTTGGGAGACAATTCAGTGCCATGCAAAACCAAGGACAGAGAAAAATTTTATCTCTGATCCACTGGTTTAAGTGAAGGAAAAGTAATTATGGTGGGGTGACCTGCACAAGGGACTCATCTGGGATATGGGAGGTGAGAGTAGCTGGGAAAACTCCACCAGCACCAGTACATATGCAGCAGAGGGAGGGATGCTACTGAGACCAAATATCTACAGCTTCGGTCACAAACTGATCTCCATTGGCAGATTTCTGAGTGGGGAGGAAATAAAACAAAAAAACCCAAAACACACTGGTTAGAAAAGGAATCACACCAAAAATTGAGTAGGCTAGGCAGAGTATACAAATCTTTTTCTCTGAAAACTCCATTGATGTAATTGAAACAATGATTTGCCATCATTTAACAGTTGCTCAGCTCTCCAGATAGTCACCATTTCATTTTTTTCAGCAGAATTAGTCACATCATAAATTGTTACACTTGAAATGAGAACCACTATCACCAGATTATGATCCATCTAATTGTAACAAACCTAAGTATTTCATATGATATATACGGTATGATGCTCATGCCAAACATCAAGACACAAAATGCTTTGGAGCTTACATTGACGTCAGTTTTTTTCCTTCAATCAACATTTACCTTTTAGGTCAATACATTTTCATGTTTGCCATAACAGAAGCTAGAATCAACATGCTTACAACTGTAATTATTTCACTTAACTCTTCAATGCCTGAAATAACACTTGCAAGAAAAAAAAGGAAAGATAAATATAAGCATGCTGTGGCTTTGACTGGCCTTTCTCTCAGTTAAATCCTGAAAGATGCTATTGCATGGCTGTTATCTGGAAGAATCACCCTGCTTTTTGCCAGCACTGGCACAGAATATACAACATTGCCAGTAATATTAAATACCAGTAATAGCCCACCTGAATAGCCGGGAGACAAACATTCAGTTATTAAAAGTGATGGTACAGAATTGCCTCATTAAGCTCAGTAGCTCAGTGTTTAAAATGGGCTAATGCCAAAAGAAGAACAGAAGTTTACAGCTTTTATTGCTACTGTCTCGGTGCATTGAAAAAGTAGTTTGAAGATAACCTACAACACTATCCCCCCCAGCTTTAATCATCACAAGGTATTTGAACTCTGCAATTCAGCCCTGCTGAGATAAGTAGGAGAATGAGTATTCATCTCTTTGGTTTATATAAGAAGTAAATTGTTTGCTTTCAGTTATCACTCTCCACTTGCCATCATTACCCATGTAGGTTCAAGCACTGGTGGAGAAAATGCCATCTGCCCAGGGATGGATGTTCTGTGCTGTCTGTGCCAAGGCTGGTCATGGGTCAACCATGACTGAAGGTACCAATATCTTCCTAGATACTGCCCTCCTAGAGAAGAATTTTGTGTCCCCAGCCATTCAAGATTAAAATGGGCCCAGGATGAGAGGAGTATGCAGAAATGGTATAAAATGTGCAGGCACAAAGTCACATGCTTCTTGCCAAAAAAATACATGCATGCATTCACATGGTAGTCTTGTTGGCAGACTCTCGCTCTTGCTTTCTCTCTCATGTGCATATGCATATATTCATATATATGTGTGTGTGTGTGTATACATATATGTGTGTGTATATGCATATCTTTTCTTTTTTTTCTGGGCCACAAGTCTTGCATTCAAGCCTAGAATTGCCAAAAATCCCTTTCGCTGCCCTTGCTCCAAATTGTTGACAAGACCTACAGCTGTTCTGATCCAGCAATAACAGGGAAAAGAGGAAAAGGCATGCTGTATGTACGGGGTGAAGGAGGGGTGTGAGTGGAAAGAAGGGGAAAAGCATGAAGGATGTTTCATCTTTCACAGGTAAAGCACACTGTTATGGAGCTGCAATACCCTTTGAAAGGTAGCTGGGAGTTTCTAGGTATCTCCCTAATGCAGCCTGTCTGCGTTCCCCAGGTGGGAATGCCATCCCTAGTTTCTCTCCAAGTTGTGAGCACAGAGTGTTTCAGTGGCAGAGCCCTGACACCGATATTGGGGCTTCTCTCAGACAGCATCAGTTTTGCACCTCCCTGCACTCATCCCATGCCAATTATAGCTCCTCAAAGTGTAAAGGAGGAGGAAACTCAATGTGCTGCATTACAACCTGAAAATAAAAAAAAGAACCAAACAAGCAAAATTGGCTATTAGCGCATGAAACAAACTGTTTCCCTCTCTTTCCAGTAACTCACTATTTAAAGGCAGAAAATAGACCATTAATAGCGTGGCTTTTGCATTAAATAACATTGGGCTTAAACCCACTTTAAAGAAATTAGTCCAATCATTTTATAAGGCGTGGGAATTTTTAAATTGGTCTATCCATTCTGCCTCATACAATTGTATGAAGACTGATATAGAGGAGAGTGTTTTTTTAATGAAGGCCTTATATAGCTCTAGGATGGGACATTTGCATTTGTGAAGATTACATTGAAAGCAAAATAGCATGAACAGACAGCAGTGTTTTCATCTTTAAAAAAAAAAAAAAAAAACACATACTCCCTCCGTGGGAATATGGTAGAGAGACTTGGAAACAATCGTTTCTATTTCCAGCTCCGCTGTCAGCTTACAGGAGTCTGACCTTAAGCAAATCATTTTACTCTGGAACCTCGTTTATCTGCCTCGGGTGTGTAAAGGCTCATTAGTACCCTTACTAATGAGCTTCATATACTCATATGCAAAGCACAGCATTTTAGTAGATTTTGGAAGACTAAGATTTGTAAAGCCCTTTGAAATTCAAGATGATGTAGATATGTAAAGATCTCCCTCTTGCTTACTCACACACACTCTCTCTCCAGGTGATGAAGACAAATTCCATTTAAAAATTTCAATTCCCAAGCACAAACAGTGTAAACTCAAAGTCCAGTTTTTGAAGTTTTATTACTTCTTTGAAACAACAGTGCTAACATGCACACTCAAAAGAAATCCAAACAGCAGCAAGTTACTGGAAGAGTTGGTCCTGAGAGAGCAATAAAAACCTAAACAAAGTTGAACTTTGGATTACGTGTCATGTTGTGTTATTGAATTTGACAGGTTAATTTGTTCATTTCTTTGACCTGATTTATACACTCACTGTGTACTTGAGAACTCCTCCTATTCAGATGTTACTTTTATACTTCTTGCCCTGTTGTACTTCCAACAGCACAGAGGCAGTCACCTGCTATGAGAGCACAATTACAACCCTGTGTCTTTTATTAAACTAATTGGTACAGGTGGAAAGAAACTAGTTTTCATGCCTACAGCCCCAAAGCAAAGAATGACTCTATTCTCAAAAGAGCGTCTTAATTTTTTGTAGTTGTAATAGTTCATCTAATAATAGATTTTTAGCTTTACCTACAAAACTTGTCCTCCCGATGTCCTTTGAACAATGCATTTGTAACAAACTACCAGGATAAAAGCTCTGACTTATTACTTCTCCTCACTGGAAATAACAGATGCACAGCTCTTTAGCTGGGATAGAGTTAATTTTCTTCGTAGCAGCTTATATGGTGATTTGTTTTGGATTTTTGACCAAAACAGTATCGATAACATGCTAATGTTTTAGCTACTGCTGAGCAGTGTTTACATAACAGCAAGGTTTTTTCTGCTTCTCAGGCTACCCTGAATATGAGAAGACTCGGGGTGCTCAAGAAGCTGGGAGGGGACACAGCCAAGACAGCTGATTTCAACTCATCAAAGGGATGTTCCATACCATAAAGTGTTCTGCTCAGCAACAAAAGCTTGGGAAAGAAGGAGGAAGAGGGGAAAATTCAGCATTATGGCATTTATCTTTCCAAGTCACTATTGTGCATGATTGAGCTCTGCTTTCATAGAGATGGCTGAACACCTGCCTGCCATGGGAAGCAGTTAATAAACTCCTTATTTTGTTTTGCATGTGCACACAGCTTTTGCTTTACCTATTAAATTATCTTTATCTCAGCCCACAAGTTTATGAACTCTCACCATTCCAATTCTCTACCCCATCCCTTTGAGGTGAGTGAGTGAGCAGCTGTGGGGATTTAGCTGCCCACCAGGACTAACTCACAGCAACAAGCTACTCAGAGCAACTTATGCAGGTCCACAAAGGGCTGGAGTCCAGCAAACCATAGTTGCTTACAGTAAAAAAATGGAAGTTTCAGGTAGAACATTTTCCAAATTGAATTTAATTGTTTAATGATAAATTGAAAAAAAAAAAATCAAGGGGGCTTTCTAGAAAGTGTGCAAAAAAAACCCACCTTAAAAGCAAACCACAATATCTTTGAGCAAAGCAGTGTCTCATTCCCTCTTCCACACGCAGCGAGCGAAAAGCATATACCTATCATTTTTATTATCCTTGAGTCTAAACCAAGAATATGTCTTCCTATGAGTGTCTCCACAAAAGCGAGCTGGTAAGACTGCCCTGTACAACCCAATGCATGAGATCAGGGAATAAAATAACTCTTATCAGCACATGGAAAGCTAATTTGTACACCAGACACTCAAGCAGGACTCAAATAATCTGTCTGCTACACTCAGATAGCACCTTCTCACTCCCTCCCAAAGCCCACAGGGAAGGACCATGGCCATTTCACAGACATGAAGGTGAGATGCCAATGCTGTGCCTGTTTAGGATATGTAGGCATACTGTGCTGAATCCTTGATCTCCATCAGGTGCTAAATCATTACAAAGCAGCAATCGCTTTTGGAGATACAGCCTGGGCAGACTATGAGCAAGCCTCCACACATGGGCACAGAGAAACCCCATGTGGTGGTTTCACTTCCACTCTTCTGGCACAGGTGAGTTGTCACTGCTTGGGGACCCATGTGGCCACACTAAAAACAGAGCACCTTCCTTGAGGAGAAAGGAAAGATTTGCTGTGGGAAAAGTGGCCAGAGCAGCCCTGTATAACGCATTAGGTTTCCAGTGAGCCACAGCCTCCCTGCGAGGGTATCCTGGCTGTTGGAGAGGGAAGAATAGAGTTGGAGGATAATTACAACAGTGGTGAATTTGTTGTGGTTTGTTTGGTGCAAGTTTTGTGCACACTAAGTATTTGCTTGGCTGGGTGTTTTGTGTGTTAAAATTAAAGAGAAATGATACTTTTGAATGATAGATGAGGTAAAGGTCCCCTTAGCATTTGCAGTTTTGCTTGGGTGAGGAAGTAGCAGGGAGACCACCATTTTACAGGAGATTAAACTGAATTCTTATCTCTGATTAGTTTTCTACCATTTGTTTTTTCATTGAACCTAATTGTATTCTTTTGCATTTATCCTTAGGTAAGGAAAAAGAAAGTAGATTTAAGGTTCAATTTAAGAAGAATTAGGTAAAGCAAGGAGGTTGGAAGGCTTTAATTATACCCACATCTCACCAACTGACTAGCTTTGCTCACCCTTTGAACTCACTGTAACCCCTGAGAAACACAAGGAAACTCCTCTACACCTTTCTACAGCCAGTCCAAAACCACACCTCTGTCCACATCAGAGGAGCCACGAGACTCCCTCAGGATTTCACCACATTGGGGATAGATTTTCACCACAGATCTCAGACCATCCCCTGGATCCAGTAGGCTGCAGGCCTCTTTGAGCCAGCATCGTTTTGCCTCAGTGGGATGAATGATCTCCAGTGCAATCCTCCCACCGTGCAATCTGGGGAGAAGATAACCACAGTACAGTAGCCAGCTTTCTCCTCCTGTGACCTTCCTCCCTGTCAGTCCATCCCCTTGATGCAGAGATCATCTCTGTTACTGTCAAGAGTTGTCCTTGCGACCAAACCTGACAGTGAATGCGCCCTCATTAAAAAAAAAAAATCCCTTAAAAATTAATGAAAGCATGTGGGAAGAGCTACTGAGGCCGTGCAGCACCTAGCAGAGCCAAGGAGGCGGCAAATGGTGAAAACGAGCACAAGGAAGGATGGGGCAAAATCCAGCATCAAAATCCATATCTCTGGAGGAGTCAGGGCTGGGCTCACTTTCTGGTGTCCCCCATCCTGCAAAAGAAGTCACCAGTGCTTGAAATTCTGGAAGCGTTGGTGCCAAGCCTTCCTTGGTGGGGTCAGAGCTTTCCCTAAGGGTGGGATGCTCTGTTCAAAGAAACACCCTTCAGGGAAACAAGGTGTTCAGGGTTTTTTTCCCATCCAGGGGCTGGCAGCTTGCCACAGTGTCCCTCCCTGAAACAATCCCATTTAGCGTTATTGACCCACACAGCAGCACCCACAAAAGAAGCCATGTGGGATTGATGCAGGGATGGTACTGGAGGAGTCACTTGGACTGTTGCCAAGGGAAGCAGACAAGCCCGAGGGCCCAGTGCCTGAGGCAGAGGGTGCTGCTGGCACCCAGCACCTCAGCAGCCTTTCCCACGGCGGGAGAGGGGACCTGGCAGAGTCCCCCTGTCACCCTCTCTGCTCAGTACTGAGCTGCCCCCTGCTACATGTGATTTCTCCTGGGAGATGGTACCCTTGCTGTCTTCATGCCACTAATGATTGATGCATCAAAAGACATCAAGAAGAAAATGGGTTTAATGTATGATGTCCCCTAGTCAACTGTTTCAGAGCCACTCCCCATACTGTAAACTGTATGTGGACCAAAATGGAGAGAAGACAGTTTCCCTGCCTCCACTGCAGAAAAACATCCTTTTCCTTCCAGACAGAGATGAGCCAGCATAGGGTAAGGCTGTCAAAAGCCCCCACACAGCTTGTAATTGCCAACACTGTTGTGTTGCCTGCTTCTGGAGCCAGGATTGACACTGGGGTGTTTCCTACCTCTCAGGCCCAGACAGCTAACAGGCCCACCCTCTCCTACCTGGAGGGAAAGCTTGTTCCCTGCTGGGTGCATGAGCTGGCTCTACATGCATTTGCATGTCTTCTGACAGAGCCTGGAGAGTCACTCTTCCAAAAATCCTTGCACTAGATATGCTGGGAGTCTAACGTGGTGTTCTGACAATGAAGACCAAACTCAATCCCCATCATGCAGACCTCTATCCTTGTGCATGCCTCAGGAGCTTGCACACAGCTCCAACAAATGTTGATTCCATTATTCTATTCTATGATTTTCCCTCACAGAACAAGCAGCACGTGTTTGCTCTTTGGTCCCAGCCCTGCAAACACATATTTGCACAGACAGCTTTGGGAGTGGGGTCACCACCAGAGAGCAGCTCAGGCTCTGAGAGCACCCTCCTGGTGCCAGCATCCCAGGTAAGCTTCTGCGTGGCCCTGGGATGTGGGAGGTGCTTTGCTGCTCCTCTAAGAGCAGTAAAAGGGGAGGCAAGAGTAGACTTTAAGAACTACTCTACACTCTGCTGAGAACCTATTTCACTTGCACCCATGTCTTTCCTTGTCCAAAACAAAATTTAGCTCATCAGGAAGGAAATAAAGGGAAAATAGAGCAAAGGAACAGGCAGAGCCATGGCCACAGCCTGGCACAGCAGGGGAGAGCAAGTCGAGCCATGCCACTGAGAGCTCTCAGGCTCACATCACCTCCCACCTGCTTCCGCTGGCACAGGCAGGGGCCACGCTGCTCATGTTGCTGCATTGCCAAGGCGCATTCCCCCACACACACCCCTCCTGCTCTTCACCCATCCCAGTGCGGTGTGCCAAAGCAGACAAGCATTGGGTTGTGGCCAGGCACAGATTTTTTTTTAAGTTAATTCATCCATCTTCTGCCTAGATGGTCTTCACATTTGCAGCTTAACCATCAATCTCAGCACCACAGCCTGTCCTTACCCCAACTAGCCCCAGGGCACAAGGGATTTGCCAAAAAGCACACCCTACACCGATGCTCCGTGTTTTTTTTAAAGGGAGTTGTGTAATATACAATCAAAATGATCAGGTATTTCCTTTTTTTCTGGATAACACGTCTCATGGGATAAAAGCAAAAGGTGCTCTGGAGGACACTCCTGGAGGACAGGGTGCATTGGTGATGACCAGGAAATCCTACCATACTACCAAGGTGTTATCATGTCGTGCACTGAAAGAGCCTGGTGGTATTAGAAACTGGATTAAAGGATGGCTGCAAGAGCTGCAGTGTTTTCCTATGTGTCTTTCCCCCCAAGGCATCTTGATGTTTCCAGCCAGGCTGATAGACTTGGAAGCTGAACTTCTACTTAGCAAGAGAATAAGCCTAACAGATTTCCCAACAGCTTCCCGATAAGGATATGACAGTCAGGAATCACACCTAGAGAGGCTCTTTTGGGCTTGTTGCAGTCTGCAAGCTCTCTGCCAGACCTGGCCAAGGACTGAATGAGGGCTGTGCCATTGCCTCCACAGCAACTGGATGTCCCACCTAAGCATCACCAGCAGCTTCTTGTCTGCTGGGTATGGCCAGGGCAGCACAGGGAGAGCCAGGAACCATGCTCATACTTACATGTAGGTTTCTTTACAGAGGGAGCAATTTCCACACAGGTACTTTGAGAGTTTGCTAAGATTTATCATTAAGTCAACAACTTGTTGTGCAAGAGGTCCTGTGAGATGTAACAGGAGCTGGTAGCTGCCATGGCATTAAGAGAGTCATAGAATCATAGAATAGTTAGGGTTGGAAGGGACCTTAAAGATCATCTAGTTCCAACCCCCCTGCCATGGGCAGGGACACCTCCCACCAGCCCAGGCTGCCCAAGGCTCCATCCAACCTGGCCTTGAACACCTCCAGGGATGGGGCAGCCACAGCTTCCCTGGGCAACTTTTGCCACTGCCTCACCACCCTCATGGTGAAGAAATTCTTCCTTCTCTTAGTCTAAGTCTGCCTCTCTCCAGTTTATACCCACTCCCCTTTGTCCTATCACTACAAGCCTTTATGAACAGCCCCTCCACAGCTTTCCAATAGGCCTCCTTCAGGTACTGGAAGGTTGCTGTAAGACCTGCTCAGAGCTTTCTCTTCTCCAGGCTGAACAAGCCCAACTCTCACAGCCTGTCCTCATATGGGTGGTGCACCAGTCTTCTGATCATCTTTGTAGCCCTCCTCTGGACCTGTTCCAACAGTTCCATATCCTTCTTATGTTGGGGATTCCAGAGCTGGCCACGATACTCCAGATGAGGTCTCTCAAGAGAGGAATAGAGGGGCAGAATCACTTCCCTCAAGCTGCTGCCCACGCCTCTTTTAATGCAGCCCAGGATATGGTTGGCCTTCTGGGCTGTGAGCACACACTGCCAGCTCATATTGAGCTTCTCATCAATCAGCACACCCAAGTCTTTCTCTTCAGGGCTGATCTCAATCACATCACCCCCCATCGTGTACGGAAACTGCAGAGTGCTGTGACCTAGGTGCAGGACCTTGCACTTGGCTTTGTTGAACTTCATGAGGTTCTCACAGTCCCACTTCTCCAGCCTGTCCAGGTCCCTCTGGATGACATCCCATCCTTCTGATGTGCCGGCTGCACCACTCAGCTTGATGTCATCTGAAAACTTGCTGAAGGTGCACTCAATCTCACTGTCAATATCATTGATGAAGATATTAAACAGCACTGGTCCCAATACAGACCCTTGAGGGATGCCACTTGTCATGGATCTCCACTTGGACATCAAGCCATTGACCCCTACTCTCTGAATAAGACCATGCAACCAGTTTCTTATCCACTAAACCATCCACCAGTCAAATCCATATCTCACCAATTTAGAGAGAAGTATGTTGTGGGGGACGATGTCAAAGGTTTTACAGAAGTCTAGATAGATCACATCCGTCAGTTTACCCTTGTCCACTGCTGCAGTTACCCCATCAGATAAAGCCACTAAGTTGGTCAGACAGGATTTGCCCCTGGTGAAGCCGTGCTGGCTGCCATTAATCACCTCCATGTCCTCCATGTGCTTTAGCACAGCTTCTAGGAGGATCTGCTCCATGATCTTCTCAGGCACAGAGGTGAGGCTCACACGTCAGTAGTTCTTAGGGTCATCTTGTCTACACTTTTTAAAAATGGGCACATTACCCTTCTTCCAGTCACCAGGGACTTCTAATTCTAATTGGACACCCTTTTCAACCATACAGTCAGAAAGCTATGTCCCCCTGTTCCAAGATAACACAGTAGTTTCATACCTTGTATCATGCATTTGATGTGTTTCAAAGTGACAAGTCACTGGGTTACATCCTGGTGACCCAAGGTCTTAGCACTTCATTAAGAGGAAGACTGAAGACAGGCAGATATAGACATATATTAAAAAAAAAAAAGAGAGAGAGAAAATATAACTTTCTGTGGGAGACATAGTCTCCCCACAGGAAGAAGTAGAGGTTTGTTTTAAGTGGGTTTATTTTTTTTAACATTACAAGTATTTTGTTTTTAAGGAATGGTGTTTCACTTGCAAAACCAGAGTTCATTTTATCTCCACCTACTCCTCATTAATCAACCTCAAAGAGCATTTTTACAATAAAGAGATACAATATTAGTTAAACTAATGACTTACATAGACCGAATCATTCCCGCAACCTCTCCAAATGCTTGGAGCAAGCAGACAGGTCCTGAGAACTGACAGCACTTACTGGGGGAATGAGGCTCTTGAACAAAGTTTGCAGCACATGGAACTCCCTGAGCCCAGCAAAAGCCTTCATCAACAGCATCAATGAGCACAAAACCTAAGTCACGAAGACGTGGCACAACAAAGAACACTTATGGATGCATACAGAGAGCAGCTGGAAATTTTCATGGCCATGTTTTGATAAAGAAATGGCCAAGGCATTTGTTGTCTCTTGTGTTGAGAGGCTTGATGCAAAGCAAGTCAAAGTTGTTATTCTAGATAAAGTCTCATGTGCAGGGTGGGCAGGAGGGTGACCTGTGGGATGTGGCCAGTCAACAGCACGGCTGAGGGAAAAGGCACAAGGGCTGCAGGACTGCATGAGCGCTGGGACCTGCACATGGGGAGAGAAGCAGGCAGCTGACATTTCAGCAATGAATTACGACCAGAGAAATTTTAAGAAAAGACTACGATGGTAGAATAGGTTAATTCTAGGCACATCAGCAGGGTTTGGCCATTTCTATCTTTGACTACTTTACCTTCCTTTTCTAGTGTCTCTCTAAGTTTTAATTTGCCCTCTCCACAGCCAACACTAGTAGTACCAGACACAAAGGGAAACGTGGTGGTGCTAGAAAGGAGAGCTTAAGCTGGTAGGATTTGCATAAGTGGGAAAATGGGCAGGGGAGAAGATGGCTGCAGTGGTGAGGCTGGGAAAGGATGCAACTCTGGAAACAACAACACAGAGCATGACAGAGAGCATGGTGACTAGAAACTAAATGCTGTAACAATGTAGGAAGCCTGAGCTTGCAACAAAGGCAGCTAAATGAAGTGCCAGGATGGAGACATGGATTTGACTAGTGCTCAGGTGGAACCAGCTGAGGACGTAAAGCAGACATGGTGAGAGATAGAGACGGAACACTCAAAGAAACCAAGAGAGACAGGATCTGACTGTATAAGCACAGGCAGAGTGCTCCAAGAAGGAGACTGAGCAGAAAACATGGAAAAACAAATACCAGAGCTAGATGTGGTGAATAGAATACAATAGGACTGAGGGTCTTGGTTGCTGCTCAAGAAAAGAGGCACCAAAGAGCCATCAGCACCAGCCTTGATTAGAAAAACAGGCCTCAAAATTAAATTTGGCAGTAAAAGGAAGGAGAAAACTGCAAAGTGTATCCCACCAAAGTAACTGGAACACCAGCAGTAAAAGAACCAAACCACTAGGCAAAGCACAAAAAGAAATGGGGGAAATTGGACAGGCAGAGGAGATCAGAGCATGCAAAAAGCAGAAAGGGAGTAGACAGAGCAAAGGAAATCCATGAACACATTCCAGCCCTGAAAAGCAAGTGTGAGGCAGGCTGTGGAAGCATGAGGCAGCAGGGAGCTGGTGGCACAGGAGAAGCCAGGAGGGTTGCAGCAAGACCATAAAGAATCACAGCAAAGGATACAGATAATGTTCCATAATATCAACGTGGGATGCAAGGAGATAGAGAAGGAGGAGCAGGGAGAGATGAGAGAAGAGCCAAAGTCAGCTAAAGTAAAGCTAATGGATTTAACAAAGAGGAGTCTCCATCAGCATGGCAACGCTAATTAAGAGGATGTGGCATCAAGATATGGTGGCAGCAAATAATTAAAGGTTGGTAAGAGGCAGTAATTTAATGCTAATAAGAGACAGTAATTTATCAGGAGCAAACAAGAGCAAAGAGTCCAGGAGCAATAAATTTAGCAATGGAGTAAAGATAAACAGGCAGAGCAAGAATTAGAGCCACCAGCATGATAACAAGGACAACGACAGAGCAGCATATAAACTCTGTACACAAATGGAGAGCAGTTGACAGAAGGCCAGATGGAGCTGCTAGGACTCCTCCCTCTCTTCTTTCAAATCTTCTCTGAATACCCATCTGTGCCCAGAGGCCTTTGGGAACGTGTCAAGCCAGTGACCAGGGAAGAGACATCTTTTTGAAGTAGGGCACTTGTTGCACTTGTCTCTGCACCTGGCGTCTAGACCAAGAGCTCTTCAGGGCAGAAGCTGTCACAAGATCCCCACCATGCGTGGGGTGGATAGGGTGGGACAGACACAAGATTGACAGGATTGCATTTCCAGGGGGTGGCAGCGACCAGTAGGTCCCTGAAGGAAGGTATCATTGCTGGGCTTGTGGAGCACAGGCAGCACAAGGAAGGGACAAGAGGTCTTCGTAGTTGCAGCACCAGTTAAGGAGCTACAACTGGGCATCTTCCTAGAGAGCAAAGAACTATCTTTCCACAGGAGAGAGGAAACAGGAGACCAGGCATCAGCTGGGGAGCAGGGGAAGCAGGCTGCTTTCCACACAGCTTTTGCTGCATCTT
Organism: Piaya cayana; assembly: GCA_013389865.1. Classification (NCBI taxonomy): domain Eukaryota; kingdom Metazoa; phylum Chordata; class Aves; order Cuculiformes; family Coccyzidae; genus Piaya; species Piaya cayana. Next base: position 28,312 of record WAAB01018937.1, read on the forward strand.
TCCAGCAGCTTCCTAGAAAGCACATTGTGTTGGTTGTGCTCCTGCTTCACCCAGCCCTGGGCACCAGAGGACAGTTAACATTGCCCCTGTACCAAGCATACCTCTCATTTACTCATGTCCGAGGACCAAAGCCAGGCAGCTGGAGGTGTGCATTGGCCCCATTGGTTTTTTTGAGTCCAAGCCTGAACATCCCAATCCTCAGCTCAGGCCACTCCAAAAGGGATCAGTGCCCACTGATCACATGCCAGCAGTCAGGATTGTTCCATCTCTTCCTCCTCAGTCTCAGCCATAGTCAGCTTAGGACACAGGACATGAAAATAAATGGCTGCCATGAAGTCAAGAGAAGCACCTTGAGACACCAATGCAGGAAGCGTGGGAAAGAGGCTAATGACATTCATGTTCATCAGGAGACAGATAAAAACATTGCAATAATAAAATTTCATTATGATGGCTAAGGAAGACGAAACAAATTTTTTTTGTTTACTGTGTCTAATAATGAAGTACAAAGGTATCTGCCTTTGCACTACTGGTTGCACAGGCAGATTTCAACCCTGGGTGAGGGCAAGAAGTTTCTTTATGCACTATATGTTGTTTTCAAGGCAGCAGATCAGCCCCTTACAGGGTTAACTCATCCCACCGTGCAACAAAGTACATACAAAACACCTTTCCCAAGGTCTTTCTCCTTACAGGAGCAGAGAGAGGAGAGTGCAAGATTTACTAGTTCACACAGACTTACAGATTTATGAATTTATCAAGAGAGAAATGGAGAGGATGTTAAGGTCCTCACCAGTGGCCAAGGACTCTGCTTCATCTTTACTAGATATGGAAGAGATGACATTGGCATTCATTCTCAGGACAGAAAATCATTACAAGCCTGCTTTTATTCCCCATATAGCTTTGTTTTTTACTACAGGTCTTTACTAGTGGATTCAGTTTGCAAATTCAAGGGAATAGTATGGGAAAAAGTTTCTATTTTTAACAAAAGAAAGTAAAAACTTCTGAAGTAATGAACTACTGGATAAAAAGATTCATCTTCTTGAAAGAGTTTTGCTGCCTTGTGTACTCCCACACAATACATTTTACATACTCACATTTTGCATGCATATATACATACAATTGTCCTACAGAGTACAAAAATAAATTGATCCATATTAAAAACATACATATGTAGAGTAAGTTTATAATTCACAGACCTGTGTGAGAAAGTTTGAGAAAATGAAAAACCATACCAGCCTGTGACTAGGGCCAGGGGCAAGGACAGAGCTGGATAAAAGCTGCATATTTTAGGTAGTAAAGAATTCTCTCTTATCTGCTTACTTGTAAAGACACTTCATCACCCACCTTTAATTTTTGTTAACAGTTCATCTCTCCTGAGCACCAGAGAAGCCAGCATAGTTACCTCTGGTGAGTCATCCATGTCCTGAGCTGAATCTTCCCAACAGGAAGACTTACTTTATATAGCTCCATCAGAGCATTCATAGTGATGTCTTAAGCACCATTAAAAGCTCGTGCTAACAAAATAGATGTTTATTTCACAGTTTGAATCATCTCCCTTCTTTTTTTAAAAAAATCCATTAATGACTAAGCATGTTTCATGACCAGCTTTTTAAAATATCTTTATACAATTCCACCTCACTTCAAAAAGTGTTTCATGGTTTTGAATCAAATATTCACAAAATGCAGCTAGACTAGAGACATGGATCTAGCTCAGAGTTCTCTGCAGTCGTAGTCGGTTGCTCTAGTATATTTTCCCTAGGCTGGGTCTGCTTTTTCCTTTCCTGTTCCAGCAATCGTGGCTTGGAAAGACAATTTTTTTTTAGAGAAAAAGAGTCTGCAGCTCATTTTTTTGAGGTTTTGTCCAGTGGCTGATCTGAGCAGTCAGGCAATCCTAGTAGCATTGCTAGCAGGGTCTCTGAAGAGAGCACAGAAAAGACACGGACTAACTGTGAACAACCTACAGATCAGTCATTGCTACTGTGTTACTCAGTACATTTTAAAAGGGCAGGCAACAAGAAGGGTAATTGCAAGCCTGCACTGCCTTTGGATGAAGATCCTGCAGTTCTTTGAGTATCTTCAGACAAGCTTCCTCCCTTCTCTCTGCCTCTGGTTTCTTATCTACCTAATGGGATTAATGCTTATTACTGTCTTTTGAAGCCACCTGGAAATCTCCTGGTGAATAATGATAACAGCACACTATTATCTTGATGTTTTTCCTCAAGTTGCTCTTAAAATGCTTCCCCTTGAAATGTATGTCAGCTGACACTGGTGACCCAGTTCTCAGTGTGCCCAACTACACCACTGTGCAAAGGACAAGGTCATAGGTAGCACCTTAAGTAGCTCTAAAGCTCTTTCATTGCTATGACCTCGAATTTCCAATTCTCCTTAGAGAAACACCAAAGTTACTGGCATCACTTACTGGGTTATGTTTGCTGCAGTGAAAGCCCTTGGGCAAGGACCTGTCAGCTGCCTGAGGAAAGTAACAAGGTGTACCTGCTCAGCTCCACAGCGTTTGCTGGCTGGCCACAAACAGAAGTGCTTCTGTAGTCCTACTCCTTTTCTCTGGCAAGCCTGTGTTTGAAGTTTACAGGGCAGTTCTGGATCTTCCCAGAAAAGACTTGAGTGCCTCATGAAAAATGACTGCAAGCCATTCCAAGGAGCCACAGGCTGAAATGATCGAACTTCTACCTTTCTCCCAGGTCAGCTTGATGGAAAGAGCTCAGCACTGCTGGAAATCTTTTATGTGGGGCCTAAGAGCCACACAGGCAATCCGCATACAGCATTTGGTACCAAGACCTACCACAGTACCACATGGTACCTCCTATGCTACCAAAAGGTCACATATGTGACAAAGACCATCTCAACAGAGCTACAAGCCTTCATTAAGCATATGCAAAAGCTTCTCTTCACTGCATCCATGTGAAGACATTTCATTCTGACTCTTCACAGCCTCACCCGCAGCCCAGATATGTTTGCAGACATAACAGGCAACTTCTTTCAATGTCTGCTCCCCTCCTGAATCCAAAGCACCCTCTTAGGCATCTTTCCCTCTGACTAGCACAGAGAAAGGGACAAAACTTACCAGAAACTGAGAGGAATACCATGTATGAGGAATAGGTTGGTTAGTGCAATGCCTACTTTCTTAACACAGCCTAGATCATGTTTTCAGAGCCAAGAGTAAGGCTTAGCAGATGAAACAAAGACTTATTGAGTCAGCCACTTAATCGCAAGAGCTGAAAACAAATATATACTAAACAAACAAAACCCAAGATATATCACCTATCCCCAGTAAGACCAAGATAGGCGCCTGAAAGAGAAACCAACTCCCAAATCCAACTGTGTGAAAAGAGACAAATTCTAGTGTAGAAACTCTAGTCCAGTTCCCTATTTCATTTGTGCTGTCTTGAACTTTTTTGCTAATGATGGTGATCAAATCTAAAGAAATACTGTAATATTCAATGCTGGCCTATTAGCCAGCAACACGGGTGACATTTTGCAAGGAAACAGAGTAGCCCATGTGGGCTTGGTGTAGGGGTGAATGTTCCCAAATAGCAAGGCAACCTGTCAGTAGCAGCTTAATTTAGGAGTTAGTGTTGCCTCGTTTAGAGACAGATACCAGCACTCCACCCCCTGTGCAAACTAAACCTTTCTCCTCACAAATTAGTGTGAACTTCTTGGGGATGAAAAAGATACTAAGAGAGGCTCTCTCTCAAAACAGCAAAATGCTGCCAGAAGATACCTCATTGTAGCCCCAGGGGCAGTGGGGAAGGGAGGTGGGATGTTACTTGAAAGCTGCCCTGGTGTCTGGAGGTGCCCCTCAGGCACAGGCCAGCATCTGGACAAGCAATGCTGGTTCTTGTCCTAATCACGAAAACTGAAAGGCAGCACTATTAGAGGCTGGATGGCAGTTAACCAACTTGATAAAGTCAGTTGTATGACTATCCTAAGCCATCAATATCTCAGGCCAAGACCACCACCATTCAAGAAAAGTAACAGATCTCAGAAGAATTTGTTTTGAATGACCTGGGAGACTGGGGTCAGTTTTCAGAGGTACTTAATTGCAGGAACCTGTTCTTTATCTTCCCATGTTCACTGCACTTAAATCATTCTCACCTTTTCCCTTACACGGGAAAGCACATACATATTTTTCTAAAAGAAAGGCAACCAGATAAGCAAACTGTCAGGCGAGAAGAACAAGCAGTTCATGTTGTATCTTTGCAGACACTTCTTCCACACCCAGCCTCTCTAAGAAAGCCCTTCCTGGATGTGTTTTCTTTTTCTGATAAAAATATAAAATGAGCAATAAATGTGGGAAATGTTCTTTTTCCATCCCCAGAAGCAGAATGCATTTCTTGTAAATCATGGATTGCCACCTTCTACAACTCTAGCCAGATGAGTAGCCCACAAAGATCAAAAAGCAACCCTTTCCTGAGGTTTGGCTTACTTAGACAAACAAATCATAAACATCCTGGGAACAAAGCTCCATGTGTCTTAATATCCCTACTCAGACTCAAGCCAGTCTCTTCTGCCTCTATGCCAACCAGAAATATAAATAACGTGCCTGCATTCACGTCAGTAAGAGCTATTCAGCACTTTCCCAGCACCATAAGTTTACAGGTAAACACTATTAGCTTGCTAAATATTTAGTGTAACTTGCCCTTCAGTAAAAAGGGATTGTTTCTAATAACTGGTTATATCACGTCAGACATGCCAGAAGCTCCCAGTATCATAGGAGAGAAAAATGAGTCAGTTATACTCAGTGCAGGGATGCTTTCTTGTGAAATTGCCTACTGAGGTCTTGAGACAATAAAATTAGGCTGTAAGCAGATTAAATTGGCTTCAAATACTTCAGTCTCCTCTTAGCAATTTTCTAACTTGGGGTGCCAGCAGTGCCCCTTCCAGATGGACATAAGCGCTACTGAAAGCATGGTATTGCTTGCTAAATGCCTTTCACCAACAGCACCTACTTCATGCTCAATCATTGACTGAACATATGCTTATGCTCTCCAACCTTTACAAGTCTAAGGTACTTTTATCCTTCATGAGATGACTCAGTTAACACCACCCAGAAAGGAGTGTCAGGCAGTCAGATTGGGCTGATCTGAAAGGCTGGTAAACCTCATCAGCAACTCTTTTTCCCCATGTAATCACCTCTTATAAGGAAAATGGAAATGAAGTGGAAACAGTAGCATCAAGCTCTGCGTATATATTAAAACAAAAAAACTAAGGTAGAGCGTCTTCCAATAAGAGGTACAGATGACAGCACCTTCAACACAATCCAGGCCCAATTAGCTGTTCTCGCAAAGAGGTGCCATTTCATCTTTGCACATCGTTACCAGAAAGTCAGTTCCATTTCCAGTCTCCATCGTCATTTCCCACTCTTATCTGCTAAAGAACATACAGCATCCTCTCTCCATCATCTTATCCCAGCACCAAAGGTCATTTTTGAGACTTGTGGGGACAAGGTTTTGCACAGAGCATGGGGCAGAGCAAAGGGTCTGCACACACTTCCCTGAAGTATTCAATTGACTGTAAGATGATGTTCCTACATGTCCTTCTTATGAAAGTTGCAAACAATGCCAGCAGAAACAGACTGAACTATTAAAAATCTAACTGAAATGATCTGGATAAAATGTGTAATCTAGTCTGGTATCAGATGTACAAAAGTGTCCAGCAGCAAGTCATCTGCGAAGAGCTGAGAGCAGGGCCGGCCTGCCGTACAGTTTGTCACCCTTCAACACAGAAAGGACTTGCTCACACAGTTGATCTCTTTAGTAACTCTGCAAAGCAATCTTTCTTCTAAGTATGCACCCAGGCTTCCCCCACATCAACAAATGTCTTGTTTCTACCACGTTCTTCAACTTCCTCAAGGAATCATAACATCTGTTGCCTGCTGTGTGCCTGGTAGTTTCATAAATAGCCACAAGCTTTCATGCTGGGACAGCAAGCAGTTCATTCCAATCCAGTTTCTCTGGCCTGCCATGACTCTACAGGCCTATCATACCCACTGTCAGCCATTGCTTTTGCAGCTGAAAAGTCCTAGTTTGCACTGTTGCACCCCACAAGAAAGCTCACCCATACCTTTTGTCCTCTTCCAATCCTCTAACACTTTCATTTCAGGGGACACCCTAACAGCACACAGCAGTAAAGCAGCATTGGACAAGTGGTTTATACAGTAGCATAGAAGTACTGTTGCTTTTCTTCAGTCCTTTTTCCTACAGATCCTAATGCTTTACCTGCTTTTCTTGGGTGTTGCTATCTCACCAGCTCAGCAAGGACAGTCTGTGAAAACACTTCTTCCTCCTGAAAGGTCCTGACCAGCTCTGAGCCCATTTTTTCTTCAGTGAAGCAGGAGAATCTTTCCCCAGGTGCAGAGCCTCATCTGCTCATGCAGACTTTCACCTGTGCTAAAGTAACTGCTTGTACCCAAGCTATAAGAATTGAGGACCAAGGCAAGGATCTCGTGGGCAAAACGTGACATCATTAGAGCTGCTATCATTCTTTCAACTATAGGGGACAAACATTCAGGAAACAACTTACAATTTGGACAACCTGGTAACTATTAACTATTTAGGGCACATCTGTTAAATACACAGGCAATACAACTGCATGGTAGGTGACCCAAAACACCCAAAGACCAGCTTCAAACAAGAAAAAGCATGAACAGTGGGATAAAAATAACTCATTTCATCCTTAACAAATGGACCTTTAGCAGTCTCAAAGTATTACCACACTAAATCACTTTGATATCATCATATGTATCACAGACAGCAACCACCAACATTTAATTAGCATGTTTATTCAAACACAAGCTACAGAAGACCCTTCAAGAAGTACATTGCAACTAGGCCTCTGCATATCAGATTTTTTTCCACTTAGCTTGTCTACAAGACATACTTTGTCGAAACAACATAATCAGACTAATTAAACAGTTATGGCAAAGAATTGCATGTGATGCAAAAAGAACAGACCATATAGAGAACATATTACTGCATTACAGCCCAGCATGGATCATTCAGGAAGTGACAGGAGGAAAGTTTTCTCCAAAAGAACACAAGTATACAGCATCATTAGTACACACTTTGCATCAATATCCATAATTATTAAAAAATACAAAAACATTAACTTCAAATATTACTTGGCTAGCCACTATACCTATAAGGTAAAACCACAAATGGACTAACTCTGCTTAGGAGGTAAAAACCATTAAGTTTCCAGATTTAACTAGAGCCCAATTCAGCAAACTACTTATGCATGTGCTTAAGTCCTACTGACACTAGTGGGGCTTACACATATTGAAGTATTATAATTAAATGAAGAGATTTCAGCATGCATCAACAGTTAAGTACATGCTAAATACTTTCACTGAATCAGGATCATAGTCCTTAAAGTACAATAAAGTTATATACACTCTAAAAGTCATTATCTCTCTCCCCCAATCTATTGTCCCATTGAAAGAAAAACCTCTACTGGGTACGAGAAAGATTCACACAGTCCCCTGAAAAAAGCCTGGCTTTTTATGTTTTATTAACAATTCAAAAAACATGCATGAATCATGCTTGGGATGACCTATCTTAAGAGTACTTTCAGTTTTCAGTCTTTCAAAGCAATAGAATTTGCCCAATTTGCACCAGTATAGTATTAAAACTCTATATGCAGTTTTCAAGTTCAAGATCAAAGAACTTGTTTCTTCAGTTCATTCTACAAGCAATCAGATTCTTAGAACTATACAGCTGTACAACAATGTCAGTGACTATATACATAAACGTTCAACTTCAAAAATACTTTATTTCTCTCGCACTTAAATATTTAAGTGTTACTAACAACACAGCAAAAAAACCCTCTGCAATGTTGATGTGCATCAGACTTCTCTAAATAAAAAGATTTCCTATAGAATTGGTCATGTCAAGAAATTATCTGTCTGGCTGTTTAAATAAAATCAGTCTTTCCATAGGTATGAAATCCAGGTATCCAGGCAAATGTTCCACATACTTGGGAATGAGACATTCCCATTTGCTCAGAGGAATTTGATTGTTGGGTTTGGTGTTTATTTGTTTTGTGTTTTGTTTTTTTTTTACTCTTATATAACCCACTATATGATAGTGAACAAAATACTTTTGTTTCATAGAAACAACTAACATTTGCCCACACTGGGCAAATGGTCTATTTACAGATACATTAGGACTGCCTGACTGACAGTGAGTGTGAGTTGCTGGACTCCAAGAAACATGGAGCTTAAAACGGCGACACTCTCTGCTGCATCGCCTTCCCTTTTAGGATACGTCTTATCTGGAGAAAAGAAGAAAAAACATTAGTATTCATCACCCTGACATGAGTTATGATCCAAGAAAACAAAAAAAAACTACACCCAATTCTGTATTCCTCATTTATCTGAGCCTAGGTTCTGAATCCAGTTACAGCAGAATTTATTCAATTTTATAGCACCTGAATGAATAAAAGGCAACAAAATTACTCAGCTGCTTATTAGCTTCTTAGGTCAAGAGCCACCTCTTTCATCATGTATTTCTATAGCTACTAGGAAAAAGGGATTTTCTCCATCTGTTTATCAGGCCTAAGAACTTCCATAACTACTTACTACAAGGGCAACAAAAAATAATCATCTCAGACCATGCTGTGATGAACAAGAGAAGGAATACTACTTCCAGTACATTGCAATGTTACAAAGAAAAAATCTAGCTTGACAGGAAAAAAGCTTTTGAGATGGAAAAAACCAAAATCAACAAGTAAAACCTATAATTTCAGCTATTTTGATATTCTGCCTGACCCTGACATTAAAATCAAAGATCTCCAAATAAAGTGGAGTTTGCTAAATCTTTTCCTTAAAAGCTGCAACTCAAAACTCGAAAGAAACTTTTGGAGAAGAATAAGGCTTTTGTATAGATAGGGACAGATGAGAGCAAAGGAGAGCTTTTTTTACCTGTTCTCCTACAAGGCCATCAGGAACCAGATGAACTGGCTGCTCATTCTCCAAGTTTCTGGCACTTGGATCAGCTCCCTTTCGCATTAGCAGGCGCACAGCATCCAACTGACTCACCCGATACTGCAGGCTGGCAGCCACATGGAGTGCTGTATTGCCGTTGTAAGCCTGGAGAAGACAAAAGTAATAACTCAACAAAGGAAAGGCAGGGGCATGAGTCTCAGGACACTTCACAGTGTTACACATGTGCATATCCTGAATTATGTCTGCCTTCTGGAAAAATCATCATACCTTTGCATTAACGAAAGACAGGTAGTTGGGCAGCTCCAAAAAGAGACGGATAAGCTCCAGGTTCGCTTCTTCTGCTGCCAAATGTAAAGCTGAGCGACCACTTTTGCGATCCTGTGAAAAAAAAAAACCCAGACAAATAAACTGTTAGTCTTCCCTGCAGCTGTTTCACCTATGCAGGGTGAACATGCAGACAAACAAAACAAAAAGCAGAGTCACTTCAGTGTTGAACATACCTATTTGCACTACAAAATCCACTGAGAATCCATCTGAATATACATTTTAATATTAATATCTAATGAACAATGGACCAATAAGCTTACACAGCCAAAATACCAAATGCTACACCAAGTAATCACCTGGCTCAGCACAGACCTAAAGCAAACAGGGAGCAGTATCTAATTAAAATTGGCAGTTAAAGAATGAGGTGTCATCAGCACTCTATTACTATGGGTACCTCAGTGTACTCCAAACATTTTTACTTTTAAGACACAAACAAGTGCAAACAAGCACAGCATCATTCTTAATCCAGAACTGGATTGTCACCTCCTTCTTTCGCCTCCCAATGGTTCATTTACACTGATAATGCCTTGTTCTGAATAAGTGCAACATTCTCATTCCACTTGGGTAAATAAGGCTGTAGGCAAGCTTTCAAACTAGTCTGCCTTCTTTGTAATAAAGTTGAGATGTAGCATGGGGAAAAGGGACATGTCCTACTTCACTTTCTCTCCAGCTCTGGTACTTCACACAAAGCCACTGTACTTACTTTTGCTTCAACAGATGCTCCCATTTGTATTAGAGTCTTGATGGTTTCTACCAGGCTCTTGTTTCTCAGAAGAAGCTCCTGGACCTCAGGGGAATGAGGTGGCTGACTGTTTTGCAGTTCATGCAGCACAGCATTATGGGCCAGAACAGCACAGTGCAATGCTGTCAAACCTTAGCATTAAAAAAACAGATCATCATTAGTGAACAAATGCAATACAGAAGTATCGACTAGGTGCTTGGTTCGAAGGATGGATAAAGCAACTTCTCTCCCTGTCAAGCTCAGGGGCAGTTCTGCATTTCTAAGTGACACTGATTGCTCTGGAATGGCTCAGGATTTGGGCTGGCCGTCACCAGAAGAGTTACTTAGCAACCTACCGTGAGCTCTCAGCCAGCAGATAATGACAGAAACAATTTGTGATGTATTTTTTACACAAAATGTACTCTAGAAGAGCTATTATATGAAAAGTGGTTCAATTAAAACAGCTCTCTAGTGTCAGAGATTCTGGCTTCCTGATCCACCAACCTATAACTGGCACTCAAAGGTTTTAACAAACAGCCTATTACTACCTACACTTTCCATGCCAAATAAGGCAATCATGTCTGGGGTAAGATATCTTGACAGACACAGACTAACCATGTTTTTATCTGACAGACACGTAAACTGTAATGTCATTTCAATTCCAATTATAAATTTCAACCTGGCAAAGATACACTCCATTTTATGGCTTCTCAACCCAGAGTAACATTCACATCAGCAGCCATAAAACATTATAGCATTCAGGAACTCTGTAAATTATAAACTCTTAACTACTTACCATCATAGTTTGTTGCCTCAAGGTCCACATACTGATTGCTTCCTATGGCTCCCTTTTGGATTGCCTACCAAAGTGGGAACAAGCATGCATTTATGTCTTGTCCAAACCAGGTATTACTTCAAGTTTGTATGCAGTCTTACTGCAACAAAGTTGCAATAAATAATAGCACCAGAAGGAAACTTGGGGTTTTTTGTACACTAAGATTCCACCAAATTATTCTAAAACACTGGTGAGGACATCAATGTGAAACTCAGTCTCACTAAGCCATCACCATAATGCCCCAAGATACACTCAGAAGGCTACAGAGAGAAAGACAAAGAGTCATCTTCAGAGTTTTTCAAGACAACCAATACAAAGCGTAAGCGTTAACAGTCAGGGCAGAGCTACGCCTGCCTGGTTCTTACCTGAAGGACCTGGGCATGCCCCTTCTCAGCACAAACATGCAGCGGTGTTCTACCCCAGCAGTCTGTGGTGTTGACTTGAGCCCCCAAGCTAACCAAGTCCTGCACAATGAGATGCTGATTGGCAGCCACAGCAACCTGGAAAGCACTCTGCAAACATTGAGAAGAAAATTTAAACTATTAGTCATCTGATCTCGAACAGGAAAAAGTAACTAAAACAAATAAAAAGCCTAGCTACCTGGTATTATTTAAGCAGTGATTATGAATACCAGGAAGCCAGGACAAATCAAGCAGAGCGCGTAGTTTTACCAGCTCAAGGTGATCCCAAGAAGTATTAATAGCTCAAGGTTAATATTAGTATGCAGGCTAAATCTTGGGGTTAATATTAAATAAGCATTTCACCACATCTTTCTCCAGGTCCAGACACACAGGGCGCTCAGGTGCACAAAGCGCGTGCAAAGATTTTGAGAACCTCACCTGGCCATTGTGCTCTTTAATATCCAGCATGTGCAGGGCAGCCATCTTCCTTGCAAGAACATAGGAGAGAGCCCGTCGGCCCTGGGCAACCGCAATGTGAAGGAAGCTGTAGGAAAGACGGGAAACAGAGTTACACCACCATACAAAACGGGGCTCAAGTCATTACAGAGATCCAAATATATGGGAATGGTGTTATGCTGCCAGCTTCAGACCTCCACTGAGTGACTTAAATAGAAACATTCATATTTTTTCCCATGGCAACTTAAAGCATCTAAATTAGAATCTTTTTCTCCCTGTTTACTGGATAAAAGTCACAATAAGTACCCGAAATTAAGCAAACACCTCTTCTACTTAGTGTGCTGCAACTCTGTACATTGCAGTCCATCAGCAAGACCACACATTTCATTTGACTAGCAAAGCTACTGCATTTGAGACAAAGACTGCTAATGAACAACTACCATTACAACCCCACAGCCCACCAAAGTGCAAAGGGAGATATTTCCCAACCTTCCACATCAGAAACAGAGATAAACAGCACTCACGTGTCTCCATCTGCATCTTTTGCAAGGAACTGGTCTTGAGAGATGTTAGCCAGTTTGTTTTCCTCCTGCTCCACTTGCCATTGAAAAAATGACTTTCCCAGCTGCGTCGTGCTTCTGGCAATGTTTTGGTCAGGTAGAGAGACATTCAAAGCAGCCAAAGAAACGCTGCAATCCAGACTACCACACATGTTATCGGAGAGCAAGCTAAAGTTTGGAGCACGTTGGCTGACATCAGCCTGTGGATGGGCACTGGACAGCGGCTGCAAGGGGGCCGAGATGCCCTCCGAGCCTTCAGAGTCATTCAGCAGGGAGGAGAAGCTCTGCGGTGGGCAGTACTGCAGTTCATGGCTCTCAAAGGTGTTCTGCTGGTAACCAGGAGACTGGTCATTGGCACCAAATGGCCTGTACTCCAGGGAGGCATCCGAAGGATAGCTCTGTGACAGATCCTGGTTCTGGGACGGAGGGAACTGGTAATGCTGCGGCAGATCAAGCATATGCTGGGAGGTCTGATCTTGGAATGCTTGGTACTTCTGGGATGGGGAGAAAGCTTGCGTTCCTGGGCTGTCCTGGTACTGCTCACCAGGTGAGCTGTGACTAGAGACAGTGTGCAGCCAGCTAACCTGCACTGTGTTCAGTGAAATGGGGCTTGACTCATTCTTGATGTTTATAATGTTCTGAAGCAGATCAGAATTGCTGTCATGCTTTGGGTCATTTTTATGTGTCTCCTCCATGTTATCCACAGAAGTTGGTGTCTGGGGTGGCGTCTGTCAGGAAAAAGAAAACAAAAATCGCATTAAGGCCCAGAAAGTTAAGAGGTATTACTGTCTCTGGCAACTTCTGATTGCACAAAGCAAAAAAAAAAATCAAGGCACAGGAAAAGTTACTTACCAGGAGATGTGGGTGAATGGTAGCTTGGCGTTTGAAAGAAGGTCCATCGGAAAGAAGCTCGGGAGCCTTTCTTTTGCCACTGTGACCTAGTATGCTCTTCAGCTCTGCTAACAGGACAATGAATTTAGAATCCATTTGGAGGCTATTCTTACAATCAGCTTTTAAAATCTTATTGTAAGGTATTTAAAGAAAGAAGTTTTTACCTGTGTATTGCTCGTAGTTCACCAATCCTCCTTGTGCCTTTTGAGAAAAATCAAATTATTCCATTAGTATAGTGTTATTTCAGGAAAAAAAAGCACCAAACAAAACCAAGAACAACAAAGCAGAGGCTTCCTTCTGTAAATATGGAATATACCTTAGAATAATTCAGGCATACGATTCTCTAACCCTAATTTGATTGGTTTTAATTAAGGTTAGAAAACAAAGACGTTTATTGAACTTAAATTAAAACCGCTATTTTTAAGCTATTTGTTACAATACCACAAAACTCAAGAGATTTAGAGAAAGGCACTGTTCCTTACTAAGGTCTGAGGTTTTCTTTTCAAAGCACACACAAGCCAGCCAATTTTATTGTTCAAACTCTTCTGTGCAAAAATTATCCCATGACAACACTTACCTAGGAAGCTTCGAAACACACCCTCATAAAGACTATTTCATAAGAAATATAGCCTATAATCAGCCCAGAATTTCTTATATTTTTTATTGGTTCCATCTTTCCAGACTTAGGGGGGGGTCTGCCTCTGCACTGCGTGCTCCCCACAGAAAAGGACAATAGCATGACAAACATTTCTCTTCTGAGATTCCCCAGTGAATGACCTCACTGGCCCTAACAGGGAGTTTCTGCAGTTTCACAACACAAACACGCTTTTATCCGAACACCATTTTAGAAAATAAAGCTCAGCAAGAACATTTTCAAGTCCCTCCTCCTCCCGCAGTGAACCTTCTCACTAATTTCTTCCCAGCTCTGCTCTCCCATTACGCATGGAAAAGGAAAAACACTGACTCCCATCCACATCAGATAAAGCTGCGAGCTGGCTTCTAGCCTTATCGCGTGCCGCCTTATCTTTTTTTACCAGCTTCCAGTAACCATTAAAAGCGTTATGTCAGCGCTGAAATATGCTGGTTACCTTGCTTTCCTCAGCGGCGGAGCCCGCGGACATCTGCTTGCTGCTCCTGAAGTGCAGCAGGAGCTCCTTCACGGAGTTCTTCACACGGACCCCCTGGAAAGGTCCTCGGTGCTGCTTTCCCCCCGCCATGTGCTGTTCAACTGCGAACACACGAAAACAAAACCCGAATTTAAGACGCTTGACTGCGTTCTCAGTTTAGAGGGGGGGGAAATAAATAAAAAAAAAGGGCAATTAAACGGGGGAACTCTTGNGATGCCGCCTCGCCGCCTGCGTTCCAGCTTCCCCCGGGAGCCCCCCACGCTCCTCCAGGGCTGGGAGCCCCCCAGCGCCGCTCCGGAGCCGCCCCCGAGCCGCGGATACCTTGGCCGGCGGGGCGGGCGCCGCCGCGGGGCTCCCTGCGGCCGCCGCTCCCCGAGAGGTCCGAGTCGGAGCCCGGCGAGCCCGGCGCGGAGTGCGCGGGGGAGCAGCTGCCCTCGCTGGAGCGGGGCGAAGCGCCGTAGAAGTAGGCGAGGTTGATGGGGCTGCTGAGGGCGCCGTCGCCGGCATCGGGCGCCGCGTCGCGGCCGCTCTCGACGATCATCGCGGGGCGGCGGAGCGGGAGCGGCGCGGCCAGGGCTGGCGAGGGGCGAGTGCAGAGCGGCGGCGGCGGCGGAGGAGCCCAAATAGCGGGAGGCGGGACGGCGGGGGCNTGGGCATAGAATGGTGGGGGTGATGGGATGTGGTGGGATGGGAGTAATGGGGTGGGATGGGTGTGGGGGGGTGATGGGGCTTGGATAGGGGTGATGGAAATGATTGGGATGGGGTGGGATGGGGATGATAGAGGGATGGGAGTGATGGGGTGG
>WAAB01018937.1:45128-86804 GCA_013389865.1 Piaya cayana
GGGGGTGGTGGGGAGTGGAATGGGTGTGATGGATGGGATGGGGTGATGGAGATGATAGGATGGGGTGAGACGAGAGTGATGGGGTGGGAGAGAGGTGGTGGGGGTGATGGGATGGGGGTGATGGGGGTGATGAGGATTGGATAGGGGCAGCGGAGATGATAGGACGGGGTGGGATGGGAGTGGTGGAGTGGAATGGGGAATGGGGGGGTGGGGATGGGGTAGGATGGGGATGATGCAGTGGTGGGGGTGATGGGATGGGATGGGGGATGGAGATGATGGGGTTGGACTGGGATTAGCATGGTGGGAATGATGGGATAGACATGATGGGGGTGGGGATGCTGAGGATGATGGGGTGGGATAAGGGTGATGGAGATAATGGGGATGGGGTTGGGGAGGATAATAGGGTGGAATAGGGGCAGGGGGGATGATAGGAGGGGATAGGGATGATGGAGATGATGGGGTTGGGGTGGGATGGGGATGGTGGCGATCATGGGATGGTGGCGATGATCATAGAATCATAAAAGAGTTTTGGGTGGAAGGGACCTTAAAGATCATTCAGTTCCAATCCCCCTGCAATGAGCAGGGACACATCCCACTTGATCAGGTTGCCCAAGGGCCCATCCAACCTGGCCTTGAACACCTCCAGGGATGGGATAGGGATAATGGAGATGGTGAGGATGGGGTGAGATGGAGATGATTGGATTGGTCTGCTGGGGATGGGGTGGATGGTGGGGGTGGTGGGATAGGAATGATGGAGATTATGGGGTTAGGGTGGGATTGTGGGGATGATGGTATAGGATAGGGATGATGGAGATGATGGGCATGGGTTTGAGGTGCGTTGGGAATGATGGAGTGGGATGGGGATGGTGGGGATGATAGGATAGGGTAAGGATAATGAGGATGATTGGGATGGGGTTAGGGTGGGAAAGGATGGGGATGGGTTTGGGATGGGGATAATAGGGATGGATGCTGCCTCGCACCCTGTCTTCCAAGATTGCTCCTAGAGGCCTCCCTCCCACAGCTTTTGCACCCTTCACTCACAACACACGCAACCTCAAATTTCCACAAAGAAACCACAAGCCATACCCTCATACCCCTACCACTGCTGATGCAGGCTTATGACCCTGCTCATGCATACTCCTCTCCCCAAGAGCGATGGCACAGGAGTTTTAACCCCACTCCTGCAAAGTCTCAGTTCTGGACAGGCTGGTTTGGGAGGATGGGGATTTTTTTTATCATATGTGTCAAGTGGGCAGCATCCAGAGAGAAGAGGAACATGAGCAGTTACAACAGGCATGAGTCATCTCTCTTGCTCTGTTATCGGAGCATATAGTAGGCAGGGGGCAGACACAGAAGATATTTTGGGTTTGGGTTGCACCATATCGCAATAGCAAAGCCTCTTCGTCAAGGCCAGCAGGGAGAAGTGGTTAATCAACACAATGCTGAAATGCAAAGTGGGTGAAACTATGTGCCTGCAATTACTGTTAACAACACTACTGAGTTATTACAATAGTCACAAGAGAGACTTCTCAGATCGCTACTTTTGAAACAAATATTTCTGCTTTCTTCGTTTCCATTGAGGTCACCATCTTCTAAAGCATAACTGTGCATTTTTGTCTGTGAGGTTGTGATTACGATGTTTTAGCACCACAGCTACCACAAAAAATATGTAATAAAATAACACGGTATTTCTGAAGTGTATTGTGCAAATTAGAGGTCTGTAATTTAGATTATTATACATGGTTTCATTGTAGTAAGAAACATGGGACAGGTGCAACATGAAGTTGTATTAATCACCCCATGAAGAGGCAGGAGGGAAGTATTTTACATTATTCAACTATTTCTTCCACTGTCAGGCGAAGGAAGTGTTTCTCCAGAGATTATCTAGGCAGTTTTCTACTCCAAAAACTGCCGGTTTATACCATAGACTGAATTTATGCAGTTGCAGTAAAATTTGCAAATGTAACCCATAAAATGAAAACAGATGCCAAGTAGTGCTGCCAGAAACAGCACCGTCTAATAAAGGTAAAATCTCACTTGCTTCCTAATCAGCAGCTATCTCCCAAGTGTGCATCCTCACTGATTTCTGTGAACCTCTTCATGCAAATGAAGATTTGTGAAATCAGGCCATATGTTCTAAACACACAAGGAGATGGTTCTCTGTTGTTCTTCAGGTCTTAGATCCCAGTTAAGCTACCTTAGCCTTAGGTAGAAACTTTTAAGTATTTCCTTATTGAAAAGTGCTTGCTGCCTAGAGATCCTTCAGCCCTCAAATGCTCTTCGAACATGCAGTGTCTAATGTAGGACCCACAACTCTGCTTTCTGAACATGGATCTAACTGATCAACCTTTGCATTCACATCCCAGCCAGGTAGCCCAGAAAGCCAGTCATTTTAATCTAACCAGGTGGATCTCCAACTACTGCAGCAAAAGGATCTAACTCTTAATGAGCAAACAGTAACAAGAAGCTGAGACTCCATAACCCAGAAAATCAGATTTGCCATCATAGTTGCCCACAATCCCCTTAATAATCTCAAAATTAAAAGCAGACTTCTCTCACTATAGTCCTACTGTGTTGTGGAATGTCCTCAAACCACACACAGCCAGGAATAGGTAACGCTTTTGTCATTGCTATTCAGTAATGATTTTGGAATGGATTTGATTGAAAATTAGACCCCACATATGAGTGAAAACCATGCTATGAGATAGCTTAATGAGATTTTTGTCTTAAAGAGGGTGTGAAATTTCTTTTTCTCTTCCGTTCCAAAGTTTTTACTCTCCCAAAGGCTGAATTGCTGACTTGCTCTCATTTCACCAAGCAAAACCTACTTCGGGCAACACTCTGATACCTCAATTCATACTTTTTTCATTAGCAACATCTTATTTATCATGTTTTCTGGCATAAATCTACTCCCAGTCAAAGCAGATTAAGACAAGTCTAATCCCACTGAGCTCTGAAACAAAAGGCTCTTTCAAAAACACACACACCCATTGGTTTCACAAGATGAGCTGGCTTCCAGCTGGCCTTGTGCTCTCAGAGCGCTTCTATGCAGGTTACTGGTAAGTTGTTGCTACATTTACAAATTGTAATTATTAATGCTGAAGACTTGAGCATTTGAATTTTGGCCCAAACACTGCGCAACATCTGTGGTGACCAAAACCCTGTGCAGCGTCTTCAAGCCTAAGAAAGTTCCTCTTGGGCAGGGTGGTGACCAAAAGTGCCCATTATCTCTTCTTCTGGAAACACAATTCAGTCCATACAGACAGTATTTGGGGAAAATGGGGATGAGCTGGGAAGGCATTGCAGGGCTGTAGTGCCCAGGGGGTTTCAACCTGCTTCGGCTGAGCTGTGATTCAGTGAAAACCCATCAACTCCTATAGCTGGAAAAAGCTGACAGGTGAGGACAAAGGAGGATGCCTCACTCCCCCAGCATTGCCATCCCAGGTTTTTATTGCACCACCTCCTTTTACCGGGATGTATCAATAATGCCAACTAGCGGCTAGCATTGGCAACATTTGTCCTGAAACCTTTCTTACATACTTCTGAAAATAATGGCATGTGCTTATCTTAGTATCTCAGACCACTGCAAAAATAAGGACAAAATGTATTTGTTTCAAAAAACTCTGCTTTTTCCCCTCAATTCAGACATAGCCCATATAAGAATTGTGGAATTACAGCTAATCAATCTTGGTTTAAGTTATATCAATATACTTGATTACAGAAACAGCTTTTGAGAGTGTGACTTGTGCACACCCATGAGCTACTTTGAAGTGATCTGAAAATTCAGCTAAGCCCCCCAAAATTTCCACCCTGCTATCTCAAAGCTTACACTCACTGGGTACGGGTCAGAGATGTTGAAAACCAACAACTTTGACTTTCACCACCAACTAACTCTAGGCTAATCAAGGTCATATATCTCCATTTTGCAATCTTAATCACAGCCAACATAGAAAAAAGATGCACTGGACTTGCTGGGCTGGTCTTTCCCCTGCATGAGGTCTCCGGTAACAGCGTCCTTGTTACAAACAAACAGCTGAGCCATTGCACTAACTCAAAGCAAAATCAAGAAGCCTGTGCTGATCAGCCTTTGGGGTTTTTTTTCTGTTAAAACAGACTTCCATCTTTTTACATTCTTTTTAATTGTAACTGTGAGATTTCATCTCATACCTGGGCCCTAATACTGATAATAGCATTTCAATAATGATACCACAAATTCAGACTGAGGGGGAAATTCTCCTGCCCAGCTTTTAGCTGTCTCTGATTTATCCTCTCTGACATGAACTTTGCAGTCTGAGCTGTGATGCTGCAGTTCAGGAAACATCTAGGCCATCCTCTGGAGTGGCAGCAAGGCAGCCAAAAGGAAACCTGCAGCTGAACTGCCTGTGATCAGCCTGGCAAAGCTCAAATACAACATGGGGGGGTGGGGGGGTGGTAACAGGCAGACGGGTTGAGTACACTCAACTTGGGAAAATTCTGGGCTGCAAATCTCAGGTGGAAATTTATGTGTGCTTGCAAATACATCCTCCCAATATCTTATACTATCCCCTAGAGGTTCGTGTGTAAGTGATCACTGATGGTCCAATCCCCAGTGTGACTTGTCCCTATCTGTATAGGGTCAAATGCCGGGGCCACACAGTTTACCCTCAGGACCTGGTCCCAGGATGGGTAACAGTGTTGTTACATTAGCTCAGTTCTAGGGTCCCTGGTGAGAGGCACTAGCTCATTTGGGTGAGATCTGGACATGGTTTACTCCAGGACTGCTCCCCAGAGGCAGAATGGGCAAAACTCTGTCATGTGTGTCCCCCTATGTTAGCTTACTCTCCAAAAAGGCATCCTACCTCCTTTCTTCCCTCAGAAANCCAAGAGCCTTGGCTGATTCAGCCTTTGGGGTTTTTTTTCTGTTAAAACAGACTTCCATCTTTTTACATTCTTTTTAATTGTAACTGTGAGATTTCATCTCATACCTGGGCCCTAATACTGATAATAGCATTTCAATAATGATACCACAAATTCAGACTGAGGGGGAAATTCTCCTGCCCAGCTTTTAGCTGTCTCTGATTTATCCTCTCTGACATGAACTTTGCAGTCTGAGCTGTGATGCTGCAGTTCAGGAAACATCTAGGCCATCCTCTGGAGTGGCAGCAAGGCAGCCAAAAGGAAACCTGCAGCTGAACTGCCTGTGATCAGCCTGGCAAAGCTCAAATACAACATGGGGGGGTGGGGGGGTGGTAACAGGCAGACGGGTTGAGTACACTCAACTTGGGAAAATTCTGGGCAGCAAATCTCAGGTGGAAATTTATGTGTGCTTGCAAATACATCCTCCCAACATCTTATACTATCCCCTATAGATTCATGTGTTAGTGATCACTGATGGTCTAATCCCCAGTGTGAGCTGTCCCTATCTGTATATGGTCAAATGCCGGGGTCACACAGTTCACCCTCAGGACCGGGTCCCAGGATGGGTAACAGTGCTGTTACATTAGCTCAGTTCTAGGGTCCCTGGTGAGAGGCACTAGCTCATTTGGGTGAGATCTGGACATGGTTTACTCCAGGACTGCTCCCTAGAGGCAGAATGGGCAAAACTCTGTCATGTGTGTCCCCCTATGTTAGCTTACTCTCCAAAAAGGCATCCTACCTCCTTTCTTCCCTCAGAAAACCTCCTTGAAGCTGTAGCTCATGCAACACATCTCACATGCAACAGCTGAAAAGAAAACAAACAAACAAACAAACACAAGATGTAGCCTCTTAGGGAGGTTACATCTCCCTAAGGATGTAGCCTCTTAGGGGGCTATGTGGGGCTCAGAGACCAAGGCAAATGGTTGTTGCACTGCGTGGACATGGTTGATTGGCTGTAAGGAAAGGGCTAGCCTTTGCAGTATCAGTGTGCCTGCACTGCTCATTCCCTGGGGCACCCACTGGGGTGAATGCTATGGGACACGTAGGCTTTAAATAAATACATAAATAAATAAATCAAGTCCAGAAAGTGGAGCTTTGTCTTCCCTGTAAAGCAGCACACAGTTGTTGTGTCAGGCATGCAGTCCCTCCCAACTGCAAGCAAGGAGTGTGCCAATTCTCAGAGTGGGTACAGGAGCAGAATAAACATCTCTCTTCAGTCCATCTCCTAAGCAGCAGTGCGAGACAAGGGACAGCCTTTAGGTAAAGTGGCGGAGCACAAACTACTAGTAAAAAGAACTTAGTTTTGCAACTCATTTCTGGAGCAGTATAACCTTTCTGGTATTTCTTAAACTAGAAATAAAAATGGTAGTTTACAATCCAGTTGCTTAATACAAGTGAGTATTCACTGTATGGATGTCAAATGCTCCTTATTCTCCAATAGGTGCAATTAGGCTCCTGCTGCAGACTGTGAGTCGAGGTGTGTGAGCACTGCCGCCACGCCTCGGTACACTTGCAGCATTTCCACACAGCACGCAAACCTGAGCCATCCAGCACAATGCTTGGTTTGCTTTTATAACAGCAGTGAGAAAACCAGAAGTAAAAGCTTAGCAACTATTCCGCTCCTTGAGACGTTTCAGGATCAATACCTGTGTTTGTTTTAACGGTTTAGGACACCACACATCAGCAGGCTGGAAATGGTCCATGACAAGTTTTTACTTTAAAAGGCAGTACAGAGGAGTCAGTGTTTCTTCCCTCTTTGCCATACTTGTATTGCTACATTCTTCCCAGACGCTGGTCTCTAAGGGATTAGCCTAAACTTCAGAAGGGGGCAAGTATAATCCTTCATATTAAAGGAAAACTCAGACTATTTATTTAACATATATATTCTGGGGCTTTGATCCAAAGAATGCCCTATATTCTGCTTTTTTTTTCCCTCCCAGGTTATTTGATGTTTTAAATAAATAAGTAAATAAATAAATAAAGCAAGCGGGTTGCTTCTAAGTAGATCCTTTCACACTGTGGATATAAAGCAGCAGAAATCAGTACGGAGGAAATGAACCCCCAAACCCAGCAAGTGTTACAAAGCTGGCTAAGTGGATCTGATTTCTGTACAAATAATCGGTTTCCCTGTACATACACCTTGTATTTGTGGACATTCCTCTCAACATACTCACTGCCCTGGTTAGTCATGTTTTCTCGTAAGATTGCATATCTCATTAGTTCATTAACACTTTGCAGTATGAATGTGTGGCTAATAAATACAAGCACCATTGATGTCAGAGCATGTAAACAAGGAGCAAAAAGCCACTTCCCCATAGCAAAGGGCATCATATGTTACCTGTACTGTGTGTACATAGATGAGGTAAATAGTGTACGTTCTTGACTTTAAATATTTTTCTCATTATGATATTCCAGTTAAGAAAGGGAGGAGTTAGCACAGTTTCTCAGTGCTGTTGAGGAGCCTCAGTGGAGGTCTAAAGGTGTAAGCATCAGTTTTCCTCATGACTCATACTGACGACCTTTTTCCACCTAATTCAGCTGACCAACCTGGGCCAAAATGTGTCATTCTTAGCCTATATTAATTTTATTTTCTACAGTCAGATACAGGAGCCTGTGCTGTAGCTTTAGCTCTGGTGGTCTATTTCAGTCTTCCTGCTTTCCACAAATAAGAACCACTTCAACCACCTGTAAAATAAAATCACTTTCTAGTAGGATTGCAGGAGCTGTCCTAATGCAGCATTGCCACTCAACTCTTTAGTACAGGAACAAGAGGAAAAGCTGCTTTATCTCAATCAAACTAATTCATAAAAATATGATTTTTCAGACTGCAATCTACCCAGGAGTCTACTTTTCTACTCTCTCAGTTTATGTGTGGCAATGAGTAATCTATCTAAGATTAAGGTTGTCCTACATCCTTGCTTGCCAGACACAGGTTTTTCCACTCAAAAACATTTTCCAGGCAGATTTTGAAAATTTACCCCCTTCTTCAACATGGTAAACCAGTTACATCTACCGGACAGCAGATATTACTGGGTTGACCAGTCCAGAAATCCCAGGTGCACTGGCAGCACACAGGCAGATCAGCTGTCCTGTGGTTGTATGGCTGGATCAACACCTTTGGGAAGCTTCAGCACCGATTTTCACAATTCTACCCAGCCTGTGAGCATAGCCTCAGCTCAAGGGTGGAGGTCCGCACACAGGAAAACCCAGGTGGGAAAAAGACAACTACAATAAAAGAAAGACACTTTTACCATGTTAGCACTGCAAAGACCATTGAAGGGAATGCCCTCATCTTGTGTCTTGATTTTATTTCACTGTGTTTTCCAGTTTATAGAGCTTAAATGCCTTCAGTTCAGAGTTCCATTCACTAGAGAAATCCCAGCTTTCAAAACACATGGCTGTCTGACCTTGGGAAAGTCCTGAAATTCAGCTATAGAGCTGTCTTCCATTAGTCAGACAAAAATTCAATGAACAGGAAATTTTCTCATTTAGAAAAGCACCTAAACCAAGGCAGCCAAATAAAATGTTATTATGATAAGGAAAATGTTAAGTTGCTTCCAAGCAGGGGTATAAAACCTTTCCTAGTGCTTGGGATGAATTGCATTTACCAGGGCAGTTTTAAATGTGTGTAGTCGTCTTCAACTGGGACAACATCACTCATCTATGGGCCAAAATTTGCTACCACATACATCTGAACCACGGGTGTCCTAGGTCTGCATAAAGGATATCAGCATCATGGAAAGGATATGAATACCATGTTATTTCTTGCTTCTACAGACCTAACAGCCAGTTGTTACCCATTTAGAAAGAAAGCCAGGACAGTAATGACAAATCTACAGTATTATGAAAATCATGCACGGGTTAGCATAAAACATCAAGAAAGCTAGAAATAAACCCTTTGATTTGGTGGAGCACAGTGCAAAGCTCTGTTCCCAGGCGTTGGTTCCCTCCTCCAGTTTTCAGCTGAGAAAAGACACCGACCAAAGCCAGACGTATCCTGTCTTACAGGACGCTGCTCTTCACAGAAGCCAGCCCGTGGATGTTTAAGTTTCCTTTTAATTTCCTGCCAATTTCTTAAGAAGAAAGCAAGAGTAAAGGCAGCTCGTGTCTAACTTGCACGTTGTGTCTGAGGAACTTGTGACTGGGGATGTGAAAAATCACACACGAGTTTCTCAGCAGTATTGTCAGGATTGAATTTTGCTGCCCCAGAAAGTCTAAGGCTAGAAGCAATTCAGCATCAAGCCATCCAGGCAGTGGCAGGAGGCAGAGCTGAAGGAAGGGATGGCACTGTGCCTTCCACCCCTCTGCTCCAGGTGGCCCAGGGGTGGGAAAGGAAGATTCCTAGTACCCAGGAAAGCTTCTGGAAGACAGTTTCCAGCAGATGGTTGCTGCTGATGATGATCCTAACCACTGCCTCCAGGGTGGCATTGGGACTCTGGCATAAACGGGGCAGGGTGAAGGGCTGAAGCTGCTTGGCTACCCCAAGCAGCCCAGGGCTCTGCCAGTGCCTGGCTCCTGGCACCCAGAGACAGAAGGCATTTCCTCCCCTCAACACACACCCTCTTCCTATCCACTGCCGTTAAACACAAGGGGTAACATGTGGCTTGCTTCAAAAAAAAAGTCAGTAAAAGGTCTAACTAGCCAAAAAGAAATTACTTGCCTCATGAACAAAATTGATACTGGGTTTTCATTCAGAGCAGAAATATGGCTTCCTTCCCAACGTCCCTAGGTGATATTTGTTGCTGCTCAGTGGTCACCTGGATTGGCTGAAGGAGAGTTCAGGGTATCCTCCTTTCTCTGACCTCTATGTACCTCCTGGCAAACCATGATGTACCATCTGAAAATACCTGCCTTCCATCTGAAGTAGCTGCCCATCCCCAGCCACACATGGGCCTCTAATGACACTATGGTACAAACATAGTTCCAGCTTTTGAGGGTCTAAAATTCAGACCACAATTCATCCTCTGCAAGAAGCTTAGTGTTGAGCTGCCTTCCCTGCCTGCCTGATAAGGGCACAGGTAATGAACTGGGGTGCTGCATAATCAACCTCATGTGGTAAGCCAGAGAAACCCTCACCAGGTGATGAAAGAAGCTTATGGTTTGGTTTAATAAACTCCTTAGCATAACGAATTTTAAAGTGAAGTTTAAGTTCATTAAACTTCTTTTCATTCCCACAGACCTTCTGCTAAATTATAAGAAAGTAGGTATAGATCCCTATTTTTATATATGTTTCTCAGTGTTGTCTCACACTGCATCATGACAGTTTACTCCTGCCCTATTGAAGCAGGCAAAGCTTGATGCCAATGATGCTCTGCTATTCCAAAGTTACTGATGAGCTGCCAGGAAAGAAATTGTAACCAAGATTATACAAAACACCTGCTTTCACTAACGATGTTTCTTTCATTCAGTACTCTCAGAACTTAGCTTCCTATCCATCCATCTTAAACTACTACATCCTCCATAAAAAAATAAAAAGATGGTTACAGAGAGAATTGCTCAAAACATCTAAGTTATTTAGAGGTATTTTGCCCCTAGCTCCACTGTGAGCTTTCAAAAATCCCACCACTTACAGTGGTTTCTTCAATATTAGTTAACCATTACCTTCCCAAAACCCAGCCAGTCATCTGTACCCAACCCCAAAACATGCATGAACAATTATAGCGCAAGCCACGTTGAAGGCTATTAGAAGAAAAAAAAAAAAACAAAAAAAGAGAAAACACTATTGTTCCAATCAATTACAAGTTTTAAGCAACAAAGCAAATAAAATAATAATAGTGTACCTTCATGTCGGAGGACTGCAGTTAGAATTAGCTCTAAAGAAAACAAGCCAGTTCTTTGCACCCCACTAGGCTACTGATCTTCCCTTATAGCCACGTCTGTGTGAATGATTGAAAAGTTACTGTGAAAGTTTAAAGGTATGAAACAGAGAAGCAGCAGTGAGGAAACTTTTTTTTTCCCCCTCCCTCACAAAAGTCCTGCTTGCTCTGGCTTTCTGGTCACAGAAATAGAAAAAAAAAAAAAGACACCCTGAACACTTCCCCCCAGTTTGTGACAGCTCCAGGCTGAGTACCCATGGGGTTCTTTTTACTGCAGTGGATCACACGCTGCTTATCTTTTAGCCATGGTTAACCCGACTAGGGGTGATGTTACGACATGTGAGAGGAAGCTGCAGGGTGGAGGAGGAGGGTGGTGTGAGCATGGCTCCCTGGACTTTTTCTGCGCAGTGGAATTTCCCAGGCAGGGTAAGCCCTGGCAGGGACATTCCCCTGCCAAAGAGGCTGGCAGGAAACCCCGGCCTCGTGTAACGCAGCCAAAAAAAAGGGTCTAGAAGATGCTGATGTGAGTTTCACAGCATAAACAATGAAAAAAAGGCTGTACAGCAAAGAGACAGAAAGAATCCTGCAGCGTACAACACAGAGGGGTTTCTTTCCTGGCAGGATCAGGTTCTCCTCCTTGCCCACCTCCTGGCTGCACTGCCATGTCTCATGGCTTATAGCCTTTTCCTGCCTTGGTGCTACAGGGTAACCCAGACAAACTAGTGCCTGCTTAGCGGTCACGTAGGAAATGAGAGAGATGCAGCGTCTCACAGGGAAAAATAACAGCTCTGGTCTTTGGGAGGTGGAGTAGGGCAACCACCTTTCCTTGGTGACTGCCTGGATTACAGTGGGATTTTGGACACAGGAAATTTGGAATTAGTTTCATGGAGGCTAGTGTCATCTAGCGTGAAAGCTCCATACAACCAGAAGCTTGATTAAAAGGGGTGGGGCTTAAAAAAAAAAAACAACAACAAACACACAGGAAAATAATAGTATCCCCCTTTATCACAGATCTAGCAGATGTAAAATAATCACTTGCTCCAGTAGACACGATTACCTTCAGCATGGAAGACGTTTCCAAGATGTTCCTAATAGGTGAGCGAATCCATCTGAATCACACTCCCATTTCTCCTTTCAGCGGTGGCACCAGTCAGGATTCACCATGCTTATCAATCATGGCAAGCAAGGACAGGGCACCCAAATCTTCCCAAGAAAACACACCCTTGCTTCAATCACCTTTGTTACCCCTTCCCAAGCACAGTTAACGCACACAATTCCCAGTGACTGGCACTGACAAGAAAAAAGTACTGAACCACCTCTCCTCTGCCCAATGCATCCCCAGTGTCCCCTGCTCTGGAATGCACATCTTTTAAAATACATACATGCATACATACACACATATATACATACATAAGTAAATAAATAAATAAATAAATGTTCAGACCTTACCCCACCCTGTCTCAGCAAGCTGCAGGAAGGAGATAGGAGAGAACATCTCCTTCCCAAAGGTGATCATTTTGAAACCTCCCCCCTGCAGGCAGGAAACACTGTGTGGGCTCCATCTTCCTGTTCGTAGATGTATTATATCACTGGAACATGTTCAACTGATAATCTTGATGGGCTCAATACTTTTCTTTGAAATAAGGGCAGTTTGTTCCAGCGAGGGCTGGTATTTGATTTTTTTGCTCATCGAAGGCCACTGGTGCCCTTAGTCTCGTCTCACACATGGCAGGGCAGTGCCCCAGCCATACCCTTGCCCTGCTCTCTTCTACAGCAACTTTGGAGAAAAGCATGCTGCCATCTGGGCCCTGAGAGGCCTCTGGTTGCCTTCACAAGGTACCAAAATCTCCCCTTGCAAAGAGGGGAGTCTGCAGCCTCACCCATGGCCCAACATCACAGGCACCAAGAGCATCACCTGGAGCACCACTCAGCTCAACCAGCTTCTCCACACCTTTTTCCCTCAGTGCCACTGCCTCTTGAATCAGGGTAGCTCAGGTCCTCTGGCTCCTAAAGCAATGAGAGGCACTTGTTACCAGCTGTAAATGCACTGGAGGTCAGACCTTCCCTGGGTACCACTTACCTGTGCAGTCAATCCTTCCTGCAAAGAGTAGGAAAATCCAAACATGACAAGAAACAAACCATAGCACAGAAAGATAGAGTAACAACACCATGGTCAGAGCGCTGATGTGTGGCAAGGCATGAAGGAAACTCATTGTTTCAGTCAGAAATCAAAATATCTGCTTGTGGCATTATTTGTTGCACAGGAGAGCAGGACATCAGGAATTCATTTGTGGACATAGAGAACCCACATTCCAAACAACACATATGAAATTGCTGGGATTTGGAAGATGCAAACATATTGGACATGTTTTACAACAATGTCAAATAGTTGTAATATCTACTTGTTACTGGAAATATTGTATTTTTGTCATTGGATTATTAAAACTATTTTTTTCCTTAAAGTAACTTTTCTATTTTTATTTGTCAAAGCAAAGGCAAAAATGATACAGAATAAGCAAAAAATAATACTACAAAGGGCAAAAATTATAAAGGTGGAGCAGAAAGAGAAGAAAACATTAGAAGGAAGAAACAGCTAAAACCAGAAACAGCTGCCTTACAAGTGGCAACTATTCCCTGAGATAAGTTGATTCAGGCAGAGAAAGAGGGCAGGCAGGACTGGAAAGCATGACTCACTCAGCCCAAGGAAAACTAGGGGGTAGGAAGAAGTGGAAAGAAGTGAGAAGGGGGGGTGGGGTGGAATATGCATCTGTCATAGTTATTTCACTTCAGGAAATACCCTGGAAGTTCTTTTGTGAGATCCTTCAGAGTGGACTTCCATGCCATGGCAGAGCAACAGCACTTACCATATAACTAATCCCAATCATTGCAAACAACTTGCAGTGGAGATTTAGAGTGAAAAGGGAGAGTCCCATACCAAGCTAAGCCAAAAAGATAACAGGTTCATACAGAGAGCCTAAGCACGAGGGCATCGGATGAAAAGCACTTGTCTGTTTTCAAAGCTGACCAGAGAAGAGAA
Organism: Piaya cayana; assembly: GCA_013389865.1. Classification (NCBI taxonomy): domain Eukaryota; kingdom Metazoa; phylum Chordata; class Aves; order Cuculiformes; family Coccyzidae; genus Piaya; species Piaya cayana. The sequence continues at coordinate 58,878 of WAAB01018937.1, forward strand.
TAACAGGCCGAGGGGTAGGACAAAACATTTAATGGATGGCTGAACCAGGGAATATTGACTGCCATAGCATGGTCTTGCTTTCAGACCATACAGTCTGCTAAAGTTTCCACGTTGCAGGAAGAACTGACTTGAGGTGGACTGTTCTATCCCAGTAAAGTTTACTCCTCTGGATCCTGTTTTGACTTAGGAAAAGAATTATCAGATTTAAGAGAGTATTTAGGGCAAAAAAACCCCAACCCTCTGAATGACAGTCCTCAGTCAACCTGAGTTATCAATGTCTATGCTATCAACTGAATTTCACTCTAAAATGAACTCCAACTAAAAGAGCTTCATCCAGTGGTGTTGATGCCACTTTTTTTTCAAAATGGAACTACCCAGCAGTTAGAACATAAACCACCATGAACACCCTTACATTATAGCTTGTTTTTCATATGAGAGTCATCCTAGGCTCTTTTTCAGTGCCTCAAAGCCCTCTTCTGGTCACATTTATTAAGGATTCACTAATATATTAAACCCGTGCCATCTGACAGTCAAGATGTGGAGGAGGACATGTACTTTCACTTGGATTTAGTGATATACCCACTCTGCATTAGGGGCTCGTACAAAATTACTCACATGGTCTTCATTCTCTACAATCCTACTACAAATACCTCTCTCCCATTCCAGGCAGAGAAGCTCCAGTGCAATTCACCATGACAGACTCCCAAAGCAGACAAGCTTATTTCACCCCAAAAGACTATTGAATACATCCACAAGAGGCTAATAACACCAACAGTGAAGGAGTACACAGTAATTTGGATAGGATTTTAGAGTCACTGCCCAGATAAGAGGTAGTTACAAGAGAGTTCAGATCTGGATGACAAGCATTGCAGTGAATTAACATTTCAGGAAAGACTCAAAGATTCAGAATCAGAGATAATAAAACATTTCCCTGATTCCAAATACATAGGTCTTACACTGTAACTAGGGTAGCTAACATTATAAGTTATGTAAATACCTATGCAGTGCTAAATCATGGGATGAACTCAAGAAGCCCTATTCCAACCAGATCAGAAAACATGCGGTCTCAGCTCTTTGCCAGCCACAGTGAGCCTCCTATCCCTTTGCCTGGTGCTCAAACCCTTCCCTGCCCTCTCAGAATAGTCACATGCATTTTCTGAGTCATCACAGACTCTGAAGAGCATGCGACATCGGATGAAAGCCTGCCTGTGCACTGCTCCTTATTCTGGTTATAAGTGCTCTGTTTTTCTGTTCAAAAGTTTCAAAAAGTTCCCCACCTGTGGTATCACATATACAAACACATGAAAACCCATATACATGACTTCAAACCAACTGCAAGCAGAAAGTTTGGAGCAGTACCTAACATATGATTGCTATGATACTGCTGTCAGGAAGGAGTAGAGGAAGAGGTGGGTGAGCAGGCTGTGTGGGGCAAACTGTTCCTTTTTTGACAGAAATACATGGAAAAATATATGCATGTATATTTCAAGTGTTCTATATCAGAAGAGTGACTCTATCCCACATAAGGAGGTTGTAGAGAGGAGGGAGCTGGCTTCTTCTCCCAAGTGACAGGACAAGAGCGAATGGCCTCAAGCTCCGCATGGGGAGATTTAGGCTAGACATCAGGAGGAAGTTTTTCACCGAAAGGGTCACTGGGCATTGGAAGAGGCTGCCCTGGGAGGTGGTTGATTCACCTCCCTGGAGGTGTTTAAGGCACAGGTAGACGAGGTCCTGAGGGACATGGTTTAGTGTTTGATAGGAATGGTTGGACTAGATTATCCAGTGGGTCTCTTCCAACCTGGTGATTCTATGATTCTAACTGATATTGCCTTTGGAAACCTCCATATGACCAAATTCCCAAACCACTTCTCCCTTGTGTCACAGAGCAAGACCTTTGCCCACTGTTCTTCCTTACACCCCACCTCACCCTTTTTGGTCGCCCTCTTCTTACCTCTCACTCCCATTTCCCCTGTAAGCATGCCTGGAGCCTGACCTCACACTGAAAACCAGCTCACTGGCTGTTGCCCCCTACCCTGCCTCCTTCAGCCGTCACCATTGGATGAGAAGGGGAACAGAAAAAAAATGAGCAATCACTCAGCAGCACTGCTCAGTGTTCTCTCTTATAGTTATGAAAAAATTGTAGTTCAGGGATTTTTCCCAGTTAAACAAACTGGTTTTGGCTACACGCACAGGAAAGCAGCACACAGGGCAATACATCCTGCTTACTTCTTTCCCAGCCGTGAATTGTGGCTGCAACATAACTCAAAGACAACCCTGCAGCCATCCCCCAACTCCTCCACTCTGGTCCTCCAGCTATCCCTGAGGGTCCCCCCATCTGTATCATGCAGCCATTCTCTCCTCTTCCCCATGACCCTACAAACACAACTCCTGGTCTCATGTGGCAGGGGGCATGCAGACAGGCAGCACAGGATGCCCTATGACCCTTGAACACACTGACTGACTTACAGAACACATCTCTTATTGATTTTTCTTCCATCACTTAAAGTAAAAATTCTTCATAAGCTAGAGAAGCAATGATCACACTGCTCTTCACACTGCTGTTAAGCCAAGGGGTTTAAAGATTTCCCATTGGCTGGCTGGGTTGTGAAACCCCTCATAGAAGGAAGCCTAGATTACGTACAAGCTTTTATTATGCGTCAGGCCTGATACACCCACAACAGGAAACATCAGTGTGTTTCAGCCCTAGGTCTCACGCCAGACTTGTGCTGCTTGCACAGACCACTCCCCTCCAGATACACATGATCAGGAAAGGAAAAAAAACTCCCTCTAAGTGTTTGTAATCTATAAAACAGGGTGAAACTCCTACCCAACACACAGCACAAAATGTAATAGGTAAAACTAAGGGAACTACTACGCAACTATAAAACCATAAAGAATGTGGGGTTATGGCAAACAAAATAAACTGAGACTAAATTATATGAAAGAGTTGAAGTAAACTTGCCTTCCTTTATTAGGAACTTTTTATTCTTTGAGCTTTTTGGCTATTTAAATAGTTTTTCTGACCACATCGGGAAATAAAATACATTAAAGCCTTCTTTTTAGTGTAAGCATTTCAATAATATACATAACAATAGGAAAAAAAAACTTTTGAAAACAAGTTATTTTTCTAACACTGATACAGAGCCTTTCACTGCTAACAACAGGTAACAAGAGCATTCCAAACAATCTAAATATATTTGAGTAGAAACTAAGCATGAAGTGACCTGGACTTAACAAGTGAGTGCTTTATAAATAAAATACACATTTGTGATTGAGGGTTTTTTTGCTGTTATATTTGTTACTATTTGCACTTTTTTTGTTTGTTACTTAAACTGCCATGATTTAACCCACAATTCTAAAAAAATACAATACAACCCAAAGCAAAACTCCAACAAACTCACGCTTCCCAAAAGACTAGTTGAAATTTCCATTTTTGTCACATATGCATGGAATTGTCACCTGTAGTACATAAAGAGCTGTACAGACCCTTTTAGTAAGCAAAGTTCTGGGGTTTAAGTGTTTATTTCCAACAAGTAAAACAATGAAAAAACAATAATTTGGGCCTTGTAAAGCAGAGCTGCAATAGTGCTGCATAGCAGATTAAATTGGAAGCAGCTGAACACTTGAAAAAGGGGATATCTGCTTTTTACCTGGTTTCATCAATAATTCAACTAATGTTTCTACTAAATTTCTAGAATGAAGAAATCGGCCTAACATGATACATGTGAGAAATAAGATTCTCAAAACATCAGGTGCAGAAAATCACCATGTACCAGTCTAATCTGTAAAATGGAGTTAACTTATTTTATAAATTAATTGCTCCAAAACCTTCTGTTAAGCACCACAAAAATACAGTCTTTTGCACTGGGATTTTAGTGAGCTAGATTTGGAATAGAGAAATTAAAAAGGAAAAATATCTCTGTGTTGAAAGGTTAATAATCAAAAGGCTCAGGACAAGAACAAAAATATGAGAAGTAATACAATTTCTTCCCTTCAAATGATGAAAATTCAAAGATAAGGAGCACAGGGCTTTGAAAAATCTCATTAAATAAATTTTTACATGTAAAAGGAGATACTAAACTGACAACTAATAAATTCCTTTGCAGTCCTGTCTCATAGTAACTTGAAAAATAGCCAACCTCTTAACCTAAATTCCCCATTACAATCCATTCACAGGCTTTAAGTTTTAAAGACATCATTTAAAAAATATTTTATTGCTCCTATGTTTCCATATACAGTACATATACAACTGGTGCAACAGGTAATGAGAAGAGAATAGAAATGAAAAATCATTTACAGTTCAATGGAATGACATGTAAAAGCATAGTGTCCATAGTCTTCATCTTAAAACATGAGTAAATCCTCCATTTCTCCCTTTCTCCTTGCTGTCTATTCCAGAGTCCCAAGAAAAGAAGTATCAGTCCTCCTTCCACATTAGCTGGCAATTTCCCTCAAATTCATAACCTAAAAGTCAGTTAATCTGTTAGTAAAAGATTAATCTAATTAATCTAAAAGGGACAGGTTCTACAGAAGGTTATTAGACATCTTTACTAATAGCAGTCCTGTTCCTTTTCCCTCAATTGTCAAAACATTCAAACAGATTTGTTCCTCTCAATTCGTTCTTGGTAGATAACAGCAATACCAAGTTGCTGTTGAAGAGCAATGGTGAGCACAAGACAAATGCCCCCACACCACTTTCACACAATATGGCTTTACAAGGAAAATCAAAAGGTTAGTCCATAAATTAAGAAGGTGCCTTCAAAGTAAAATTTTGAAGTCTTGTTTTCATCAGCATTATTTGGATAGATTTGTTATTCAGGATGAAAGCCTAATACTCTACCTATTTTAAAAAACACACCAGGAAAAGATGAAAGGTCATTTTGTGTTGTAGTGGTTTACCTTCCCAGAGCTGAATTGGTACAGTCTCTTTTTGGTAAAGAATATCCATTAACACATTAAAGCAAGAAAGAATTACCTAAGGCTAATGTATGGACAGATGTCAGTAGGAACTGGCAAAATAGACCTCCTTAATTCTGATTTGAGAAGCTAAGAATAAATATTATGTCAGTGTATGTGACTCCTCCAGTCATTTTGAAATCAGTACATTTATAGATGGATTCTACTGATGACTTTCATGCCAAAAAGTAGTTAGATTTATTTTTAAAACAGCTCTCAGTTTTTCTTTAAAATAAATAAAACATAAAACACTGTTCCTGTAGTTGGTAGCATTAGTTCTCTTGGGGGTCCAGCAATGACAGCATAATCTTCCTAATGTAGCAGCAAACCTAGCAGAGAGTAAAACATTCCTAATATGAAGATGTCTCATATATTCCATTCTGTGCAACCTACCAATTTGCTTTATTAATTTTTATCTTCTCAGTTTGCTCACAAAGACACAACTTTCATATCCTCCTTAAGTGTAATGAGCTTCTTCAGAAGCACTCCACTACTGTTTTGATACATATCTCAATAAACCAGTGGTAAAGACTATGTTTGGCCTGAGCAGGACCAGAAATAAGACTACTGGAGCACTCCTCTGCTGTCTAATTTAAGGACTGAATTTAAGCAAAACTTTTGTTTTCAACATCCTACTAGTTAAAACTATTGGCAGGTTCAATCAAATTAGCAGCAGCAAATGCCACACCAGGAGGCCTAAGAGCCACAAGCGTTCACAGCAGAAGAACTGCAAATATTTACCAAGCATCTGTATGAATGGCAACTTTGAGTGTGTTTGGCTTTTGGGTGTGAATTTTTTTGGGCTTTTATATTGGCAGCATTCAAGCTGGTGAACAAATGATAAGGCTGCTAAACACAGAAGGGCCATCACTGCATAGCCTTGACACTAGTGTATGCTAGTTCTTGTTACCAATTGCCAAACATTGTCAAGTCCATTGGAGTCACTTGGCTGGATGGGTACAGACGTAATGTATGAATCATGTACAAGAGATAGCAGAATAGCTTTACCTTACAGGGAAGAGAAACACTTTTATTAGTAAACTCTTCAAGCTTCAAGTAAGCAAGCTTGCAATTGAACTTCCAAAAACTGCCTGTGCCAGTTTTCACTGAGGTCATAATATATACATTTCTCTATTATAGATAAATCAAGTAGACAGTACATCTCAGCTTAGAAGAGATTCAGTAGTAGTACAGGAAAACAAATCAAAATACTGGCTATTTGCATTAGTTAGCAGCCATCTGTAAACACGAAGGGTGCCTAACTAGTGTGCTCTATTACATTACAGCAAATTTTTCATGACTTAATACTATAGGTACATTGATTGTGCTTTCTTGATTGATATTAGTGATTTTAGTACGCTCCCTTCATATTCCTAATTAGCATTTTGAAACAAGAACAAACACTGTGCTTTTTCTGACATACAACTGGAAGAGATATCCCTCAAGCTTTGAACGCTGAGAGAGGCGCCACTCTCAAAACCTTTACTTCGTTCCACACACAGTTCTGAGCAGCAAGACCCTGGCAACAGAATCTGTGTCATATGTATTAAACTAAGCATACAGTGCAGAAAACTAGTAAAGCTAATAACCCACATAATTTCTTATTGAATCCCATCAGTTTCATTTAAGGTGCTCTCTAATAATCTCAGATATGATCAATAAGGTTGAAAAGAATCACCCTTGCAGTGAGGTATGGCCTGAACCATCAACTCATCTTTACTACCTTTCACAACTACCCAGACTTAAGGTCACCCCACTTATACTGCATGCGAGTACAACAACCAGAGCTCTCCCATACCATCCAGAATACTCTGATAGCTCTGACAAAGAGCAGCTTTACTTTAGCTACAGCAAAAAGATAAGACAGGAATGGATACCCACTTGTGCTAAGTCTGCAGAGGGCACACGTAAGATAAAAATGCATCTATTTGATTCTTAACAATTACTTCTTTTGGGTGCAAGTTATGTGGCAAGTAATGAGCCAGAGACATCTCCCAAGCATCCACAAAGTGCACAGCAATTCCTGAGAACATTTTCCGCATGACAGAATCAAGCTGGTAGGAATACCAGTCACTATTAAAGAGGCTCACTTCTGGCCCAAGCTCCTGAACATTAGCAGTTCTGATGATGATTAAAGTCCTGGGGCTGCGATCCAGCAATTGAATGATTGATCTGCGAACGTTCCTCAGCCGACGGATATACACTTCCACAGGGAAAGTGCTGAAGTGAGACCATATAGTTATAGCTATCACGGTGTTTCTCCCACCTACTATGCCATTCAGTTCATTAGCAATATAGCGCAGTTCACTGGTAAAGACTGTTGAAAAGCGAATGGGTGGCCCGTGACAGCGAAACTTCAGTAGGATATTGTGCTTCAGGTCGACAGCCATGAAAGGGCCCACATTCTTAGGACTCCCCAGGTTAAATTCCACTAGATCTGAAAGCCAAAAAGCAAGTATTAGTGAAAGACAGCATTGGAGATTAAAACTATCAACAAGATGCTAAGACCACAGGGCAAAAGTAGCAGTAGAGAAGGAAATCTGAAAGCAGGAAATCTGAATGCAATTCTAAGAACTCTAAAGTGAAACAGAAGATGAGTGTCACACGTGAGCTAGCTACACAATTCAGAGCAGAGTTTATGGGTGTTGACATTTGCAGGACAGCACACTTTGGCTTCACTAAGATGGCAATGCCTTTTCCAAGTTTCCCAAGCTTTCATCTTCTCTCTCTTGTAAAAAAGAAATTTTCCAAATAAATTCCTTCAGTCATTGTTGTCCTCTGAATCCAATATGTGGAAACTCTACTGGCAACTTTAAGACTCCATTAAATTTAAAGATCCCTTCAACTTGTAGGCATTAACGAGTCTCCAAGTCTGTTCCAACACAATTTAACTGCTTTAGGGGTAAGAAAGGAATATCTAATTGGCTACTGAAATTCTGCTATTTAAGGAAAGGTTAAAATAACAAAAAGAGAAGAAAAGGTCCAAAACCAATTAACATTAATGGAAGTCATTTGCTACACTATTGTAAAGTCACTCATGTTACTGAGATGCTGCAAGGCCTTACACAGGCACCCTAAGTTATTTCAGCCATGGCCCCAGGTGGCCACCTTAACTCATAGCCACAGCAGTAGTGCTCATAGGTGAAACATTTTACAAGGACAGCTTTTAAGTTGATGCCTTGTGGTCCTATTTCTAAGGCCTACAACTTTCCAGTGTCTGCTCAAACATTAACTAACTGCCTTTCTGCCAGCACTTCTGATGATGTTTTGTCTGACATCTTCCTTTGTTTGTCATTGTCATTCAGTAAGATCAACTCTGTGTCTGAGATGTGAGAAATAAAGCTTTGCAAAAGACTTTAAGGATAAATCAAATAATAAAAAAATAACCTGGAACAAATGCTGTCAGATATTCAAACCACTGCCTTATTGTAGAGTCTCCAAACAAGTGAATTAATTTTCCTTCTAAGCACTTAGTTATATCATCCGATTTGTTAAAATGATGGATCCAGTGTGTTCTGGACCTCCACTGGTCTTCATAATAATAACCAGAAGGGGAAACTCTGGGATCTTCAGCTCTGTCCATAATACTCAAATCTGGAAGAGAAAAATTCTTTGAAATCAATGTACAACAAAACCAGCCTCCACATCCTTCATGAATATATAGTCAGCAATGTACAAACATATTCCCTAGTTTAAAGCAAAAGAGCATGATGTACCACGTAGATTAAAAACCCTGATGCCTCACACTTCCATAAGCCCAAGTATTTCACCTTCTTGAACAGCTGTAACTACTGACAGAGTTAACTGAAAAATTATAGTTTCACTACATGTCTGATATCTTTAACACTCCGAAGTGCTCAACCACTGATGCTTGCAAAAGGTGCAGAGAGGCACAGACAGAAAGCTCATTACAGCATGGTCCTCCTCCACCTGGAGCCAGATCCCAGCATGCCCACATCCCTGGATGACCGCCTCCCCAGAAGTGCTCAAGGCCAGGTTGGATGGGGCCTTGAGCAACCTGGTCTGGTGGCAGGTGTCTCAGCCCAGAGCAGGGAGGTTGGAACTGGATGATAACAACATCCTTCTCTTTAAATTGGAGAGGTATGGATTTGATGGGTCAACTGTTCAATGGATAAGAAATCGGTTGGAAGGTCGTATTCGGAGAGTAGTGGTGATCTCCAAGTGGAGATCCACGACAAGTGATGTCCCTCAGTGGTCTGTACTGGGACCAGTGCTGTTTAATTTATCTTCATCAATGATACTGACAGCAAGATCGAGTGCACCCTCAGCAAGTTTGCAGATGACATCAAGCTGAGTGCTACAGCCGACACACCGGAAAGACAGGATGTCATCCAGAGGGACCTGGACAGGCTGGAGAAGTGGGACTATGTGAACTTCATGAGGTTCGACGGAGCCAAGTGCAAGGTCCTACCCCTGGGGCAGGGCACTCTGTAGTTTCAGTACACGATGGAGGATGAAGCAATTGAGAGCTGCCCTGTGGAGAAGGACTTGGGGGTGCTGGTCGATGAGAAGCTTGACATGAGCCAGCAATGTGCGCTTGCAGCCCAGAAGCCCAACTGTATCCCGGGCTGCATCAAAAGAAGCATGGCCAGCAGGTCAAGGGAGAGGATTTTGCTCCTCTATTCCTCTCTTGTGACATCTCATATGGAGTATTGTGTCCAGTTCTGGGATCCTCAACATGAGAAGGATATTGAGCTTTTGGAATAGGTCCAGAGGAGGGCTACAAAGATGAACGAAGGGCTGGAGCACCTCCCACACAAGGACAGGATGAGAGTTGGGTTTGTTCAGCCTGGAGAAGAGAAGGCTCTGACAAGGCCTTATAGTGACCTTCCAATATCTGAAGGGCCTACAGGAAAGGTGAGGAGAGACTTTTTACAAGGGCATAGATGAGGGGGAATGGCTTTAAAATGGAAGGGGTAGATTTAGATTAGACATTGGGAAGAAATTCTTCATGCTGAGGATGGTGAGGCACCGGCACAGGTTGCCCAGGGAAGCTGCGGCTGTCCCATCGCTGGAGGTGTTCAAGGCCAGGTTGGATGGGGCCTTGGGCAGCCTGGTCTGGTGGGAGTTGTCTCTGCCTATGGCAGGGGAATTGGAACTGGATGATCCCTAAGGTCCCTCCCCATCCAACCTTCCCGCCTGCCGCGGCGCTCGGGCGCCCCCCAGCGGCCGCAGTCTCAGCGCCGCCCCCGCGACCAACCCGGGGCCGCTCGCTCGCCCCGGCGTAGAAGTCAAACTGCCAACCCGACCCCGCACGCCCTGACCCCCCCGCTCCAACCACGCGGGCTACAACTGGGAATTCTGAACCACAAGGGCTCCGAAAGGTCCTCGGCTACAGGAAGGGCATGGATCTGTTGCGCGACTCCAGAGGAGGGATGCGGAGTTGACCCGAGGCTGGAGCATCTCCCGTACGAGGACAGGCTGAGAGTTGGGGTTGCGCAGCCTGGAGAAGAGAAGGGTCGGGGGAGACCTTGTAGCGACCTTCCAGTACCTGAAGGGGCTGCTGGAAAGCCGGGGAGGGGCTCTTTATCGGGGAGTAGAGAAATAGGACGAGAGGGAATGGGTTTAAGCTGAAAGGGGAAATTTATATTAGATATTGGGAAGAATTTTTCTAATGTGAAGCTGGGACGTGCTGGAACAGATTGCCCACAGAAGTCATGGAAGCCCCATCCCTGGAGGTGTTCAAGACTAGATTGGATGAGACTTTGAGCGACCTGATCCAGTGGGAGGCGTCCATGTGCATGGAAGTGGGTGGAACTGCATGATCTTTAAGGTCCTTTGCAACCCAAACCATTCTATAAAACCATTCTATGATTCAAAACTCTAGACTTTAAGTCATGATCAATAATTTCCTATGCGCCCTTCAAATGCATGAATTATGAGAGTCTTTAATTGCATAGATTTCACACTTTCTCCCTGTTATCTAGCCCTTGCTGTTTTACTGCCTGGGATAGAGGCCCTTTGAGAAATAATTGGAAAACACCAGGTAAGATCTGTTCTGTAGGACACCTATTTAACTTGCAGAAGTTGGCTGATATGTTGCAAGCAAGGCCCAATGATCACAGGAAGAGAAGCTGCCATCTCATGGTTATGTCAGCCAAACATTGCTGTAATTCTGTTCATATAAGTTGTGACACTAGTACATCAAACTTCCAAGAGGTTACCACATGTGTATTCAAACACTCGAACTGAACAAGCACAGAACTGTTCCCCGGCACAAACAACAGCTGAATGGAACTGCCATGCCTAGTTGTTCAAATGCTTTTACCCACCTCGACATGAAGACTACCTTTAAGAACAGTCCCTGTCCTGTCCTTAATTGCAGCTGTTTGGGAAAGCAGACATTGTCGTGGCCAAGGTCACAACAGGGACCATTTCTAACTATGTAAAATTATAGGCAGCAGAATTCCAGGGCCCAGAAGCATCCTCAGTATAACGTGGGTACAGCCAACAACAAAACACTCAAAAAATCAGGCCACAAGCATCTTTAAACACGCCTTCCTAATAGGCATTTTTGCTCTTACTATTTCTATACAATATTCTCTGTGTCATGCATTAGTAGACATTAACCTCCTAAGACCTCACAGGAACAAAAAAAGCAAACTACTGCTATGTTTATATAACACAGACTATAATCATGAGTACCACAAAAAAAGCTGTTAGACAATTTTATCTTTGAATGATTCTTTAAATCAGGCAACAGGGACAATGAAGGAAAGAGAAAAAACAGCTAGTAGCCTTGTCTCATCCAATATCTACATAACATACAAAGAAAAAAAACCCAAATCCTTCATGCAGTCACATAATTAAAGACTAATTCATCATGTGAATTCATAAATTCAGTCCACTCCTGAAGTTTTGACATAAAAACATTTCCAGTTTCTTACCTTTTAAACTGATTCTTAGACTACACACGTATATGCACACATACAATTCATTCTATATATAAAAACGGTACTAGAAAACTTTTTGCTGCCTCACACTAAGCCAGTATTTCAAACCTGTATACAGTATTATATCAGTTTTACTACAGAATTCAGAAAGCCTTTGCTTTTGGATTTTATAGAAGAGAATAAAAGCTCCAATCTGAATAGTTACAAATCAAGAATAGAAAAAAAACCCTTGTACTTCAGAAAAATATTTTTTTTAAATTAACATGATCTACATGCACACCAAAACAGAAAGATATATGCAAAATCAACAGCAAAAGAATAAATTCAAAGTATGCCATCAGTCCAAACAAACCTGTACATGAACAATCATTCTGTGATTACACTAGCATATTATTTATTCAGAGACTGTTCTTAGAAGGAATTTCCCTGAGGAATACTGTGCTACTGTATCAACACTTTCTAACCCAGTGTTGGTCCTCAGGAAATGCAGACAGGCTTTGATCACTTAACTCTTGAAAAAAGGGCAATATAATTGAATTTCAAAGTCACAGCAGTTTCTGTGAGGTAATGTGCAAGATTAAAAAAAGCAACAAAACCCATGCCATCTACAGGATCAAGAGAAATAAAGGGGGGAAAGTGCTGTTAGCCTAGTAGCAGCCCTCTATGTTTTAGTGAACAGCAGCACAAAAAGCAAGAAATGCTGTAGACTGTTTTCTGTTAAGACTATATTGCTCAGGTCAGGAACTCTACCTTTAAAATCTCCTACAACCTTACAGAAAAAAAAATCTGAAAAGCTTTCAATTGAAAATCACTGGACATCAAACTTTATGCAGGCTTTTAGAGGCAAAAATGTGTGCGCATCAATATGAATGAGCTAAAACCTCTAAGTTTAATTTAGTACAGACTGCCTTCTTGTTCTGTTTTTAGTCAGGGTACAGAACAATTAGGTTCTGGTCCACAGTCATAGGTTCTGATGTCCTGTGGTAACAAAAATGGTAGTAATACTTAAATGCAAATTGTCAAAATCCATTAGGCAAAATTCTTAACAAAGAAATAAATTAAGGAACACCACACAGTCAGTTTTGCCAGATTAACTTTAGAGTTTGGTAAGCAGTTACCATATGACATTTTACATCTCTGACTAAACAGTAAAAAAAAGACAGTTCTGGCAAGAAAGTAAACTTTTACTTATATATTTGTTCCTAAAAATCCCTTTAATGTATGTAATTTTAGACAATTGTGTTATTAGTACTGAGCTTATATTACAGTAACACCCAAGAGCCTTCATCCTCAACACAAATTTAAAAGTTAATTTCTATTCCCTGCTATGTAAACAAACAAATCAATTATTATGTCATAACTGTTGTTCTTTTTCTAAATTTAATTACGAATTACAAACAAGAATCTTATAAAGTTCACTTTACCTGGAAATACCTTGGGCTTTACAATCACTGAATCAGGTCCACTGGAGAGTATCGCTTTTTTGATATTCACATCACTTAAAAAAAAAATACAGTAAGGCTGTAAAATTTCAAGGCAATATTAATTTCATTTTTTCTTAACCTACTTCAAATAAGCATACAAGATTCATAATAAATATTTATTATTTTAAGTTTACTCTGCTTCCTGTAGTTGAACTAGTTCTGCATTGATTTCCTTGAGACCACCAACACTGTTATCAGTCAGAATTCAAAATTTCGAAGCACTAGGACACAAGTCTTGGGCACCGTTTTGTTGGCACAAACCTAGGTAAAGGTATCAAGCTATCACAGGTCTGCAGGAAGCTGTGGGGGATTCTCACAAAGATGGGAAGTTCCCAGCTTGTGGTACCTGTACCACTGCCAGGAGACAAACCACTGAAAGCGTATGATGAAGCAGCAGCTCCCAGCTCTGCCAGCTCTCAATAGGTGCTTAAAACCGCTTTCAGCCTCAGCTTCCTTCACAGTACACAGCAGAGATTGCAGCAGTCCAGCATCACCACTATTTGCCATTCTAGATCTAGATGAGGCTAGCAGCAGTGTCTCCTGCCTTTGGGGGAGATGGTAGTAACAGCCAAAACCAATCAACTTTGATATCTCCAGCAATTTGCTGAATACAGAAACAAAGCTTCTCCTTGAACATCAAGAGACCTCAGAACTATCTGCTTGTGGACATCAATGAACTCAAGATTGTTCTGTATCTTACACATATTCCTATTGTACAGCTGTGACAGATGTGAAGATTTAATACTAAGCTCTTGCTTCATCTTTTGTTGATATTTAAAAGATAATATCTATGTAATGTTTTTCTCCATTGAAGAAACAAATTATTTGGAATATCTATAAGCCATTTCAGTCAAGGATCTCTGAGCTGAATGAAACAAGTGAAAAAAACCCAAACAAACCAAACCAAGCACATTTCCTATTTGGAAACATCACCAATCAATATCAGCCCTATTTTACAGGTAAACTGCCAGGGGCACAGAAGGACAAAAGAATCATAGAAATACCAGGTTGGAAAAGACCTCTTGGATTGAGTCAAACCATTCCTATCTGCCACTAAACTATGTCCCTGAGCACCTCATTACCTATCTTTTAAACACCTCCAGGGATGGTGACTCAACCACCTCCCTGAGCAGTGCCCAATGACCCATTCTGTGAAAAGTATTTTCCTGATATCTAGTCTGAACCTCCCCTGGCACAGCTTGAGGCCATTCCCCCTTGTCCTGTCCCCTGTCACTTGGGAGAAGAGGCCAGCTCCCTCCTCTCTACAACCTCCTTTCAGGTAGCCGTAGAGAGCAATAAGGTCTCCCCTCTGCCTCCTCTTCTCTAGGCTAAACAACCCGAGCACCCTCAGACACTCTTTGTAAGACTTGTTCTCCAGCCCCTAAATCTGCTTCATAGAATCATAGAATCACCAGGCTGGAAGACACCGACCAGATCATCGAGTCCAACCATTCCTATCAAACACTAAACTATGCCTCAGGACCTTGTCCACCCGTGCCTTAGCACCTCCAGCGAAGGTGAGTCAACCACCTCCCTGGGCAGCCTGTTCCAGTGCCCAATGACTCTTTATGTGAAAAACGTTCCTAATCTCTAGCCTAAATCTCCCCTGTCAGAGCTTGAGGCCATTCCCTCTCGTCCTGTCCCCTGTCACTTGGGAGAACAGGCCATCACCCTCCTCTCCACAACCTCCTTTCAGGTAGTTAAAGAGAGCAGTGAGGTCACCTCTCAGCCTCCTCTTCTCCAGGCTAAACAACCCCAGCTCTCTCAGCCATTCCTCATGAGGTCTCTTCTCCAGCCCCTTCACCAGCTTTGTTGCTCTTCTCTGGACTCGCTCCAGAGCCTCAACATCCTTCTTGTGGTGAGGAGCCCAGAACTGAACACAGGATTCAAGGTGTGGTCTCACCAGTGCTGAGTACAGAGGGAGAATAACCTCCCTTGTTCTAATACAAGCCATGATGCTATTGGCCTTCTTGGCCACCTAGGCCACCGCTGGTTCTTGTTCAGTTGCCTATCAATCAACACCTCCCCAGGTCTTTCTCCTCCAGGAAGCTTTTTAGCCACTCTTCCCCTAGTCTGTAGCACTAGTAGTCTGTTGTTATGCCCCAAGTGCAGGACCTGGCATTTAGCCCACTGGTCTCAGCCCAGCGGTCCAGCTTGTTCAGATCCATGTGGAGCCTCCTTACCCTCCAGGCAGATCGACACTTCCTCTGAGCTTAGTGTCATCTGCAGACTTTCTAAGGGAGCACTCAATGCCTTCATCCAGGTCATTGATAAAGATATTGAACACGGCTGGACCCAGCACTAAGCCCTGGGGACACCACTCGTGACCGGCCTCCAGGTGGAGTTAACTCTGTTTACCACCACTCTTTGGTACTGAACATCCAACCAGTTTTCCACCCAGGAGAGTGTGTGCCTTTCCAGGCCAGAGGCTGACAGTTTCCAATTACAAACTTGATAAGGAATAGCCAAAGCAATTCCACCAACATTTACTTTTGATTTCTGGTCTTCAGTTACAAACATCCACATCCCTAAGCCATTTGGCATGGCTCTAAAAACTTTCCGAATTTAAGTTGCAAATGGACATACTGCTGAAACACCTTGCTTCAACACCTTTTCTGGACAGCAAGGCCCACAACTGTAGCCTACAACTACAGTTCTGACACTACAAGGTCGCTAACTTTGTCTGATTTTAGCTGAGCATATATACACAAGTATTTCTATCACATCTACCCATGCACTAAGGTATTATTTTTAAACTCTGAATGCCTAAGAAAAAGATGACTGTGAAACTAATTCAATTTGACACTTTATAGAACATGCACAAATCTTTTGCACTTGCACAGGTATTGCTCAGCAGTTTGTTCTACCAGGTGTTTCCTTCATGACTGACTTAAAATTATTCGGTTTCGGTTTGAAAAACACGAAGCACACTGCATTACATGCAAGTTAACTTTTGCTGATGATAAAGCAATTGGTATTTTGTGTAAAAATAAGCCCCAAACATGGACCTTTTTTAGGTAGTTCAGACTTGGTCAAAAAACCCATCTCAATACATTGTTATTTGTATTGCAAGCAGAGATGTGGAAACAAAAAATTAGGAAACAGTCCCCCAAGCCACCACTAGATTTAGACAGCATTTTCTTGTAAAATTTAGCAGGTGCACTAGGGTTGAAGTCAAAGCATGGAGAAAGAATTACACTCCAAGTTTCTTTTGTTTAAGATGACTGTGTTCTTGCACAGCTGAACAGAGGGGAAGAGAATACTCAACAGTTCACATCAAACACCTCCTTCTGCAGATACGCACCTCCTCTAAGGCAATCTGCCATATTTCAACAATAACCCAGAGTTTGTGTTTACAAAAAATTACTTGATTGAGTATATATAAATCCAACAACATACATACCTTTGGAAAAACAGGCTCTCCTCTTGTGTCAGAAGACCTTTTTGATATCCACCCTTTGCATGGCTGATGCGACTGGCACAGGACAGTTTTCGAGGCTTGTAACAGAACCATGGCTCACCTGTGTAGAGATCTGTGAAGTTACAGACCGGAGAATCTCCAGGCAAGCAAATATTGCACTCAGTGGTTTCTGAATACCTCCCAGACTTGAACAAACTTTTGAAATAGACCCTGTCTGGCCTTTCTTCTCGTAAACGCAGAAGGACTTGGATTGCTTCACTCGGGTGGACAAGCGACACAGAAACTTTGACCTCTCCTGGCCACAGCAAGGTAAAGAAGACTTTATAAAGACCATTATGGCAATCTACAATCCTTCCAGTTGCTCCAGCTTTCAGCAGAGGAGAGTGAATTCGTGCCTGTAGATAGTCTCCGCCATACTGCTTGGCTTTTCCTTGGAAATCCTTCATACGAACAAGCACCTCTAACTGATCACCCACCTTGAAGAATCCACTTGGTTTCACAATCACAAAGTCACTATGTGCAGGATCAGAACTTTGCAAAAAGGCAATTTTGCCATCAGGGGGTTTTGGCCATTGTAATGTAGCAAGCAACGATTCCTGTTCCACTTGTTCTCTTTTGGACAAAGTTTGTTGCTTAAAACCGCAGTAAGGCTTCCTGGCAGTTTTGGTTGTCTGTGATAGAGAACGCTGGACATTGTCTTCTGTTATCCAATTTAATCCTGAAACCGTGTCATCATCCAGGTGCTGGAGAGGAAAAAGATGACCTGAAACCGTGCTACTAAATGAAAAACCATGACCAACAGATGTTTTGTTAGGATACGACCCCACAAACGTGGCTTTGCTTTACAGAGCTTCGAAGATGATCAAATGAAGCAACTTCACTAGAAGACACAAATCTATTAGTTTGACTATGGTCTTTCAAAAAAAAAAAAAAAAAGGTGGGCAACCTGTGGTTACCCTGCTGTGGCAGAGCCTTTTATATAGATCAGGCCCAGTATTTTGGCTATCATTGTATTCTGCAAATATCAGCAATTTGGAAAAAAAAAGAAATATTAAAGGTCATACAACTGGATAGTAAAAAGTAATTTATGTTTAATTTTCTTACTGTAGTTAACATTTCAGTCTTCGAGCACAATAAGGTCTAATAGATGCCCGATATAATGCGAGCACACGGTGTTTCTTTGAGATGTTAGACTGCAGAAGCAGCTGATGCACCTCCTGCACAACCTTTCTCCAGAAATCTGCTGCATGGAGCAGCTGAAGCTGTTTATGCAGTTCCACTCACAGTGCTTCTTGTCTATTTATATGAAATTCGGGGTTTCCTGTAAACCTAGAGATTGGAAGAAATGGAAGAAAGTAATGCCTCAGGGGCTATGAATTAATGAACTCGTGGACAAGTAACATAGCCTAGGATGAGATGATCAGAGGGCTGGAGCACCTCTGCTATGAGGACAGATTGAGAGAGTTAAGGATGTTCAGCCTGGAGAAAAGAAGGTGCCAGGGAGATCTTATAGTGACCTTCCAGTACCTGAACGGCTGCAGGAAAGCTGGGAAAGGACTGTTTACAAGGGCATGGAGTTATAGGATGAGGGGGAATGGTTTTAGATTGGAAGGGGGAAGATTTAGATTAGACATTGGGAAGAAATTCTTCATGCTGAGGGTGGTGAGGCAGTGGCATAGGTTGCCCAGGGAAGCTGTGGCTGCCCTATCCCTGGAGGTGTTGAAGCTCAGGTTGGATGGGGCTTTGAGTCACCTGGTCTTGCGGAAGGTGTCCCTGCCCATGGCAGGGAGAGTTGGAACTACATGACCTTTAACATCCCTTCCAACCTGAACCATTCTATGATTCTATGATCTAAACAGGAAAAAAAATCATTTGTTTATTAAGATTTTAAAATCTATATGCAGCTTCTTCAAGAGCCATATGGAACAAAACCAGATCATTCCCTAATCCACACAAGAGTTTAAAAATTCAAGCAGTTAAATAAAATGCTAGACAAATAGAGGGGGCTTCTGCAGTGACTTGAGATCAATGTTCAAAATTACTTCTATTCAAATGACTGCAGAGATAGTATCTTCTTCATAACATCACATACTTTTGCAGGTTTGGGAAATTTAAAAAATAGCACAGTCCAAGACTCCAGAGCTACCTGTGAGACTTCTAATCAGCAAATCCAAACTTCCACCTCAAATACATACTCATTAACTGCTGATTTTGTGCATAGCTATCAGGTGCATATAGTAGAACTTATCCATACTCATATTTCACAAGGAAGTAAAGTATATCAAATCAGTTTTCAAGCAAAGATTGAATGTATAGAATGCATCATTCACATGGCATGGAGAATATTTTATTTTATATTTGAAAGACTGATAAAAAATCAAAACTATGCTATCTGAAATTTTTTAAAATATTGTACTTACCGGTAACCCAACATTTTCTATTTAATTTCTCCATAATTAACTTCTTAGTAACATACTAAAATTCATGGCACTTATATTAAAGCCTTATTAACTGTTATAAACCTTTCTTAGTCTGTTGAAATATCACGTAGAGTATGTGTACATACAAAGTAGTTCCCACTACGCTACATTTTTTTTTCATTTGCCAGTATATTAAAGTCAGGTTCAGTATACTTTTTTTCAGAAGAAAGATAGACCTTCCAAGCAATAGAAATGCAAAGGCTTAGAAGCCTATTATGCAAGAAATTGGTTTTGATCAGCTTAAGAGTAAGAGGATGAGCACACTAGGATGTAGGATGTAAAATCTTCTCTGTATGATATCCATGTTAACTATAAAATCTGAAAAGGTTAACTGTCACATTTTAACTACAAGAATGTAACTATACAGGTACCCACAGGTACATGAAATAATATCACAACAGAAGCTTTTGCTTCGTTTTACATTTCTAGCCTGGATTTAACAGGTTTTCTTTGAAGGCCAGGTGAGGTAACTTGCAATTATTTCCGTTTTCTATTACAGCAGACAAAAAAGCAAACATATCACTACACATTAATTTTCTTAACCCAGTAAACTTCAGGTAAAGCTGGGGGAAGTTTCATTTTTCCTAATAGAGTTTTAATTTATGCAGTACACAATACCTAAAAATGAACAAATACCAATTAGTGAAAGGTCAGCTCCAGGTATTTTATCCTTATTTGTTGTCTACGACAGGCATGAGATCAGTTCACTGTCTTTACTGTCTTGCAGCATTGAATGGGTACCAAGTTACTCTAAACATAAAAGTCAATCTTGAAGAGTCATCAAGTGACAAAGTTCCAGCAATAATTCAAATAAGATGATGCAGTTATCTTTTGCNGTGCATAGCTATCAGGTGCATATAGTAGAACTTATCCATACTCATATTTCACAAGGAAGTAAAGTATATCAAATCAGTTTTCAAGCAAAGATTGAATGTATAGAATGCATCATTCACATGGCATGGAGAATATTTTATTTTATATTTGAAAGACTGATAAAAAATCAAAACTATGCTATCTGAAATTTTTTAAAATATTGTACTTACCGGTATCCCAACATTTTCTATTTAATTTCTCCATAATTAACTTCTTAGTAACATACTAAAATTCATGGCACTTATATTAAAGCCTTATTAACTGTTATAAACCTTTCTTAGTCTGTTGAAATATCACGTAGAGTATGTGTACATACAAAGTAGTTCCCACTACGCTACATTTTTTTTTCATTTGCCAGTATATTAAAGTCAGGTTCAGTATACTTTTTTTCAGAAGAAAGATAGACCTTCCAAGCAATAGAAATGCAAAGGCTTAGAAGCCTATTATGCAAGAAATTGGTTTTGATCAGCTTAAGAGTAAGAGGATAATGAGCACACTAGGATGTAGGATGTAAAATCTTCTCTGTATGATATCCATGTTAACTATAAAATCTGAAAAGGTTAACTGTCACATTTTAACTACAAGAATGTAACTATACAGGTACCCACAGGTACATGAAATATTATCACAACAGAAGCTTTTGCTTCGTTTTACATTTCTAGCCTGGATTTAACAGGTTTTCTTTGAAGGCCAGGTGAGGTAACTTGCAATTATTTCCGTTTTCTATTACAGCAGACAAAAAAGCAAACATATCACTACACATTAATTTTGTTAATCCAGTAAACTTCAGGTAAAGCTGGGGGAAGTTTCATTTTTCCTAATAGAGTTTTAATTTATGCAGTACACAATACCTAAAAATGAACAAATACCAATTAGTGAAAGGTCAGCTCCAGGTATTTTATCCTTATTTGTTGTCTACGACAGGCATGAGATCAGTTCACTGTCTTTACTGTCTTGCAGCATTGAATGGGTACCAAGTTACTCTAAACATAAAAGTCAATCTTGAAGAGTCATCAAGTGACAAAGTTCCAGCAATAATTCAAATAAGATGATGCAGTTATCTTTTGCAGGCACCTGCCATTTGCCAGCAAGAATAAAAAAAACCCTTCTGTTACATGGTTGTTTTGTTCAGTCTCAGCTGTTTGAGTCCACATACTATTCCTCCATCCTTGCAAGAAACTTCTCCTCTCCCCATCTTTTCTAAGTGTGTTTTGAAATGAAAGAATGCTCACAACCAATCCTAAAGTGGTTCTGTCACTCTAAAATCAATAGGTACAAATACACAAACTCCAACATATCCTAAAGGCATGATATTGCTCCATGGCAACAACATGAAACTTTGTGGAAAGTTATTGAACGTATTATCTGTCTAGCTGTGTTTGCAAAAAAAGGTATAATAAATTAAAAATACATCTCTTCTGCTACTATAATACAGTGGGCAGCTGTAGACCTCAAGGGAGGAGTTACTCCATACTAAAAAGCAAATTAAACAATAAGCGGGCTATCAAATATTTATGGACAGCTTAATTATCATTTTTTAAACACAAGGTAAGAAAAGTAAAATTATAACGTGGGTATGACGGCTGAAAGGGTATCATTGGTTTCTTAATAATTCAAGAGGGTATATTCAACATGAAAAAGTATAATATCCTAAAAAGAAAAAGCAGAGAGGCTGGCTGGGGGGTAGCTGATAATTACCTTAGCTCTCTAGTTTTAACCAGCAAGATCAGATGATTTGTGGATGAGAAGCATGTCTGACTCATTTACAAACACATTTTCAACAGTAAACAACAAACCCCCTCTTGAACGGATTTGTTTACAGATATTCTGTTAAAGCTTTCTAAGGCTTTTTCCGGCTTTGATCTCTGACTGAAAAGAATGAGCATAGTTATCTATACTAGACTGCCTTGAAAGCTATGCCAAAGACAGACAAATACCGGGGCAGGTCCATTCAGAAAAGTCAAGACAACAAAAGGGGTTAGAGTTGCATGTTATGGCAGAGATTTATCAGCAACACAATACTTAATTGAGTTTGGAATATCATGAATAGCTGTAAACAAAAGTACAGAATGAATACTCATACTGCGTTTCATTTCACTGTGAAGGTTCTACCAGAGCTCTTATCTCCAAGAAAATAGAGGACTGTAAAGGAAGATAATAGTCTAAAATTCAAAATATCAAAACCGTTCTTCATGCAACATCCTAGGCCAAGAAAACACAGAAAGTAATAATAAAAGAAAAACTACCTTTTGTTATACAGAAAAATTAACATGCTAACTCAACCCTTAGTCGACATTAGGTATCTTATCTCCAGCAGTTTCCAACAGCAGGTGTGTGGGGAAAGAATACAAGCCAAACATGTTATGGTACTTCCTCCTGAAGACTTAATCCAGTTCTGAACACTTTATGGCTTAGGGACTTATTAAACACTAGAGTTGATATCTTTAAGATTTAGTATCCCTACTGGATTTTTCTTCTGTGAATTCATCCAGATTTTTTGCATATATGCTCTGCAGACACCAGATGCAAGAAAAACAACTCTGCAGACATCAGACATGAGGAAAAACAGCACTGCAGAGAACATTAAGGTCAATGGAAAAGAAAGCAGGCAGGTACTCCAGACCCAAGCAGAGATTCCCCTGCAGTCTGCGGAGGGGACTATGGTTAATCAGGCTGCTCCCTTGCAGCCCATGAGGGGTCCTGGTGCATGTCCACCTGCAGCCTGTGGAGAATCTAATACTGGAGCAGGTGGGGGTGCCCGTAGGAGGCCCTGACCCCACAGAAATCCACGCTGGAGCAGGTCGTGGAGGACTGCAGCTCACAGCAAGGACTTGTGTTGGAGAAGTTCATAGAGGACTGTCTCCTGTGGGAGGGACCCCATGCTGGAGCAAGGAAGCAAGTGAGGAGTCCTCCCCCTTGAGGGTGAAGGAGCAGTACCAAAAGCACATAAGGAACTGACTGAAACTAATTCTGATTCACTGCACAGCTGCAGGAGGAGGAGGCAGAGACCTCAGAAGTAGAGTTATGCCCATAAAGAAAGGAGAGGGAGAGAAAACATGTTCTTTTTGCAATTTGGTTATTTCTCAGTATCTTGTTCCGATTTAATCAGTAATAAATTAAAATGATTTTTCTTTCCCCAAGTTGAGTCCTTTTTGCCTGTGATGATGCTTGGTGAATGATCCCGCAACATTTTGCCATTGTTTCTTTCAATCCTCCTTCCAATGGGACTCAGAAGCAAGAGGGGTGAATGAGCAACTGTCTGCTGCTTTGTTGCCCACTGCGGCTAGCAGCCATGTGGCTCTTTGTTGCCAGCTGGGACTCAAAACCATGACACCCTGGAACAGATCCCCAGTGATTTTATCTGTCTGGACTTTAGTCTGGGGTATCCGACTACTGCAGCCTGAAAATACCTCTGCACCAAATTGAGAAGTAAAATGAAGAAATATGCAAATCAACAGGAAAAAGGAAAAGGCAAAGAGAAGTTGCACCAGCACAGGCTGGCGATCAACTAGGTAGATAACAGCTCTGCAGAAAAAGACCTAGGGATTCCAGTGGACAGCAAACTGGCCACGCGTCAGCAGCATAGGGTTGCGACGAAGAATTAAGAGCAGCATAACCAGCTGATCAAGCAAAGTGAAAATTCCCCTCAATTTGACCTTGGTGAAGCCATTTTTAGAACACTGTGTCTGGTTTTTGACAACTCTTATCAGAGTCTTAACTGGAGAGACCAGCTAGGAACTGTGGACATGATGAGGGGACTGCAGTACAAGACAGAAAGGAGACATGAAGGGAACCAGACTTGTTTTTTTTAATTTCCAGAGAAGACGGAGGGTATCTAACTGCACTCATTCACTACCTAAAGGGAAGTAAGAGAGGAACTGGAGTCAGAAGTACAGGAATACAAACTAAAAAGACAAGAGGCAACTTTCACCTGCACACAAAAATATTCTTCCCCTACAAGAGTGGTGCAGCACTTGAACAGGATGCCCCAGACGTTGCAAAACCTGACTATCATTGAAAAATGGAAAAACTCAACTGAACAACACACTGTGCAATTAAAGGTAACTTTGAAGTTAGCCCTTTGAGGAGGGTGTTGGATGAAATACATCCAGACATCTCTTCTGGAATGAATTTTATATGATTCCAAGTTGTAGCTAAATGCTGACAGTCACAATTGTAACCTTGCACTCAAAGAGGAACAATGTTGCTCAAGCCCTCCTGAAGAAGAAACAGGCTCCACTTACCTCTAACTGAAAAAAATTATGGACCAGCACCACAACAGCCAGTACTGCCATAAGCAGGCAGAAGATCTGCAGTCTGAATGAGTCACGCCACATTGTCCATTCATGTCTTTCCCTCCCATGTTAGAGGCTGTCATGACTTCCATTCACCACAAACACGAATGTCATTTCGTCTAGGAAGTGCACAAGAGAATGCAGTTGACTTCCACTTCATTCCTGCAAATGCATTTACAAAAAAATATAAATTAAGTCTCAAAATGATTAAAAGTAAAGTAGAGCTTAACACTGAAAGCACATAAATGGTGGAACTTCACACAGCAACAACTGGTACAACTGAACTGGTAAATCAGGACAGATTTTTGTGGCATTAATCTGAACAGTACTATCTATTGTGTTACTTAATTTTCTTTGGCATGTCAAAGCAAGACTTTCCTGTAAAGCCAGCCTCACTTTCATTTAACTAAAAAAATATCAAAATAAGAGTACAAGATTTCCAAAACAAACAACCACCACCCTATTTTATCCCTTAGGCCACACTGTCACCATCCAGCCATAGCAAGCCCAAGACTTCTAGCAGAAACTTGTGTTTTCAGACATCTCCCCATTTACCTGATTAGAAATTCCAATAAATTGTTATTAAAGACTAAGGTCTGAAGCAAGTCTGGATAAACAAGAGAAAATACACTCTCTACAGTTTTTGGCTCAGAAGAGGGGGGGAAAAAATATAGCTGCAACACCTATAAGTAAAACAAGGTTTACCTAACAGAGTTGAGTGCACTAAAATTGAGCTTCAGAAATCTCCTATAACATTAGACTACATCCTCCTTGATTTTTTTTAATTATTACTCCTTTTACATCATGTACTCTAGTGGCAAGGAGAGACAGTCAAAAGACACCAGTCTCTTCAAATGTAATATTTTCAAAGCATCATTACTCATCTAAGTGCAACAAGATAATCAAATGATTGGACAAACTTTGTATAACTTTCCATAAATAGTGTAACTGAGAAGTGATATTAAGACCATATAAAGAACGTTGCATAAGTGTAAAGTAAATGTAATGATACATTAAATATCAAAATTAGCTAATAAAATGAACATAGACTAGAAAACTGAAATCTATTGCTGGTATAACCAGGACAGTCTCAAAATAGACCCCATATGAAATTGCTTTACAAGGATTACAGGGATTAAAACTTCACATGCTTTATTGAGAATTACAGAGACTGTATTGCTGGTTGATGAACAAGCATTGAAAAAACAAGATGTCCACTAAAGTAAAAGTATCAAATGGACAAAATGCAACACAGCTATGCTGGAACAGTTCTGTTCTAATACAAGGTATTAACTGTCTATAAAATATCATTTTGGGCATTAAAGAATAACAAATATACCTAAATATATTAAAATACTAATTTAAGGTTATATATTACAATTTGAGGAACAGAAACAAACACATTAGAGTAAAAGGGGATTTCCAATTTTGTTGCTGAGAGTTCTCACCAAATCAATGAAAAGCACAAGACACTGAAAATTAATATAATGTATTTTCATATACCTAAATAGGTCACAAAGACTATTCCAACATATTTTTTGTTCAAAAGATTTGCTGCAATTTTTTCTGTAAAGATCACATGTCCTAAAACATTCTAAAGTGCAGTTTTAGAGCTTTCTTTACACTAAAGGCATCAACATACTTCCAGATTCATCATCCCTGAATAATTATCTAGTACATTTTTTTATATAACAGAAGCACATAAGTCAACCCAAAAGTCTTAGATTCTTACCCTATTCTCTGAGAATTCTCTGGAGCATTCTCTGAAACCATTCATGCAAAAGGCTGAAAATAACCTTGGAAACAATATATAAAGAACCATTATTTGTGTGTGTGTGTGTGTATATATATATACACAGACACACAATTTATGTATTTTTTAAAAAATATTATATATTGGTGGTTCGCTTGCAGTGACACAAAATAACAGGATAGTTCAAACTCCTTACCTGTAAGACTAATTTTGTTAGCACAATAATCTAGAGGCTTTTTAAAGGTATTTTGTTGTTTGGGGGGTTTCTGAGCTTCAGTCATATAACTTTGAATTTCCTGCTTTTATTGTTAAGTATTACTCCTCTCGGGTTCACTTCATCTTATTACACATCCAATTTGGCCCAAAGTTTAAAAAAAAAATCATCTCAGTGGCATTTTCATAATCAGTTTCCAAGCTCTCTCTAGAAGTAGATTTTTGTTTGGTTGTTTTAAGCCATGAAATACTGTCAGCTCCCTGTGCCAATGCACAGAAGCATCACAAAAGCACGATTTAGTGCAACTGCTTCAGAAAGCAACCACGCAGAGGAGCTGCTAACCCTGGTGATGGCAAAACCATCTCCTTAAGGCACAGGGTTTCTAGGATAGACATCTGCCTTGCTGCAGTCAGAGGAAATAATAGAATCATAGAATAGTTTGGGTTGGAAGGAACATCAAAGACCATCCAGTCCCAACCTCTTTGCCATGGGTAGAGTCACCTCCCACTAGATCAAGCTGCCCAAGGTCCCATCCAGCCTGGCCTTGAACACCTCCAGCGATGGGGCAGCCACAGCTTCCCCAGGCAACCTGGGCCAGTGCCTTACCACCCTCAGCATAAAGAATTTCTTCCCAATGTCTAATCTAAATCTTGCCCCTTCCAATCTAAAGCCATTCCCCCTCATCCTATAACTCCATGCCCTTGTAAACAGTCCCTTCCCAGTTTTCCTGCAGCCATTCAGATACTGGAAGGTCACTATAAGATCTCCCTGGCACCTTCTTTTCTCCAGGCTGAACATCCCCAACTCTCTGAGTCTGTCCTCATAGCAGAGGTGCTCCAGCCCTCTGATCATCTCATCCTAGACTATGTATTTGCCCACTAGCTCATTAATTCATGGCCCCCGAAGCATTACTTTCTTCCCTTTCTTCCAATCTCTATGTTTACAGGAAACCCCGAATTTCATATAAATAGACCAGAAGCACTGTGAGTGGGACCACATGACTGCAGCTGCTGCACGCCGCAGCCTTCTGGAGAAAGCTTGTGCAGGAGGTGCATCAGCTTCTTCCGCAGTCTCAGAGCAGCCCTGCACGCTCGCGTTATACTGGGCGCCCATTACACCTCACCGTGCTCGGGAAAAATAAACGCGGTTTTCTCCTCCATTTCCTAGCGAGCCCCGGCCGCAGGGCGAGAGGCAGCGAACCGGGGCAGCAGCCCCGCTCCCGGCCCGGGGGAGGCGCAGCCCCGCGGTGGACAGAGGGCAGAGGCCGCGACGCCCGCGTCCCGCCGCGCCCGGAGCCCTCACCGCGCCCACCCGCCCCGCGGCCCCAGCCGCCCGCAGCCTCTCACCGCACCGCCGGCCTCCCTCTTGCGGCGGCCCCGCTCCTCCCACCGAGCGGGGAGGGGGTGCGGGGGAGGCGGGTCTTCGGCGTCTTCATTGATGGGGGAGAGGGAGAGAGCGCCGCCTCGGCAAGGGCGGAGGGGACGCCAGGACCGGGGTGTCAGCCAGAGGGAGGTGGAGAAGCGGGGCTGTGCGAATC
>WAAB01018937.1:87552-122886 GCA_013389865.1 Piaya cayana
GGCAACCTGGGCCAGTGCCTCACCACCCTCAGCATAAAGAATTTCTTCCCAATGTCTAAATCTTGCCCCTTCCAATCTAAAGCCATTCCCCCTCATCCTATCTCTCCATGGCCTTGTAAACAGTCCCTTCAGTCTCTTCCCAGCTTTCCTGCAGCTCCTTCAGGTACTGGAAGGTCGCTAAAAGGTCCCTCTGGTGCCTCCAAGCTGAACATCCCCAACTCTCTGAGTCTGTCCGCATATGAGAGGTTCTCCAGCCCTCTGATCATCTCATCCTAGACTATGTATTTGCCCACTAGCTCATTAATTCATGGCCCCCGAGGCATTACTTTCTTCCATTTCTTCCAATCTCTAGGTTTACAGGAAACCCCGAATTTCATATAAATAGACAAGAAGCACTGTGAGTGGGACCACATGACTGCAGCTGCTGCAAGCCTTCTGGAGAAAGCTTGTGCAGGAGGTGCATCAGCTTCTTCCGCAGTCTCAGAGCAGCCCTGCACGCTCGCGTTATACTGGGCGCCCATTACACCTCACCGTGCTCGGGAAAAATAAACGCGGTTTTCTCCTCCATTTCCTAGCGAGCCCCGGCCGCAGGGCGAGAGGCAGCGAACCGGGGCAGCAGCCCCGCTCCCGGCCCGGGGGAGGCGCAGCCCCGCGGTGGACAGAGGGCAGAGGCCGCGACGCCCGCGTCCCGCCGCGCCCGGAGCCCTCACCGCGCCCACCCGCCCCGCGGCCCCAGCCGCCCGCAGCCTCTCACCGCACCGCCGGCCTCCCTCTTGCGGCGGCCCCGCTCCTCCCACCGAGCGGGGAGGGGGGGCGGGGGAGGCGGGTCTTCGGTGTCTTCATTGATGGGAGAGAGAGAGAGAGAGAGCGCCGCCTCGGCAAGGGCGGAGGGGACGCCAGGACGGGGGTGTCAGCCAGAGCGAGGTGGAGAAGCGGGGCTGTGCGAATCCCTTCACGGGGATGGGCTGACAGAGCTGGGGTGGTTCAGCCTAGAGAAGAGGAGGCTCCAGGGAGACGCTATAGCGACCTGCCGGTAGCTGAAAGAGCTACAGAAAAGCTGGGGAGGGGCTTTTTACGAGGGCATGGAATGATAGGATGAGGGGGAATTGGCTTTAAATTTGCGGGGGTTAAAGATGTAGACTAGACCTCGGGAAGAAATTCTTTGCTCAGAGGGTGGTGAGTGAGGCACCGGCACAGGTTGTCCAGGGAAGCTGTGGCTGCCCCATCCCTGGAGGTGTTCAAGGCCAGGCTGGATGGGGCTTTGAGCAGCCTGATCTAGTGTGAGGTGTCCCTGCCCACGGAACTGAAAGATCTTGAAGGTCCCTTCCAACCCAAACCATCCTATGATTCTATGATCACAGAATCACAGAATCACGGGGTTGGAAGAGACCCACTGGATCATCGAGTCCAACCACTCCCACAAAACACTAAACCATGTCCCTCAGGACCTCGTCCACCCGCAACTTAAACACCTCCAGGGAAGGCGAATCAACCACCTCCCTGGGCAGCATATTCCAGTGCCTAATGACCCTTTCCGTAAAAAACTTCCTCCTAATCTCTAACCTAAACCTCCCCTGGCGGAGCTTGAGGCCATTCCCCCTTGTCCTGTCCCCTGACACCTGGGAGAAGAGGCCAGCTCCCTCCTCTCTACAACCTCCCTTCAGGTATTTGTAGAGAGCAATGAGGTCTCCCCTCAGCCTCCTCTTCTCCAGGCTAAACAGCCCCAGCTCTCTCAGCCGCTCCTCATAAGGCCTGTTCTCGAGCCCCTTCACCAGTTTCGTTGCTCTTCTCTGGACACTCTCCAGAGCGTCAACATCCTTCTTGTGCTGAGGGGCCCAGAACTGCACACAGTATTCAAGGAGCGGTCTCACCAGTGCCAAGTACAGAGGGAGAATAACCTCCCTGGACGTCCCACTTTCCTCTGCACTGGTGCAGCCCCACCTTCAGCGCTGGATGCAGTTTTGGGCATCAAAGTATAAAAGGATATGAAGCTATTGGAGAGGGTCCAGAAGAGGGCCACAAATTTGGTAAAGGTTCTAGAGGGGCAGCCCTGTGAGGAGCAGCTGAAGTCACTTGGTCTGAAAGACCAAGGGGAGCCCTCATTGCTGTTTCCTGCTTCCTCACAAAGGCAAAAGGAGGAGTTGGATCTCTTCTCTGGTGAAAACAATAGGACCTGAGGAAATGGCAGGAAGATGTACCGGGAGAGGTTTAGGTTGGGTATTAGGAAAATGTTCTTCACTCAGAGGGTGGTGGAAGACTGGACAGTTCCACCAGGGAAGTAGTCATGGTGCCAAGCCTGACGAAGCCCAAAGCATTTGGGCAATGCTTTCGCACACATGGTGTGAATGGTAGGGCTGTCCTATGCAGCCTTTTCTCCTCTCTGTTTATTATAAAGTCTACCTCTAAAAGCTTCATTTCTCTTCACCCTTCCTTCACGAACCATGCAGCACATCAATTTCTCCTACAGACTCTTCACTTCAAAGTGATACCCAAGACAAAACTATTTATTTAGTGTGCTAATGCCAAGGCTAGGTCCATCACTCTAATATAAATTGACTGATGTTGGGGGGCATGGAGGATGAAAACAGTGACAAAACCTACGGTCTTTTCATAGGAAATGGGTACAGCAACGCTATTTTCCACCACATTTTATCATCCATCAACGATGAAAAGGGATCACCACTACTTTTCTCTATATAATCATTTATTACTGTAGGTCGTCTTTGTGAAGACCTTGTGATGACTCAAATGTGCTTTTCTAATCTCTAAAGTGGTAAGCTTTTGTGCATGAAGAGGTCATAAACTGACCATCTACCTCTACATTCTCTAGAAGGGGCCTTGTGAAAGGTTGTTTGGTTTTAAATTATTAGAATGTCAATGGCTTTGGTGAGGTCTGTTCCACATGCTACATCTAAATACCCTTAGCCCC
This sequence comes from Piaya cayana, assembly GCA_013389865.1. Lineage (NCBI taxonomy): Eukaryota > Metazoa > Chordata > Aves > Cuculiformes > Coccyzidae > Piaya > Piaya cayana. Next base: position 90,482 of record WAAB01018937.1, read on the forward strand.
TAAAAACTACAGCTGCAGCAGCTGTCACTCACCTTACATCCTCCCTGGTTTATCACATTAGAAGCATTTGCTAATTGTTTTTGAGATCAGTGCAGAAAGATAGATAATGAAAAAGAATTAATCTTTCCTTAGAAATAAGGAAAAAACTATTTTTTTCCAGAATTATATGTAGTAAGGTCAAATTAAACTGGGCCCTTGGCCGCATTGCCCTTCCATTCTTTACCCGTAAATAATCATCAACAGCATACAGTATATTATATAATGTATCTGGGATGACCAAACTGATTAATTTAACAAATAATGCATCAGGCCAAGTATGGGACAGAGTCTGCAAAGAGCAAAATCCTCCCTGTTTCTTTTCTACACACCTCTTCAACCGCTTTTCCCACACTGCCCCTGTATTGCTTCTCCAACCAATTTTCATTTACATAACCATGTTGTGCTGTTCCCTAGTAGTTCCTAGAACAGTGAGTATCACTGACCTTGCACACAAGTTTCAGCATGTCCCCTGGTTCCAGGTATAGCAACAACTGAAGCATATTCAACTTGGTTGGAAAATGTTTTTTGCTTATCTGGTGCTGCCCAGACTCTTTTCACATCTAACACTTGGGAAGGGACAGACGTTTTACCAGAAGAGTCCTCTTCCATTTTCCTTGAGACCTTCCCCCAAAAGGTTCCAGAGAAGCTTACCTACAGGAAATATGCAGCCTTTCCACTTCTCTTCTGTGCCAGCAAATCTGCTGCAAATCCTGTCTCAGGCAGCTGTGCTGTATTCCCCACTCCAAGGATAGCCAGGAGCACAGCTTCCCGTTGCCCTGAGGTAATTCTGTTCCCCTTTGGGACTATCACAAGGGCTGCTTTCCCATTCCTCCACCAGACAATGGGTGAGGTCACAGCCATTTCAGCCAAAGGCTGTCTGTAGTATATTCATCGAGTTTAACATTTACACTGCTACACCAGAGAAGGGAAAAAGCATCAGGCAACTATGAATATCAAAAAGTGGGTGAAAAAACCAAGGGAATGAATTCCACCCAGGGGAGCTAAGCACTACAAGACAGCTGTAGAGCTGACCTTGAAAATATGGACTCCAGTAACACATGCATTTGCCTTTAACTTAAAGCTGAGGAGGCTGTAGGAGCTAATGGTGGAAGAGTTCAGGCTGCAGTTTCTCAGTGTCTCTTGTTTTGCCTCAGGTCCCATAGATCTCTCTACACAAAAGCAGTGACAACCTCCTTAGCTCATTGCTCATGCACTTCCCACACCAGAAAATATGCTGCAGGTTCTCAAGGGACTGGAAAACTTCAGCTAGCCTAACAAAAAGGGATAGGAAGGAATATCACAAAGGCTGCTGCTTGAATGTCGTTTAGCACAATACTAGCAAAACAACCCTTGCTCCTAGACTGCTGTTCCTTGCAACTGTTTGAAAAATTTTTAGGCTTCTGTAATGGCTTATTGCTTACAAAAACAATTTCCACACAAAGTGCACAGATTTCACATTTTTCGGTGCATCCTCCATGATGATGGGCTTCCTAGTTCTCACAAAGTGTCTTGGAAGTCAAAGGCTGTAACTGGTTTCATTCAAGCATCCTGTACAGATTTCTGCTATTTCTTATTCATTCAATGTTGTCTTGCACATATCAGAGCAAAAAAAAGCAAACAGGACCTTGACAAGGGAAAAGAGGATAGAATTCAGCAATCCCAAGGCCCTCACATTGACAAATTCTGCCAGAAACTACTTGAGCTGTACCTGAAAGGTCCTGGCAATCTTCAAGAAGGGACAACAGGAATAATCTTCAAGCACGGCATGTTGGCTCCATTGGTCTTGATGCTCCTAGACCAAGGAACATGGTGGATTGTTTGCAGGACTTGTGGCAGTCATATGCACCACTCCAGACTCACCAGAACTTACGATGGAGTGTCACAATTGACGTGTCTGAAAATATCCTTATGTATAGGCAAAACCCATGCCAAGATTTAGACAGAAAGGGAGAAAGAGCTCCATCAGTGACACTGGTGAAGTTGAGAAAGCCCACATATTAAGAGCTGTCAAGATCCCCAGGTGCTGTCCCACTTAGGCCAAAGTAAGCTTTTTTCTACGAGTTTGACAGATAGATGCATTAATTGGCCACAGAGTCTTCACAAATGCAGTACTATGGCTTGAAACCAGTAAGGTACTGATGCAAACTATACTTGAGCATACTGGTTTGTGATTTTGCAACTGTATCAAACTTGGCCCCGAGCATACATAATGATTTCAGCCCATAAAATTAAAAATAACCATTTCCATTTGAACAAATTGGTTCCACCCACTAGGTAAATTTGTCCCTTTATTTTCCAACTTTAAGGCAAATGTTTTTTATATTCAATCTTATTACAAGCATAAATAAAAAATGGGGACAAGAGGGATCTTCAGCATGAGCTCCTGAAGTGTTATGGTTACTATTGCTAACATTTAAACTTAATAGTACAGATGTAAGGTCTTAACTTCTCCAACAGAAAACAGCACTGCTCTTCCCTTCTAAGACTTAAAGTGAAGTCACTTCGGCTGCACCCATTTCAGTCTTTCAAATGTCTTTAGAGAAGCTTCTCACTTATAAACCCCAGCTAATTTCTTAAGTGCAATGAAGTGGAAACACATAGTAAAGAGTTTTAAAATGCCCACTAACCTCCATGTGTGAAATAAGAGTTAAGCAAAACAAAGTTATTTGGGGGATTTTGTTTGTTTGTTTGTTTGAACTTTTGGAGTGACAGTCCTGCATTAAAACATGACTTTCAGATATGGCTGAGCTCCTGGATTCTCTTAAAGCCTGAAAGCTGCTAAGTTAGTACTCATTTATTTAAGCCCACAGCAGGTGTCTGAGCAAACCAAAATAGTAGGAGAGGGAGTAATAGTTGTATCTCTCTTGATAAGTGCATATCCTTAATTATCTTTCTAGGAAGCTCTGTGCAGAATATTGCCACATATTTAATTTAAACACAGCGAGGAATTAAAAACATGAAAGACAGGGGCAGTGACAGAAACAAAGGGCTGCAAGTTGTAATACCTATTTCACTGGCATCTGGTAAACAATTGCTGTATAAATTTTGAGTACCCTACCACACTCTTACTATCTTCAACATTGAAACATCAGACGCCTCCAATGTACCAAGTCATGAATGCTAATACTTACCTTGTCATAACTGGTTTGTATTTCTAATCTTTTTGTCTCCAAGAGAGCCCTCCAAGCATAAAAAAATATGACCATTACTGTTAAGGATCAAGTACAAATTAACATTTTCAATAAACATACAAATCATTTATTTAAAATTCAAAACTCAGAGGTACAAACAAAACATTTAAGAAACAATAAATCCAGAAGTGTAAATACTTGTAGAAAAGACATGAACTGTACCAATTTAACCACCCACCAGTCTTCACAGAAAACAGTGAGAAGTAGAAAGACAAATCAATGCCTAATTGTTCTTTTTGCAGATTCTAGTTTAGAGGTAGAATACTACTGTGAAAGACTCAACAAAATTTAGTTCAATAGAATTATGCTCTAAGTGAATTTGGCCCATATGGTTATAAGTGTAATGAAGCCAGAAAAGAAGTTTATTTTTCAGAGTTCTTAAATAACAAAATTTGGCATGGCACTTCACAAGAGATAAAGCACCTTTCCTGGTAAATAATGCTTTATGCTTTTGTACGTAAAGGATTATCTGCTTCTTCCATTACTGACATAAATAAAGTATTTAAAAATAAAAAGTCCAGCTTTTTGGCAGGAATATAGAAAACAAGTGCTTTTCAGTAACTTGGTCTAAAAGCCAAACTGGGGAAAAAAAACCCTGTAACTATGAAAGAAGACGACTTATTGAAAGACCTCATGAATACTTGATTCCTATTTATTTGGGTGGCACAGTCCTCAAAGGAGGAAAAACAAAAAGCTAATACAATAAGAAAATAAAAAAGTCTCTTCCACTAGCCTAAAGCAGGGGAACTGACCATTTTTTACAATTTGTTGTCTTCAGTCAATCTCCACTAAATACTACAATCCTATCCTCTCAGGAAAAAGCAAGACTTGTCATAACTTCAAGTCCAGTAAAATGTACCCAGGAAATCCCAAAGGAATGTATCTTCCATTTTTGTTCATCAAACAACCTACTACAAGTAGAAATTAAGATTGGAATTCTTCAGACGATATATACAAATTCATAAAAATCCAGGAACAACTTGCAAGCTTAATTCTCTACAACATTATTCAGGAAAAAAAACCCCAAACCCACAACTTGTTTATATACAGACAGACTGGCTGATAAGTGTATTATTTAAATTGCTGCATGCAAATAGTATAATCTATGGCTGTTTAAGAAACTTAACTATAAACAAATGGTTAGATTCTGCAATTCAGTTTAACAAGGACTTTCTCAAGTATTCACTGGAAGATATTTGTCTTTTAAAAACAAACTAAAATCTGCAGTCTTAATGCTTTCTCGGTTTGTGATATAAGAACACTTTTGGAGATGTTAATATGATAAAATCCTAATTTAGACAGCTAGTTCACAAGGACTCAGCTTAAACATGACTCTGCTTCTTTTAAGGAAATGAAGGCAGAGTTAAGCAAATGTTCAGTACCTTTTAAAAATTCTATCCTTGCCACATATACTTTGTTTACAAAATAGCACCACACAAGAATAGTTACCACACAAAAAACCCTCAAATTCAAACCATTAAGTTACAGCATTAATTCAGCAGTTAAATCTCTTTCATTTGGATTACAGACTTAGGTACTAAAATCAAAGCAGTGACCATTAAGCCCAGTTCAGAAGAAGGCAGAAACAGAAATTTACTTAGTGTCATTAATGAGGCATTCATTGCCTTATGTCTTTTCTTTTGTAAAGAAGTTATCTAGCAGAGAGGAGTCAATGCAATCCAAATACCTTAAAAGAACCTTGAAATACACAATGCAAACTTGCTTTCATGACATTCTTCCACCTTTCCAAATACCATGTGGAATGGTGTCTATCAAATATTACATACAGTAGAAAAAAATGCATTCTTGATTGCATGCAAGATTGAAACATGTAAACTGGAAAAATAATTGGGAGAAAACTGAAATAGTAGTCATAGAAGAGTTGGTGTTACCATCACAGATTAAACCTGAAAACACAGAAAAATGCATTTCCACTTTCCATCTTGTCCCTACCTTCAGGAAAAGCAGGCAAGAGTAATTTTTTGCCACAGAGTAGCTGAAAGAAGTTTGTATGTGCCAACCACCTAATTTAGGGAAACACTGCTCATGTAGAACAGTGGAACTACTTAACTTAAGTTCTATTTAGCTTTTTTTTTTCTGAAGCAGTGGTCTAGTTTTTATTTTTTATTCAGACAGCGGTCTAGTTTCTCCCAGGTTTTGCATATGTTAATACAGTACTCTGGCACAAAAGAGAACTTACTGTTTTATTACACCTAACTGCTGCCTCCAGAGTGTAAGATTCAGCCACTGTCTAACAAATTTTTCTCTCAAAACTCAAAGAGCCTCTTTAAAAGGTTGCAATACATTAAAGCACCTATACCACTTTCAATTCCCAAACACACTCGTGCTCTAAGATCTAATTATGAATATGGTAATGCCACAAATGTACTGTGCCTAGACCAAAAGAGAATACATGAAGAATCAACCACCTCGGCTGTTTTGGCTTTTGTCTTTTAAAAAATGTTCTCATGCATGCAAGGCATGCAGTTTGACTGCAATGACAACTCTTTTGAGAAGTTTGTGCCCTAGAACTTATTTTTTGGAGGGTAGGGGAAAGAGATAACGGATACTCTGTACACAGAGGCAAGCTTTATTTTTCCAAGGTCAGCTTCACCACTGGATAGATGGCTGGTACAAATCCAATACACCATTTATGTTCTAAATAAAGGCTATTTAGAGGTCTCAAGCAGATACTGGCCTCAGGCCAAACTCCTGAGTAGTGGTAAATTTCAGCTCATAACCTAAAGTAGACAAGCAACCAAAGCTTTTATAAAAATTAAATGATTTTACATAGCAAAATGGTCATTAGAGTCACTTTAAAAGAGCACTAGTTGATTTTAAGGACACCATAGCACCAGAAAGCAACCTGCAGATTCAGAAAACATGCATGTGTCTATAGCTAAGAAGTTAAGACTAACAGTATTGAAAAACTGGCCTTCCAGTATATATTGCAAAATGTGGTATTAGCAAACTGAATTGACCCCTGAGAGTCAAACCAGCAACTTTTATTTTACTAGTATCCATGGCAAAACAGATTTCCCTTTCTACTTTTGTGGTATACTGAGATACCTGATCTTTTTCTATCAAAAACCAACATAGGAATGGGTAGGCAAAATACAAACCCTACTGCTTGCCCAGTGTTCAGGTGGAAAGGACAGCCTAGGTGGCTTAGCTCATTTGCCAACAAGGAAGAAATACAGCTTTTTATCCATATCTAATTAGAATGTCAAAACTGGACATAGAGGAAAAAGAAAAACCCAAACCAACATGTCAACAAATAGTTTTTAGTCACAATGTTTACTTTTAATATTCATACCTGTAGACAGAAGGAGTTGTCATCCATCAAATATGTGTCACCATGTCTGCTGCTAGGACCCAGAAGCGTAGCCTTGGAAACTGTGTTCCCATATCACATGCCCTTTTGAAATTCTTATTTAGTAAAGGCTGCTATCGGTTCCATTTTGAGTCTTACCTGAGAAAGCAGAGAGATCCAACCCCAGGACAAACAAAGGCCAAAGTTGTCTGAAGCTCCTGAAGGTCTGACTCCTGTTTTCAGTGCATCCATAAGTGACCTTAATCCTAGCCAGCAACTTCATGTAAATGACAAACTGAAGTCACCAACTTGGACACTGGTTTCATGGAATGCATCTTTTAAACACTGATCAAACTACTCTTGTTGAAGCCAAAAGAAGTCTGAAAGACAACTGCTTTCATATTTCTGATCAGGTTGTATCCATACACACACACATGCTGGAGTTTCATTGATGGGAGTTTCATTCCATACTGTTTCCTTCTCTTTGCAAAGTAAGAACTCAGTCCTGCTTTTTAGGAAATAATTTGAAGACTAATCCATTCACTGAAGTGAATTTACAGCAAACACCACCCCCAGGACACCTCTAATCTTCAGAATTAACTTAATGGAAGCCAGTTATTAGGATATAATTTTACATTAGAAAATAAAGTGCATAATGACTGTCACTGAGAATGTTGCCAATTTCAGATAAGCTTAGTGTCACCCTCAGCAACATCAATAAAATACTAATTAAACATAAATCGGTAACATGAGTCAAAAATCTGAAACAGCACACAGGAAAAATACATTTTGTGTAAACAGGAAAAAGAAAGTGAAATGGAATCCCTAGTTCTTTGTGGAACTGAGCCTACTATACAGCTATCCCAACATGCAGCATTTGAAACGAAGAATCACAGTCTGTCTGCTTCCCTTCTGCTATTCCTGAATTCAGTTTGCAGCTTTCCGGTGTCTGACCCATTTCACCTCGGGCAGGGGAAGATCTGTCCTGAGGGAGATCTACAGAGACAGTATCAGTTGAAGACTCTTGGCTTTCTGCTGAAAAAGAGATCGGTGGCCAGCTTCCCTCTGTTTCATCATTGCAATTTGATCCTTCATCAGCCTCTTCCAGCTGCTGAACAGATTTCAAATACTGTTGTATTAGTCTGTTGTCCTGCTCATTGCTAGAGCTCTCTTTACTTTGTCCATATTCCCCATGGCCATCCTCTATATCTGAAGAATATGCTGAAACACAGTTGTCACATTGCTTGACAGTTTCCACTGAAAGAGAACTCTCCATTCCTTCTGTTAGGCTCTTTTCAGAGCTACACAAGTCACCACCATGAGTGTGATCAGCCATGGAAGAATGAAAACCAGAATCTGGGAATTGCGATGAAGACTTTACCTGAAGAATATCACTAGCTGGAACTAAGCAAGCAGCACTAACATCTGATGGGGTTTCTTGCTCAAGAGTGAATGATTGAATAGATGGTTCAGATGGACAGAAAGTATTGGCTGAAGGGATCCCAGGTTGCCAAGTCGCACTTGAATTTTGTGTCACTGAAAGCTGCCATTGTTGAAGGGATTTAACCTGTAAAGTATAGAGAAAACTTAATTATGAATTGCAGTTAAGAAAGGACTTTGATTTCTACAGCATTTCTTGCAATCACCAACAAAGCTCTAGTATAAAATTTAAGACCAAGTGAACTAACAAAATGTATGCTACACCTTTAGGGAAAATACACTCTTCCCACTGTTACAGAAAGGTTGGGAAACCTTTACAAAATAACTGCTGCTTAGAAAAAAACCAAAACAGTCTTCTTTTTTTAAGAACAGCTTAATAGAAGGTGTATTGATAACTTTTCTACATTAGAAAATTGTTGCTCACAAGCAACATAACTTGAGACCATTTCAGTTGCCCTGGGCATTTCACGATTATAACACTCTTCTATGTTTATTTAGTCTCCTTTGCATTTTAAACTCCTTCTCACACCAGGTTATAATTCATCCTTTTCTAACAAAAACAGTTTTATTGCACTACTACTTCTGAATGCTATTTTACCCTGGAATACCAGTAGAACAAACAAAATGGCAACTGGATTCTAACAGGCCACCTAAGTCATCATTGGAAAAAATGAACCATATTGACTGTCTCTTCAGGACCTCAGTAGGAAATAATGCCTTTCAAATTTATATGTAAGCAGAAAATTAAGATGACTAGAACTATTTACCTGGTTCCAAAGAAATCTGACAGCTTCTTCCTGTACAAGCCTCTGAATCTTATCTTCCTCTCTTTCTTTTCTTAGCCTGCAAGAATACACATACAAATTTATGCAGCTTAAATAAGAAACATTTGGATAACAAGATCAACAAGAATACATAAAAATTCCTATTTATAGAACACTACTCTTGAAAGATATAACAAAACCTAATATTGAGACAGTACTGCGGTTTGGCTTGCCATCAATATCCAACTGCTGACTTGGATATTCTTTTTCAGTGTTATATAAAGATTCTGCTTCCTTTTGCTGCAGCACATTTATTGACTTGCTAATACTTTAAGTGTTTTTTTCTAAACTGAACCCAAGATCTTAATTTTAGGTAGACGTGCTTCTATTTACTGCACCAAAAAAAAAACCCTGAACAGCACTTCTAACTTTAAAATTACATTCTCCCCAACTGCTATCAATTGTCGTCATACCTTGGATGTAGGTATGACGTGTAAGGATCAAGAGTTTTTACAAATTCAAAGGACTCAACTCAATTCAAAGAATTTTCACTGCTTGTGATAGTAAAGGAGCCTGTCGGGCCACCAGTTTCTAGGCTGATCCTGAATTGTATCACTTAAATCTGCAATTTATATCTTACAAATTGAGGAACTTTGATAATCACCTCCTCCAAACATGGATTCATAGGATAACTAAAACAGAACGGAGCACAGAATCACATTTTAAAACTGCATTATGCAAGGCAGAGAGAATTCTTCTTTTCACCAGTAAGAGAGGGATGATTCTCAATACGGACACTTAATTCACAGACTCTGTAATTGCTAGGAGGCAAGCAAAAAAAAAAAAAAAAAAACCAATCCACTTCCAGAAGGCACTTCAAGAGCATGAACAGCTGTGGGCATAACTATGCTTACCTTACAGGAAGCAATCTTCTACTGTAAACAGTTTTATATGGAATCATAGAATAGGTTATATTGGAAGGGACCTTAAAGTTCATCTAGTTCCAATGCCCCTGCCATGGGCAGGGACACCTCCCACTAGATCAGGCTGCCCAAGGTCCGATCCAACCTGGCCTTGAACACCTCCACGGATGGGGCAGCCACAACCTCCCTGGGCAACCTGTGTCAGTGTTTCACCACTCTCATAGTGAAGAAATTCCTCCTTATGTCTAGACTAAATCTACTTTTCCAGCATATGTCAAGTTGGTTCAAGTCCCAGAGTAGGATAAGAGCTTGTGAGTGTGAAGCCTCCTGTAGCTGGAGGAGGAAGGCTTCATTGGTTGGCTTCTCTTAGTTTCACAATCGCCCCTTCACCTTCATGTAGTGCCCAGCTACAGCAATTACCATGTCTGCCACCAAACCATGTCGATATTACTGATGCTAGGTTCTACTGTGCGTAGTCATATCAATACCCACTTACACCCATTCTGAAATATCCTGGAATGATGGTTATATTAATTCAGATTTGAAAACATACTGCACGACCTCAACTTACTTTTCTATTTCATCAGTTAAGCAAATGATGTGCTCCTGCATTCTATTTAGTCGAATTTCATAACGCACTTCTTTGGCTCGGGGATGGTAGTTCCTTGTGTAAAATCCTCTCCAGCAGGCCTGAAGCTTGGTAGCTGCTTTAGTCATTCTTTCCAGTTCAGCTGTGACAACAGTTAATGAATTGGAACCATCTCCTGCCGTCTGGTCAGGACAGAGTCTCGTAACTCCTGATTCAGCACCTACTGAGATGCTGGGGTGACTACAAAAAACCTGGCTTTCAGATGATGCTGAACAATCGCCAGTATTAGCAGTCAGGCTAGGTGTTACTGGATCAGTAGAAGGTGAGAGCATAATTTCTTTGATGTTCTCTTGAGCTCCCTCACTTTCCACTGCTTTGTTGGAGTCCTCTCTTGTAATACATAAAGTTTCTTCCTTGTTAGCTGTTTCTCCACCATTAACTTCTCTCACACATTCAAATACTGAATCATCAGCATCTTCCAGGCCCAAACTGATTCCGTGTAGCTTCAGGTCTGAAGTAGGAGACACAGGAGACAACCCTGAAGCAACCGGCATGAAAGTAGACTCTGAGGATAAAAGGCTGCTGTTTAGTTTGTCTTCATCTGCCTGTATATCTTCAAGGTATAGCTCCTTTTGAAAACTTCTTTCAGGAAAAAAAGTGTTCTTTACTGCATAGGAATGATCATCATTTACACTTGGTCCAACCCACGAATTCTTCCGGATGACAGGTTCTAAATAGGCAGAAAGCCATGTTCAAATGTCATAATATTTCAGTAACATATCTTTACTTTATTAATGGATATTCACAATTTATTTTAGATAGAAGTTGTGTGTGTGTGTGTAAAATCTAAAATGCTACTTATATAGAAATAATGCTTATTACAATAAGGACAGTAACTACTTATCACAGCTAACATCCACAAACTGTGCAAATGCTTGGTACTGTAAATTGCCTACCCCCGGAGAAGTTACACTTTTATACGACAGAACAGTCTACCTAATAACTCTTCAGTTTAAGGTTGTTTTGTGAAAAACATAACCCAGTACTAGCATTTCAAGACAGGACTAAACACAGAACATATTTCCGGAAAACAAAGTATATATAAATCTCCAAAACAAAACAGAACAAAATAAAACCAGGGCCTTGCCCTGAAATTCTCTCCACAGTTATCCATGTTAAAAAAAAAAAAAAAAAGTATTTCCACAGGTTGGATCACAGCTACCAATTAGCTTCTTACCTCTTTCAATAACGATCTGCGGTGGCTGGGCTGGACTGCTGTGTTCATAAGCAACTGGCAGTGCTTTGTTAGGAGTAGAAGACACAGGAGGTCCTTCATTTTGGTTTTGATGCATCAACTGCCTCTGGTGGAGCCTAAATACAGGGTTTGAACAGACTTTATATTTCTTTTAGACTTTTTTAGTACGGAAGACATCTAAAAGAAACTATCAACTACTTTAAAGGAAATAAGCAATCAAACCATCTAAACAAGGCTAGTTACGCAGATCCCTAAACCTACAAGACACCAACAGGACTACTCACAAAAGAGAGGACTGCACAGACTGCTCCTGTTTCCCTTCCTCCTGCCCATTTTTCATTACATGTATCAAGGGGGGAAAAAAAAAAAAAATCCAATATGCAATTCAGACTTCTGGCGGAAAACAATTACTTATTTCTTTGGACAAGGGTTGTGAGTAGAGATATTAACTTTTTATTGTNTGCATACATACATTTATGGGCAGGGATTTGGGGGTTTGATTTCTTTTGTGAGGGTTTTGGTGTTTTTTTTTAATTTTGTTTGTTGGCTTTTTTATTTTTTAGAGTTACGTCTTGTAAGCCAACTTCCTGACTTTTCCCCAGAAACATCACGTGAATGTCAAGAGCATTAGCTAGAAACTCCAAAGTCAATATGCTTTTATTGGACTTTATCCTCTGAAATGGACTGAATATTTCTATAATTTCCTCCACGAGATCAATCTACACTAACAGAGTATAGAGTAGCTCCTTCCAGGTGCTCCCAAGTTTCCAGCCACTTTGATTAAATGCTGCCCTTCTGCTTACCACAATGCTTGTGTTGCCCAAGGTTTTACCCACACCTATGCCACTTACATAGCCTGCTCCTTAGAGCAGAGTGTTCTGCATTTATCTCTCGGAAAAAAAAAATAAAGGCTTGTCAATGGGTCCTGTGGAATAGGGATACCCATTTTGTTACATTTGCTGACTTTTAATCCAAATTAGTTCACCTTTTCATGGGAGGAAATCACACCACGATAACTCCTCTACCTTAGCAAAACAGCTACTGGGCAGAATCAACAGGCTGTATAGAGGCCTCTGCTGACAGAACCTGAGTTGCCAAATACAAAGATCATCAAGTGCATAATGGAGATCAGCATCCCTCAAAGGATATCCTTAACTTTAAGACCAGGAAAGAACACGCTAAAACAAAAGTGGCTAATACACCAATGTATCACAATAGCCTTTGTTTAAAACTAGAACAAAAGTTAACCTAAGCTCCTTACTGAGGTTTTCCTCACTTTTTCAGTGGCAAAAAAAAGAATCTCTGTAGATAGCTTGCTTATTTTAGTCACCGTCCTAACACTGGTAACCTTCACAGAGCACAGACTGAAAAATATAGAGAATTTATCTCTAGACAGCCCAGCAAGCAGGAAAACACTCCTGCTTCTGCTGCTGTCTTGCCTCTCATTCCTCTCTAAGCCTGTACCTCTGTTACTCTTTGCATCTCCAGCCGCCAATATTGCATTGAAATAATTAAATAAAAATGTTATTACATCTAACACATGATTGTATGTCTTATTGTGTTTTCAATTAGATTCTTTAACAACAGAGAAACAAGAAGTTCTCACCTCTGCTTACTGAGTATTTTTTCCAGTTTGGCATCCTCTTCAGTCTGGAGACCATATGTAGATAAAAGAGGACAAACAGTAGCCAAGTACTGGACTAGCTGAACATGCTGCCCAGGTCGATATGATCTTCCTTTACCTTGACTGTAGAGCCATTCTGCTTTCAAACTGTTAGGAAGGGGGAAAACGGTTACTATTAATGCCCAGAATAAAGCTCTTAACTCTCTTTTAATTGCTGTTCTTCTAGTAAGTACCTATGAGCTAATCTATAAACCTAACCAAGACTTGGAACACATGAAGTGGCCAGAGGAACTGGAAATTAAGTTACCAGAATAATGAATAAAGTATTCCTTCACATAACCATCAATGAAAAAAAAACCTCTGACCCATACTACATGCAGACTCTGCTTTATCTGCATGTAGTCCCTGAGCACTGAAAACACATTTGTATCAATGAATTTATCAGCAAAGCCTTCACATAAACAGAAAAGTTCACAGAAACATGTAGAACAGGCACAGAGAGCAAATCTTGCTAAAAGTATTCAGCAACTGCAACCTGTTTTTAAACTAAATGCTCTTCAGTCTGAGAACATTTGTTATATCTATGTATAATACAGCCAATAAGAAAGCCACCATTACTCATGAAAAAAAGTTTCTAGAAATCTTACAAAGAACTTTCTGGGAAAGTCATAATAAGTTATAGTGAAACAGAAACAGAATTGGTTTTAACTTTGATCAAAAAGGCAGCTTTTAATTTTAGTAATAGGGGAAAAAAACCCACAAACATTAGTGTCCTGAAATACATGAATGTATTGGACTAGAATATGTTTATAATGAATATTTCTGCTTGGACTGTTCTAATGTCAAGAACTATAAGAAGACATTTCTGCTTTCATACAGATTATAATATTGCTATAATGCACACAAATATACNTTCAGACTACAGACTGAAAACCACTAAGTATTTCTATGCACAAGGGATGTGTGCAGATATTTTAAGTGTTTATGGCAGGGTATATTAGCTTCTAAGTGTAGAGCAGTTTGAGAATTGAAATGAGTACCTTTCACAGTTGGAAAACACTGAATAAAGGGAAAGGTGTCCCTGTTACTAGAGGGACAAAATTCTAGCACAAATAAACAAATACCGACACAAAAAAAAAAAATCATCCTTTACAAACTGAGAAAGCACACAGGTTGTTTCAGCTCAGCTAAATTCAAAGATCGTGAGACAGAGGTCAAACTGCCTTATAAATCATATATGTATGCGCATGCATACATACATTTATGGGCAGGGATTTGGGGGTTTGATTTCTTTTGTGAGGGTTTTGGTGTTTTTTTTTAATTTTGTTTGTTGGCTTTTTTATTTTTTAGAGTTACGTCTTGTAAGCCAGCTTCCTGTCTTTTCCCCAGAAACATCACGTGAATGTCAAGAGCATTAGCTAGAAACTCCAAAGTCAATATGCTTTTATTGGACTTTATCCTCTGAAATGGACTGAATATTTCTATAATTTCCTCCACGAGATCAATCTACACTAACAGAGTATAGAGTAGCTCCTTCCAGGTGCTCCCAAGTTTCCAGCCACTTTGATTAAATGCTGCCCTTCTGCTTACCACAATGCTTTTGTTGCCCAAGGTTTTACCCACACCTATGCCACTTACATAGCCTGCTCCTTAGAGCAGAGTGTTCTGCATTTATCTCTCGGAAAAAAAAAAATAAAGGTTTGTCAATGGGTCCTGTGGAATAGGGATACCCATTTTGTTACATTTGCTGACTTTTAATCCAAATTAGTTCACCTTTTCATGGGAGGAAATCACACCACGATAACTCCTCTACCTTAGCAAAACAGCTACTGGGCAGAATCAACAGGCTGTATAGAGGCCTCTGCTGACAGAACCTGAGTTGCCAAATACAAAGATCATCAAGTGCATAATGGAGATCAGCATCCCTCAAAGGATATCCTTAACTTTAAGGCCAGGAAAGAACACGCTAAAACAAAAGTGGCTAATACACCAATGTATCACAATAGCCTTTGTTTAAAACTAGAACAAAAGTTAACCTAAGCTCCTTACTGAGGTTTTCCTCACTTTTTCAGTGGCAAAAAAAAGAATCTCTGTAGATAGCTTGCTTATTTTAGTCACCGTCCTAACACTGGTAACCTTCACAGAGCACAGACTGAAAAATATAGAGAATTTATCTCTAGACAGCCCAGCAAGCAGGAAAACACTCCTGCTTCTGCTGCTGTCTTGCCTCTCATTCCTCTCTAAGCCTGTACCTCTGTTACTCTTTGCATCTCCAGCCGCCAATATTGCATTGAAATAATTAAATAAAAATGTTATTACATCTAACACATGATTGTATGTCTTATTGTGTTTTCAATTAGATTCTTTAACAACAGAGAAACAAGAAGTTCTCACCTCTGCTTACTGAGTATTTTTTCCAGTTTGGCATCCTCTTCAGTCTGGAGACCATATGTAGATAAAAGAGGACAAACAGTAGCCAAGTACTGGACTAGCTGAACATGCTGCCCAGGTCGATATGATCTTCCTTTACCTTGACTGTAGAGCCATTCTGCTTTCAAACTGTTAGGAAGGGGGAAAACGGTTACTATTAATGCCCAGAATAAAGCTCTTAACTCTCTTTTAATTGCTGTTCTTCTAGTAAGTACCTATGAGCTAATCTATAAACCTAACCAAGACTTGGAACACATGAAGTGGCCAGAGGAACTGGAAATTAAGTTACCAGAATAATGAATAAAGTATTCCTTCACATAACCATCAATGAAAAAAAAACCTCTGACCCATACTACATGCAGACTCTGCTTTATCTGCATGTAGTCCCTGAGCACTGAAAACACATTTGTATCAATGAATTTATCAGCAAAGCCTTCACATAAACAGAAAAGTTCACAGAAACATGTAGAACAGGTACAGAGAGCAAATCTTGCTAGAAGTATTCAGCAACTGCAACCTGTTTTTAAACTAAATGCTCTTCAGTCCGAGAACATTTGCTATATCTATGTATAATACAGCCAATAAGAAAGCCACCATTACTCATGAAAAAAAGTTTCTAGAAATCTTACAAAGAACTTTCTGGGAAAGTCATAATAAGTTATAGTGAAACAGAAACAGAATTGGTTTTAACTTTGATCAAAAAGGCAGCTTTTAATTTTAGTAATAGGGGAAAAAAACCCACAAACATTAGTGTCCTGAAATACATGAATGTATTGGACTAGAATATGTTTATAATGAATATTTCTGCTTGGACTGTTCTAATGTCAAGAACTATAAGAAGACATTTCTGCTTTCATACAGATTATAATATTGCTATAATGCACACAAATATACAGAAACAAGCAATATGAACGAAGTATTTGACTAACTGATACAAAAAACCTGCCAAATTTGGAAGTGCATGTGCAAATCAGGCCTTTATAAAAATGCACATTTGAACTTCCACAAAAATAACAGCCAATTGTATCACTCTGCAAAGTCAAAGAGGCTGTAAGCTTGGAAGGGCTAACAGACCACCAATAAACTGTCACGACGATTTTGCTTTATAATAGTGCTGGTGTGATTTCAGTAACAAAACGTTAACTTCCTACTTCTACTTAAAAGAACTTGTGATCTTACATAATTATTCCAGTGGTACAGGTGAAAATCTTTGAAAAAGGTACAATGTTAATTTGCCTGTACCTTGTATGGCCATTAGCAAGACAAAGAACATTCCAGGCTACTAGCATTTTTTAAATTTTATTACATAAAAAAGCAATTTCAGCATTACCAAACCTCAGTAAATAATTTTGAAAATTTAATGCTATCACGTCACCTTTCTTTCTGAGAAATCAAATATCCATCAAGAACTTTAAGGTTTAGACACCAACTGACAATATATGGCCTGTAGTCAAAGCCAGGGACAGAAGGTGTGGCCATCACACAAGGATTGTTCATAATTGATAGCTGTTCCAATTGATGAAGACAGGCCAGGAAAGAAACCTTGAGAAAATAAGACATATTTGTTAATCAAACAGAACCCATTAAGTGCTTACGGAACACATCGCATTTCACCTAATTACATCTGGATATCTCACATAAAACAACATCATTACAAATACATTGAAAATCACATTTGCCTTTTGAACATGAACATCTTTTAAGGACCATCTAGCAACAACTGCCATTTTCCAATTAATTCCCCTGAAAGTACTACAGCTCTTGGAAAGCATTATCTTCTCTTAAAATGTGGGAATGAGACTTTATGTAAAAAAATACAGTATCTCCACGATTCTAGTTCACTATAGCAGGTGCTGAGATTTTGACAAGAAAAACTGGCAAGCCAAAAAGCTGGAGAAACACTGTCCTGTTTTGAAGAGAAATGTACAACCAAAATACAATTATCCGTCCAACATGGAAGTCCAACTGATGGCTCTTATATTTTAAAACAAACAACAAAGACCAAAATCACAGGCAGAGTATTTGTTTCTTTTATAGCATGTTTGAGAAACAGATAAAGTAAGACATAAGCACAAAAACATTCAGTTGCAACAAAAACAATTCAGACCTCTGCTCTAAACATAGTAGCTGCAGAAACCATCTGCAGCAGTTAATCAGTTCAGCTTTCAACTGTCAGATAGCTATGAGAAGATCTCTAAATATAGCCCTTGAAGTATACTTCTGATGCTCTTGAATAATATAAGAGCATAAAGTAAAAAAAAAAGCAAGTATATTCTTTCAAGGATAAATTTTAAAAGGTATCACCTGGCTTCTGCAGTAAAGGCAAATACAGTTATTACAAATAAACTATTAAAAGATACTTCCACCAACATAGGTTGTTTCAAAGAGCAGAGCCTATTTTCAAGTACATTCTCAAATGAATTATCCAATTCACAGCTTTCCGTTTACCTAAAGAAAGGTGATATATCTTCTCTATCTTACCTCATTTAAGTCTCTGATTTCATTTTCTGCTAAAGAAAGAACAGTCAGATTCTGAGGTAGGCAAACAGGGGATGTGCGAAGTGAAGTTATAATATTTCCATGTAGCAAGAGAGTCTATAAAAAAAATTATGGTGATTAAACATGTTTTATTAAAACCCTCATGCTTCTTGTTCAGGCAACACCTGCATAATACATACAAAAGAACTACAATAAAGGCTTTCTGATATCAAAGTTATTTTTGTTGATCCCAGCAAGGGGAAAGTAATTTTTATATTTTAGAGTAAAATCATCTCATTTTAAAATGCAGAACTAACGTATAGTCAGTTTCAAGAAAATGTATTCGGAAACATTTTTTCTCTTCAGTGCTCATGTTAAAAGAGTTAACACTGTTTTGTCTTGATTCAGGACACGAGATGAGAATCAAGAGCTATGAACAAAATCTCACCATGTTACCTTTACCAAAATCACTACAGTTAGAGAAAAATCACTGCTTCAGTTCCTGCAACTTGAAAACAAAAAAAAGAATTCTTACATACTTCTCTCTAGAAATGAAAGTGATTAATTTTAATGCTTTAACAGTTTGTGCTTGAAGAATGAATGAAAATTGCTGCCTTTTATTAAAGCAAAGGAAATTTCTTTATGCAAAACACGTAACAAAACCAGAGATAAAATAGTATCTACCTTTAGTGATGTAAGTTTGGAGAGATCACCCAATTGAGCTATGTTATTGTCTGATAAATCAAGATGCTGAAGAGACACACAGCAATTGATTTGTTCAATGGCCTACAAAAATGAAGATGTCCATTATTCTCACAGTAACTCTATTTTAGTCATTAAATAAAACCAGATATCAATAACTATAAATTATTTTGAGAGCTACAAAAGTAACCCAAAATAAGTAACCCAAACTAAAATCCATGTTTCTCCGCTGTTCCATTTTGAAGATGATAGCCCCCAAAATAGGAAAATAATTATATCCCTATTCTCACCACATTTTTATACCAAGCCTTTTATTTTTTTTTTCCTAGACAACTATTGTGCAAAAGTTGCCTTGTCCTCTTTCAAAAAAGAGTAGATTTAAAACTACAACGTTAGTTCCTATAAAGACCAGAAACATTCAGATTTCTTTGCAGCATTTTCCTAATTTCTACAATGCCAGATTCTGGAAAACAGAGACTTAATACTTCACCTTTAGGTTATTTCCTGCCAAGTTCAGCCATTCCAGGTGCACCAACTCCTTCAGCCCTTCCACATACCCAATACTATTATGAGGCAAGTTTAGCACACGAAGTTTAGTGAGTTTTGCTACACCCATCATTCGCACCAAACGATTGTTGGCTACAGAGAGCTGCAGATTGACACACAAATAGAAGAAACAGTTTTAGTTACTAAACTGCACAGACAGATCAGGCTTTAATTTTCAGTGGTTAAAAATTTAATCCAATGGGAACTTTTTCAATCTATGTATTCCATTTACAAGCAAATAATACAGACAAAAAACCCGCAAGAGCTAGGAAATAAATCACTGATATACAAAAAGTAGTTTTCACAAGTGACTGCAATCTTAAGAGGAAATCCTGGTATCAATAGCTAAGCAGAGGAGGATTAATTCAGAATTGTGTCATATGAAAATAAGATTGTAAAATCGGAATAGCCAAATCCTTGTGCAAATTGTTACTCCTGGTGTAAAATCATATTTACTGTCAATATAAAAGATGTCATATGATTCATGAAGAAGTCCTGTGCTAACAGAACTGTAAATCGCAAACTTCAAGAACGGTAAGTCCTGCTCAGACATGCACATGAATAATACAACCACCAAGCAGCAAACTGGTGAAGGTTAGTTTGTTGTGGCAACAAACCCTACCTCTCCTATCCCAGTGCAACTTGTCTCTAGAAGCTTACAGGTGACTTCAAGTCTATCTGGAGGCACTTTCAGTGATAATTAACATAGATTCACACACCTTTGCCCTGGAGCGTTTAATACTTTGATTTTTGAAAGCACCATGCACAGGCTTCACATCGTTATCACTATTACCCTCATAAACTTAAAATGGACTGCTGCTAGAATTGAAATTAATGATAAGCAATACTAACATCAGGGCCTACATAAATTGATATGTTAACAAGACTACACAGATCCCTCCCACTTCACATTCATTTGCTATTTCTATTTTAAGCTCGTCCACATGGGTTCTTTTTTTTCCTTCTTGGAAATTAAGGCTACAAATTCTTTTCCTTTGTGAAAAGCTCCAACACCCAAATGGGGAGAAGAATCCTGTATTAATGTCTACATGTTATGTTTACAGTTAAACAGAGGAAAGATAAAACAAAGTTACTTTTAATGTTACAGAGTTCAAGTATAAAAAACTAACACGTATCAAAATTTGGGTTACTGATTGCTTTTCTAATGTTCTTATGACACCCCTCCCTCAATAGGATTTATTTAGTCCATTTTTTGTTACCTAGGTAACTAGTTTAACAGCCTTTCCCACTATGAAACGTAAAGCAACACTGAAAACAAAGCTTTCTGTTTTGGTTAGCCATCATTGAGTTTCCTATGAAAACAGCAACTGCTAACTCACTTTGATTACATAATATGACCCTAAAGCAATAGTATTGTAATTAGCATGATAGTACCATAATTTCACAGCAAATTCAAGGCAAGTAACACTGACCTGCATCAGATTCCTGCATTTCTCCAAGTGCTCCAATTTAATTATCTGGTTTTTGTCCAGAATCAGAGTGTGAGTATCAGCATCACAGGATAAACTTGGACCCAGTTTTTGCAATCCTTGACCCGACCAGTTGACTACCAAGCCTAAGAAGAAAAAGGAGTATATAAAAAAAAAAAAGGCACACAAGGTCAACACTTTATATAGGAGTACGTATACGGAGAAACCAGGATAAACAGATCTCTATGCGTTTTGCCTTATCATGAAGAAGTCCGCAAGAAGTTAGACCACTGAACAAGAGCTTGCACTTTTCTCTTTTTCCTCCTCTGTATCATTTCATTACTGGAACACACAATTAAAATGGAACCATGCAAAACCTATAAAGCTAGAAGAAAAACATTTGCCATCTACAGGTAATCTGAATCACTGGGTAAGCACGGTGGCACATGCTAATAATTTTCATACATTAATCCTCTGCTGTGTGTTTTACATCCATCCACCATTATAGTGTTTGCTCTTCTTTTACCATCTGCACAGTAAATAATGCTGTCTTTTTCAGTGGCATGTTCCCGAATAGCGTTATTACTCTAAAATGTATTAAGTCCTACAGTTTGCAGGCTTTTAGGGTTTAGTTATGCTAAGGATGCAGTCAAACATTTTTGGGGTACCATTTTGCCAACCAGAGAATATGCTTTTCTAAGAAGCATCTCTGATAACATTTATTACATTTCTGCTGCTTCTCAATCCACAGCCACACAAAGAGCAATGCAGAGCCAGAAGAACCAGGAACGGTCACATTCCTGTCTTCGCATGCTCAGGAGGAAAGTACTCAAAGTTTCTCACTTGACCATCTCTGCTCTTTAACTAAACAAATAAACTTTGCACCTGCCTGTTAAACCAAAAAGAGATATTTGAACCCATAGCATAAAATCATAGAATCACCAGGTTGGAAGACACCGACCTGATCATCAAGTCCAACCATTCCTATCAAACACTAAACCATGTCCCTCAGGACCTCATCTACCCGTGGCTTAAACACCTCCAGGGAAGGTGAATCAACCACTTCCCTGGGCAGCCTCTTCCAATGCCCAATGACCCTTTCTGTGAAAATCTTCCTCCTAATGTCTAGCCTAAANATTACAAGAGTAATCTTTTTGTTCATGCACAAGGTGTCCTATTCAAACCGGGGCATGCAGAATGAGGTTTTACAGATGTTTCTTACACTTTACAAGCATTTAGGTTCAAGAAGATTTGACTAATCACTACTTAGCACACACAACTATTTGCAAAGAAACCGTATTTTGATGGCATCACCATCCACCTGCGTTCTCTGTTGATCTAGATATCCCTGGAGATGGTCTTGCTACAGTTACATACGTATTTTGGCACTCTCTTGGCTGTCTGAGGGTACCCCTTCATCCTTTTAGAGCAGTTTTAGGATTCAGAGAAGCAAAGGTCCCTGTTTCAAATCAGTCTATCCTTCTCCTTGTGACAAGCTGGTGTCCCTAGTTTGCTTGCTTAAGCATGACTATTCAGTATACAGTGTGAAATGTACCTGTATCATCTTAAGAAAGTTAACACAGTTTCATACAATAAAAGGTTCATTGGTAAAATAGGACAGGAACAAGACTTTTCCTAGCAGACCCTCAATACCCAGGGAAACATTTCAGAATTTGCTACTACTTTTTGGCAGTTACACACATTAACAGACCTCAGAAGCTCACAATTTTCATTCAGGCCTCTGTTTGCTTATTTCAGCCTTCAAAGCCAGACTCACATTATTATAACAACACAATGTCCTTCAGACTGAGGCAGGAAGCAAGAAACGATAACCTGGGCTGCATCAAAAGAAGCATGGACAGCAGGGTGAGGGAGGTGATTCTGCTCCTCTATTCTTCTCTTGTAAAGCCTACAACCTGGATTATTGTGTCCAGTTCTGGAATCCTCAACATAAGAAGGATATGGAGGTATTGGAACAGGACCAGAGGAGGACTACAAGGATGATCAGAGGACTGGAGCACCTCCCATACGAGGACAGGCTGGGAGAGTTGGGCTTGTTCAGCTTGGAGAAAAGACAGCTCCAAGGAGACCCTTTAGGAACGTCCCAGTACCTGAAGGGGCTACAGTAAAGCTGTGGAGGCACTGTTTACAAAGGTTTGCAATGATAGGACTAGGGGCAATGGGTACAAATTGTACAGGGGAAGATTTAGACTAGCGATAAATAGCTAAGTCAGGTTTAAGCTTGTGCATTAATTAACAGCAGTTGTCTAGATTTGTATTCCCTACAGTGGTATGTGCCTTGGAAAGATGTTTACTTCTTCAAGCTGAGGCACTGGCACAGGTTGCCCAGGGAAGTTTCGGCTGCCCCATCCCTAGAGGTGTTCAAAGCCAGGTTGGATGGGGCCTTGGGCAGCCTGGGCTGGTGGGAGGTGTCCCTGCCCATGGCAGGGGGGTTGGAACTAGATGGTCTTTAAGGTCCCTTCCTACAAACTATTTTATGGCCCTATGAAACTACACTCTTACAGGTCTCCCAAGGCTTCTCTGCCCTCCACTGTAGGAGAAAGGGGCCTTATTTCAGCTCCTGGCCTACCTCTCCCAGGGCCGTGGGCAAATCCCTCCTCCTCGGCCCCGGTTCCCCGCTCCATGCCCAGCGCCGAACTCGTTCCTCAGGGCGCGCCTCGGGCCCCACAGCCGAGCTACCACCCAACCCGCCCTGAGGGCCACAAAGGCTTGCGGGACTTGTAGTCCGAGTCCCGCGCCCCTAGAGGCCCGCCTGCCCCTCCCAGACTACAACTCCCAGGATGCTCCGCACGGCGAGCAGCGGAGACGCAAACAAACCCCCTCCGGCTCCCAACACCGGCGCCTGTACCGACACCGACACCGAACCCTAGCGCTTCTCGCCCGCCCGCGCGGCCCCCGACAACCTCATTGCCACCGGCGCGGCTCCCCCTTACCCGCTCCAGCCACCGAGGCAGCCTCAGACGCCGTCCCCGCCATGCTTCCCGCTTGCCAGCGGTGCTAGGCGACACGCCGGCTGGTGCCAATTGGCTGCTTCGCTTCACGACGGGAAAGCTATCTCCTTTATTGTCGGTTGGGCGGAAAATCCTGCATATGGAGCTGTCTGGCAGGATTATAAGCGCAGACCGGGAAGCCCGACCGGCGAGCGATCCCGCTAGAATTCTTAATCCCCCTCCGCGTCCCTCCCAGGCGCTGGGCCGGGAGGGGCGAGCGTTCCCGGCGTGCTCCGCGCCGCGCGCGCCACGCCCCTTCCCGTCATCGTACGCGCCCTCTCCGGCCTAGCCGCCGCCCGAGACGGAGGCACCGCCATCATGAAGTAAGAGGCCCAGGCGGCAGCCCCGCCAGCCATCCGGCACCATCCTCCGCGGGGAGGCCGCTGGGGCTCGCCCCTGTCCCCGCGTCCTTCTCCTCTAACCCTTTTCTCCCTCGCAGGGTCGAGCTGTGCAGCTTCAGCGGGTACAAGATCTACCCGGGCCATGGACGCCGCTACGCCCGCACGGACGGCAAGGTGAGCCCCGCGGTTCCAGGCGCAGCTGCGGGCCTGCGCGGTGCTGGGGGAGGCAAAGGCAGTGCAGTGGCTTCGGTGCCGCGTCTGCCTGAATCGCCGGTGTTGAGCGGTGTCCGTCCGTGTCAGCTGCTCCGCGGGGGAACTGCACTTGTGTCGCACCTCGAGGGTTTGGGTTGGGTCTCGGGATGTGGCTTGGGAAGGGCGTCTTAAAGCGTCTGGTCTAAAATGACGAAGCTTTGTAGGAAAGGCTCATTAGACATAGTTATATCTCACGTTTCGATTCGCTCAAAGGACTCGGCTTGCAAATAAGTTCAGTGCAGGTATGAGAGCCCAAAAGAGCGCTCCTCCTTTGTTAAGACAGGACTGTCCTAGAGAGAAATACACTACTTGCATATGCTGGAAGGGTGCTTGGGGTTTCAGTATTCCACAACAGTTGTCTTGCTGTACAGAATCTTCTGGGAAATGACAGCTAAGTAAACAGACGGAATAAATCCTCAGGTGCTCTGTTGGGAATTAGTTTATCATAGAATCACCAGGTTGGAAAAGACCCACTGGATCATCGAGTCCAACCATTCCTATCAATCACTAAACCATGTCCCTTTGCATCCTGCCCACCCATCCCTAAAACACCTCCAGGGAAGGTGACTCAACCATCTCCCTGGGTAGCCTCTTCCAGTGCTCTATGACCCTTTTTGTGAAAAATGTTTTCCTAATGTCCAGCCTAAAGCCTCCCCTGGCAGCACTTGAGGCCATTCCCTCTTGTCCTGTCCCCTGTTACTTGGGAGAAGAGGCCATTACCCTCTTCTCCACAACCTCCTTTCAGGTAGTTGTAGAGAGCAGTGAGGTTTCCCCTTAGCCTGCTCTTCTCCAGGCTAAACATGTTTTGAAATGGCCTGCTGATTCTGCCTGTTATTATAGGCAAGAAGGTCAGTGTAACTATGCAAGAAGGAATTGCGTGGAGTATTGGTCACTGTTCTGTAGGCCACGTTTTGACTGGCTTACACATACAGGAAGCGCACAGTTGCTTGAGATCAGATGCTTTAAAAGCTGATGCTCAATATGTTTTCTTATGCTGCACCTAAGATACAGTGCAGCAGTGGATGCATGTGGAATTGGAGCTTTTCCTAAGAAAAAATTAGCCACTTTGTTGCATTCTGAAAACAAAAACTGTAACATTGGGCTTTAGTGTGAGAGAACTAAGTTAGGCTAGGAAAATTGAGGGAACAAAATTCTAAACTTTCACTTCTTAAATTATCTTCTAGAATTTTTAATTGTGACAGTTGTGTAATGAAATATAAAAGCATCACGGTTGAAAAGCACTGAATCAAAGAATTACTTGATGTGTTAACACAAATTGCAATTGTGTCTTTTGTAGAAACAAATCTTACGCAAAATACTTTCCCTTCCCAGGTTTTCCAGTTCTTGAATGCAAAATGTGAGTCTGCGTTCCTTTCCAAGAGAAACCCCCGTCAAATCAACTGGACTGTTCTGTATAGGCGTAAACACAAGAAAGGACAGTCAGTGAGTATATACCAACTAATGGCACTCTAAAGTTTTCTACCAAAAGATGTGGTCACTGGTTTGTTAGAATAGAAGCAACTTCAGTAGGCTGGTGTTATTGGAATGAAGACTGGCCAGTAATGGTGAAAATATGGACTTGCAGAATCACTAGGCTGGAAAAGACCATTAAGATCATCAAGCACAACTGTATCTGTCCACTTCTAAATCAGCTATGAGTATACTTACTTACATGTGGGTTCATATGCTGCTTTATCTTAGAAGGGTAATATCAAAAGCATTGTATTTGTATTCTGTTATTTCTTTGAGGGACTATTCAGAACCACAGTAGGTTTTAACAGTTGTATGAATGGCATATGTTTTAAAAAGTAGTGTTACAGAAAGCGGGTAATGCTGTTTAATATGCACATTATCCAAAAGTTTGGTCCTGGAAACTGCCTGAGTGGTGATAGGGTAGAGAACTATTTGGGGCTTAAATGAGAGGGGGAATTTTCAGGTATGCTTGAAAACTTTGGTCTCTAACTTAGCAGAAATCTTTCCTATGTAGTTGTCATTGTGTGAGAAAGATTAATAAGGCATGTAGCATGATGTATTTCATAGATTGATTAAGGTTGGAAAAGACTTTAGATGATCTAGTCTGACTGTCATCCCAATATCACCATGCTTACTAAACCATGTCCTGAAGCACCATGTCTTCACGTTTTTTGAACACCTCTAGATAAGAATACCCAGATTCCCTGGGCAGTCCATTCCAACACTTGACCACTCTTTCAGTAAAGATATTTTTTGTAATATCCAATCTAAACCCCCCCTGGCACAACTTGAAATTGCAGAGCAGTGGAGCATTTAGAAAGGCTTGTGTATGTGTTAAGTCAATATTTTTACCAGTTAGGAGAAGAAAAGCATGCTTAGTGGCTTGCACTGCTTGATCCCACTTGAAACAGGTGGGGAGTGTCTTCCTTTCAGAATCCATCAAATTGGACTTCATCCCTCTCTCATTTTTTTTTCCTGTCAGAAGTTCAGTTTTCTCTAACTGCTATTTTTCCCAAACCAGTTTTTTTAATACGTTGCAAAGGAGAATACATTGTTCTTTTTTACCTGTTTATCCACTTTGGCAAACTAAGAAATTAGTTACGTCCAAAGCAAAGAGTAAAATTCAGTTTCTGTACACAGTTTTGTAGTAGCTTCAGTCTTAATAGCAGCTCGTTTCTGTAACTGTCCTTAGCTTTTTATTTAATGTCTCGTGATAATACTTGTCTGTCTTTATCTTCTGCCATTTTAGGAAGAAGTACAAAAGAAGCGCACGCGTCGTGCTGTTAAGTTTCAGAGAGCTATCACTGGTGCATCTTTAGCTGAGATTATGGCTAAAAGAAATCAGAAGCCTGAAGTACGAAAGGCCCAGAGGGAACAAGCTATTCGGTAAGAAATCAGAGATAAGTGGAGCTGTCTTAGACTTTTCACAGATTATTAATGCTTTTTATACAAGATGAATTCTAGATTATTTCCATATCTTATAAGCTTTTTTGTGGTTTGTTTTTTTTAAAATTAGTATATTGGGATGTAATACTGAGTGATCTCAACAAGAGGTAGTAGTAGCAGGAAGGGGTCTCTTCTTGCCTTCTCTCTGTGAAAATGCTTTTGTCACACAGTTTTGTTGTCTCTGTAGTAGTCTCCCTAGAGGGTAGTGAATGCAGAAGATAAACCTGAATGCATTCATTTCTTGATCTGGGGTAGCTTTTTCAGTGCTGAGGCAAAGGAACAACAAATGGCAGGCACTGATAACTGTTGCTCTTTTTCCTGTGAATCAACAGGGCTGCAAAAGAGGCCAAGAAGGCTAAGCAGGCAACCAAGAAAACGGCTGTTTCTGCTGCAAAGGTAAGACGCAGTAGGTAGATAGAAATAATGAAATGGAATATACAGTGCTGTAATACAATATTTGGTTGCAGAACATAACTGGAAATTCTCATTTGTGTTTGGAAGAAGCATTTGCTTCTATTTTTCATCTGGAAGCGTACCCAAACAGCTGATTAGAATGAACCTTTTTTGCACAATACATATTGCAGTAAAACAACTTTCTGACCGTATGTCAGAGATTCTCAAAAGCTAAAAACTTGTCTGGATGCAATTTCTTCATTATCAATAAACTTGGTATCAACATATTGATGAATGTTAGCATCTATTTCATGATTACTTACAAATTAATACGTTGGCATCCTGCATGTGGTAGGTTTACAGTGGTGTGTAACCATCTGTTAACATGACTATTTGATAGATTGTAATTCTAATCTCATCTAAATTGCCTAATTTCTGTCAATAATCTTAAGTAGACAGGGATGCTTTTAGAACTGCAAATAATTTGTTTCCCTTCATTCATGCTTTATTTCTCTGCAGGCTCCTACAAAGGCAGCACCTAAGCAGAAGATTGTGAAACCAGTCAAGGTTTCTGCTCCCCGTGTTGGTGGAAAGCGCTAACTTGGCCAAACTGTTAGCTGTGTCAAATAAACATCTGACCAACTTTCATAACTTGTGCCATGTTCTCCTCAACTGTGTGAGATTTACTGAATAGAACTATCTGTGGAAGAAACTTTTTACAGACAAAAAAAAAATCATTCTGCCATAAACCACTTGGTTTCTTAGACCACCTGCTATATTATCAGACATTTCAGAAGTCAAGTGGCTTAGGTGTTGGGGGAGATGGAGCTGATGTTTTTAGGAGCTGTTCCTGCCTGAAGGACAAAACAACACACAAGTAGAAGTTTATTAGAAGAGGTTTCTAAGCTTGGTGATGCAGACTCAAGGGTGCGCAAAGCAGTACAGTCTGACTTTAAAAGGCTAATGCACTTCTTGTATTGTGGAACATACATGGCGAGATGTAGAAGAACAAAGGAAGAATAGGCTGAAAAAAGAATTATTTCATGGACTGCATAGCTGTTACGTGCAGAGGTTGATGCAACTCCTGGGTCAGTACACAACAGAGCCATGGATTGATGGAAGCTGTTGTCAGGAAAAGGATGGTTGTGAAAGCTGAATGAGTTTCAAATGCAGCTGATGGTATACACTTCGAGGACTTCGAGGTTCATATCCAGAATGCAGACAGGGGTTCCCTTTAGTAACTGCCCTCCCTCCCACCTTTGGAGGGAATGGCCATTTGTTAAAGTTTTCATGTGAAGTATCTATTTTGCATTATGTAGACTGTGTCCAAACTGCTGTAGTTTTGATGGATAGTAATTAGCTTTGGGAAAGCCATATCTGACTTCCTAGAAGCACAGAAGAAAATGAACCTTCTCATTTTTTGCATTGGCTATTTCTGAAATTTATTGATGTCACATCTTAATGCCTGGTAGTTTGTGGCTTGCTTTCTTACTACACTAGTCAGGAAAACAGCTGTCTTTGTAATCATGCTTCCTGCATTTCTTTTTGCCTCCAAGAACAGTGGCTGTAATGAGCACTGAGTTAGGGGTTATATTTTGGGTCCTATATAATTTGTTGAGTTTATTAATAAAATAGATAAAGGGTCTGGGTGAAGGTTGAAGGTTGCAACCCATTTAAAATAGGTCTAGCTTGGTTACATTAGTGGAATTGGCACTGTTATCTTCCAAACAACTCTGCTTTTTGTTTAAAAAAAAAAAGCATTGAAACTTAAACACACTTGAAAGTGAAGAAGACAAAAACTGGGGGGAAAGAGGGGAAGGAAAACTGCTACTGGGAAAGGACTTCTTAGTCATTTAAAACTGAAGGTACTTCTTAGTCATTTAAAACTGAAGGTTGGAAGTACCAATGAAATTTACCTATCCTAGTGATGACTCTAAAATCATTACTGTATCCATGTCTTATATAAAGCACCTGGTAGCTGTCTGCATGTGTACTTACAGAAGTTCAGCCAGAAAGCTGAAAGTGAAGACAAACTTTTATAATAAATTGATCTGCTTTAAATATCATATCTAACATATAGGAATCAATTGTTAGATATGATTAATTAAGTCTAATGCTTGATGTTAGCAGGCTTTGGCTGCCTGGTGTTACTGCAGAGACGTACAGAAATGCTTTAAGATTACTCTATGAGTTCTGACTGATAAAGGGAGATTGAGTAAAGAATAACAGCCCATCTGGTTAATCCTCTCAAGCCATGCTTCAAGTGAGCAAGGCAGGATATTCAGAGCAGAACATTAACCTGGTGTAACTGCATATTATTCAGCTCATAGATAAAATGCAATGAATTAACATGGAAATTAATGAAATCTTGTGCAAAGTAACTGATTCTCTTAGATACTGATCACCAAAAATAGAACACTTAAAATTTTTCACAGACTGACAGAATAATTCGGGTTGAAAAGGACCTTCAGAAGTCATCTAGTCCAATTCCTTCCTCAAAGCATGTCTGCTTAGCTCAGGTTGCTCAGCTGAGTATCCAGCTAAGTTTTGAACAACTTCCAAGACAGGTTCCACAACCTCCTAGGCCAACTTGTTCCAGTATTTGACCACTGCCGCTGTTTATAAAAAAAAAAAAAGATAAGCCTTATATATAACTAGAATTTCCTCTGTGCCTGTCACCATATAAGTGAAAAGAGTTTTGTGTCCAACTTCTCTGTATCTTCTGTGGACAGCAGCAAGGTCCTCACAAGGCCTTCCTAGTTTAAAGCTGAAAAAGCCCAGCGCTCATCTTCATGTCCTCCCTCATGCTCTAAAACCTGACATTCTTTGCAGCCTTCTGCCAGTTGTTCCATTCAGTCACTATATTTGGAGGGATCACAGTACTCCAGGTGCTGTCTTGCAACTGTGTACAGGGAAGGGCTGCAGCTGGCTATGTTCCTGCATGCTGTTCGGGCTTCTGCATTTCGGGTCTCTGTTAAGGGTGTAAAGCAAAATTGTGATACAACTAGTAGTTACTATTACAAAAAGTGGAATGTTTTTATTTAAGCTAAAGTAGAGTTAAGTTCATCTAAGTAATAGTATCTTTTGAAAGCTAGGCAGAACATCCCTCTGATAGCAGGTTTTCTTCAAACAGTGTTTTTCCAGGCACTGTTCATTCTCTGGAGCTGCTAACGCCGTGTGCTCTCGGTCTGATCCGTGCTGAGCAGCGGTGCTGCTGCAACCCCTCTGGCTGCACCTTCCCCTGGCTCACAGGCAAGGGCAGCACAGCTGGCTGCACAGCTCCAAGCAAGACAGAGCTTTGTTACTAAGTTCGTAACAACATTAAAATCAGCCTTTGGAAAGTAATAGAATATGCCTAAGATTCCTCGGAAAATGTGTCCATGTGCATGTCAGTGGAAAATCCATTCTGTCCTAGTTGTTCTCTCGCTGCACACGATTGATGGACATCGCTCCTTCAGGTTGCCCAGACCTGATAAAGGATGCTCGCTTTCTAGACCTCCAAAACGAGTCTTAGGGAGTTGATTTGACGGCAGTTTCGGTATCAGTCGGGTCAGAACTCTGCCGAGGAAAGGCAGCCGCCGACATCCAGAAGGTTTTTCCTTCTTTCACAAACAACCGAGCACGCCCCGGCTGCCCTGATGGCTGCTCTCGCGCTGCCACGCGGAATTCCACTTCTGGAGTTCCCACAGCTCCCGCGGCGATCCCCAGCGGGAGGCCGCTCGTTCGGGAGACGCGACTATCGAGGCAGGTACCGCAGAGCGCCCTCCGCTCCCGGCGCCGCGGCCATGCCCCTTCCTCCCAGGCTTTGCCCGGCTCCAAGATGGCCGGCCCGTCCTTTGCCCGGCTCCAAGATGGCCGCTCCCTCCCCGCCCGGCCCGTCTTTTGCCCGGCTCCAAGATGGCCGCCCCAGCCCTTCGCCCGGCCTGTCCTCTGCCCGGCTCCAAGATGGCCGCCCCGTGCACCCTTGCGCGAGCGGCGCCTTCCCCGCGCGCACGCCCCTCCCACGCGCTCGGGCTCTCGACCTCACTTCCTGTGGTGCAGCAGCCATTTTGTCTTTCCGCCTCTTCAGCGCTGCCCGAGCTTCTCCCTCCCACCCGCCGCCGCTGGCTCCGAAACTCCAGTTCCCCCCCAGGGGCCCGGGTCCCGCCGCCCTCCTTCCCCACGGGCGGGGAGCGGCGTGACCGGCGAGTGGCGGCGGGTGGGAGGAGGGAGGGAGGTGCGTGTGTCCCCGCGGGCGGCCGCGCCCCGCCATGTCCAGCGAGGAGAGCTACCTGGCCATCCTGCGGTACCTGACGAACGAGCGGGAGCCGTACGCGCCGGGCACCGAGGGCAACGCCAAGCGGAAGATCCGCAAGGCGGCCGCCTGCTACGTGGTGCGAGGCGGCACCTTGTTCTACCAGCGGCGGCAGCGCGACCAGCAGCGCTTCGCGGAGCTGGAGGTTGTGCTGCAGGCCGAGCGTCGGCGGGGGCTCATCCGCGCCGCCCACCTCGGCCCCGACGGGGCACATCGCACCCGCCTGCAGACATGGCAGGGGCTGTCCCAGAAGTACTGGTGGAGAGGTGAGGGGACAGAGCGGGGGGGATGAGAGGGGAGAGGGAAGAACAGGAGGAGAACGGGGAAGGGGGGGGATAAGGGGAGAAGGAAAGATGAGGAAGGGAGGGAGGAGAGGAGGGGTAAGACAGGAGAGGAGGGTGAGGGGAAATAAAGAGGGGACGGGGGATAGGGGGAAGGAAGGGTAGGGGGGATGAGTGGGGGAAGCGGAAG
>WAAB01018937.1:123668-229792 GCA_013389865.1 Piaya cayana
GAGGGGACGGGGGATAGGGGGAAGGAAGGGTAGGAGGGCTGAGTGGGGGAAGAGAAAGACAGGGGGAAGGGGAAGAAAAGGGGGAACAGGAGGGTGGGGGGATAAATGTGGGGAGAGAAGAATAGGAGGGATAAGGGGGAATAATGGGGTGGGGGAATAAGAAGGGAGAGTGGGAGGGGAAGTAAAGGGGGAGAGTGGGATGGGGAATAAGAGGGAACAGAAGGATAGGGAAAATAAGGAGAGGATGGGGGAAGGGAAGGTAGCGGGGGTAAGTGGGGGGTGAGAAGGATGGGACAAGGGGGAAGGGGAGGATAGGGGAAGGATAAGGGGGGACAGGAGAATGGAGGGATAAGTGGGGAGAGAAGAATAAGTGGGATAAGGAGGGGAGAGTAGGGTGCGGTGATACATGGGGAACAGGAGGATAGGGGAAGTAAGGAAGGAGAGGATTGGGGGAAGGAAAGGTAGTGAGGGTTAGTTGGGGGAGAGAGGGAAGGGGGACGGGGAGGATGGGGGGAGATAAGAGAGGAGAGGATGAGGGGGTAAGTGTGGGGAGAGAAGAATGTGGGATAATGGGAGAAGGAAAGATGAGGGAGGAAGAGAGGATTGGGAGGAAAGGTAAGGGGGTAATTATCGCCCTGTGTAGGGCGATAATCCACTCCACATGACTTAGTTCAGCTTTTAACATCACGATACCTTTTCCAGCTAGGGCGTGGATGGTGCATTTCAATAGTAGAGCTACCAGTGGTGGCTTGTAGTCCTTGCACTCATTGTTATATTTTATCTCTTTCTTCCCATGAGAAGCTGTAAGACCAGTCTAATTCTTAATTGGGGCCTGAGTGACATCATAGCAGACAGAAATGGTAGTGTTTGAATGGCAATAACTGTTCACTGGGGCTGTCTTTTGGCTGAGCCAATCACTTGCTATCTGCATTCCCTTTGAACTTGGTGTTCTACTTTTAGTCTTCTGTATCTGTTAAACAAATACCCTACTTTTCAGTTGCCTAGGGCCAAGTGTCTGTTTGTACTGCTTTTCTGGTTTGGGTTTTTTGGTCCATCAGTCAACATATCTGTTGTTTCAGCTTTAGTTTTCCCTATCTTAATTTGGAGGCTTTTTGTTCTAGTTGCAGTCTGTCTGTGCAGTCCAGATGTCATTGGCTGGAAGATCTTTGATGTGAAAAGGGACCATTTTGGATGATGGTGCTCCTGCCTTTATCTGGTTTCTCGTTGTCTGACTGATATTGGACCATTCTAGCATTTCCTGCCATCCTGTGCCAGAAAATTCCTTAATGGACCTCAGCAGATCTTCTGTTCGTCAGAAGAGGGCATACTGTATTCTATAGCTTTTGATCTTATTGTTTACTTTTATTTGCACGGCCTATATACTTTTATTTCTCTTGCACTGTGAATACTAAAACTCATGCCCTGCTTTCAATTCAAACATTTTATTTCATATATGCATCTCCATGAAAATACTGTTTTCCCCTCTCATAATTAAACTTTTCTGCTGCTGGTAGACAGTGGCTTTTGACCCAGCTGTCATCCTGATGAGGGTGCCACTCTTTCTCTGTTCTGTAACTGGGAAGCAACAGGCTAGAGTGTGGCTTGAGTGGCCAGGAATGATGTTAGAAACCTATCCTGGGAACTAGCCTTCATTTTGGATAAAAACAAGAAAATGTAGAAATGTTTCAAATGGTCATGAATGTCGTTAGTTGCTTGAAGTCCATACTTTCTTCACCCTTACAGAGATGGGTATGTGATGACTGTGGATCTCATGCTCTGAAAAGGTGTGAGCAGTTTAAGTCAGCCAAGTTTTTTGAGCTGTGTTTGCTTTTGAGCTGGAGAGAGAGACACATGACTGGTTTGATGTATGTTTTTATATTGTCCTAGTGAGGAAAACAAATCTAGGTTGAAAGCTATACAATACAAGTACTGTGGTACCTAGAAGAGGACACTGAGCTTATGAACTGTTTGGTATCTAAAATTATTTAGTTATACTGGTTAGAGTAGTGGTGGGAAATTAATTTACTTAAATTCTAAAATCATGAGCGATTGATGTAAATCTCTGTTAAAAATACCTGTCAGTGTCCTTGCGTGTAACATGATTGGTCCCAATTTTGCAAAATCCCTTAGGTGAGCTTTCCAATTCTTGTCCCCTTCAGTAAGAGCAAGCTGAGATCCACTTCTGCAGGCTAAACATGGGATCTTTCATTGTTGTGGGATTCTTAAGGAGAATGTAAATCCAGGGATTTTTTTTTCTAGCCTTAAAAATCTCTCTAAGAGTGTCTGCTTGTTATAGTGATGTTTCAAATGTTCTATTTCAAATTAACAGTGGGTTACAATAGTGGCATACAGTAGTGTGAGAGAAGCAGAACTGGTAAAAAGGAGGAAAGTGTTGGTGGCTGACTTTGGGGGTTTTTTTAATAAGTATGTAGTATTGTTTTGCTAATCACCTACATATTCAGTTGTGTAAAGTAAGTTGAATTAAGATTAGAAGCCTAATTAAGCTCTGTTAATTTTTCTTAGGTATTCTTAAGCAGGTTAAAGATTACATTAAAGAATGCAGCAAGTGCCAGGAAAAGCTAGATCGCTCTAGATCTCTGTCAGATCCTTCTGAAATGCTAGAGGAACTAGGACTGGATGCAAAATCTCACGAAGATAGTAATGAAACAGATGATGAATTGAGTAATACAGCATCAATTCCAGCTGCATCCCCAAAGCCTGTGAAGAAGAAGCCAATAGCAAAGCATGAGCTTGTATTTGTAAGTACCGTTGTTTGATCTGAGTGTATGCAAGATGTTTGTTAGTGCTTCCTTAGTCACATAGTCATTTGCCATTGTGATAATCTTGTAACAAGAAGACCATGTAAATTTTGCCAAAGATATTCGATGTGTAGAAATGGGTTACTGGTATATGTGACATGAAATTAATTATAGTATGTCATCTTTGGAAAACAAAATCACTCTGATTCCTATTTATAAGATCCAAGGGAAAATGAATGGTAAATATAGAAGTAGTAAAGCATCACGTACAAAATTCTTATGGAATCTATATCTGTTTCTTAATAATAAATGGTACTATATTTATCTGTAAAATTCTTGATGATAACAGAGTCTCGTACACACGCAAAGGCTTTTGAATCTAGAAACCATTTGACTGTAGAATTAAAAAATATTGTCAAAGAACGGTTTGAATACCATGTCTTCCCATTTTAACAGTTGTCTGGTTTAACTGCGTTTGGAGGGAGGGCAAGACTTGATAAATTTAAAGAAAGAAAACAATAGTAAAGTTAAGCTGTACGTTGTATGGGCTTAAACTGATTGCATGGTTGCAGAAAATGTTTTTCTGTGTGAATGCTTAAAAAGGCACAATCTAAATGTAATGAAGTTCTCATAATGTTGTTTATGACAGGTTGACAGTAAGGGCCTTGTGAAGCAGTCATCTTCCAAACATTGTCTGTCAGTCTTAAAGCAACTGAATCAGCAGAGGCTTTCCAATCAATTCTGTGATGTGACTCTGCTGATTGAAGGAGAGGAGTACAGAGCTCACAAATCTGTCTTGGCAGCCAACAGCGAGTACTTCCGAGAGCTCTTCATTGAAAAGGGAGCTGTCTCTAGTCATGAAGCTGTAGTGGACCTGTCAGGTGAATTGTTGTGGGTTTTGAAGCTAGAAATCATAATATCTTAAGTAAGGTGTACAGTACTTGCTTCGGTCTTTTTTGAGTATTGAAGACAACCAAATATTTTATCTTGCTTTTTTCTGTCTTTTAATCTAAAAGTATTTTGTGTGGACTTTAATGCTAAAGTAATTGCTCTGGTTCTGCATAATTTGATCTTCCATATTGAGTGGGCTATATGATTTCATCTTAAAGTTTCTGAGAAACTTTGGATTGATTTTTACATTGCTTAGGTGTGTTTTCTCCATGTATTAGTCACAAACATTTAAAAAGGGAACTCAAATGCTTGAATGCACGAAGAGAGGATTTTGACTGTCTTCTCAGGCAGCTGTTTTGCTGAACAAATGTGAATTTTTTTCTTTTGTCTGTAAAACACAATTTTATGTGTTTGGTTTTTGGGTTTTTTTTCTCAAACCGTCTGGTTCCTTAAAGATAGGAGATGATCCTAAAATAAATGTTCTAAAAATAGCTTTGTAGTGATGAAGAGTACTGTAGAGAATATGTGCCTACTGTGTCGCTTACATTCTTGTCAGTTTCTTAACTGTATCTGTCTCTGCATGAACAATTAATTTCTAGTATGGCGGTCCAGAAGGTCCCCCAAATTAAGTATTTGATTCGTAATTTACAGAACTGTGGAAAATTATACCAAATGCTTATTTTGAAGCACTTTGATGTATGTATCCATACCCTAATTTTATTCATTGGTCGCTTTCTTGTCTTATTTTTCTGCCACATTAGTTGTTACTCAAGTCCTGACTGCTTTCTGAATGTAGCGAGTTCAGAAAAACTTAAGTTGAATTGGGGTTAATCTACTTAAAAAATATTGTGGCTCTCCCAGCATCTTGAAATGTTTATCTGGAGAATTTTATTGTGAAAATACCTCAGTTCTACTTACTTATTGGAAAAGTAGTCAGTTTACTTCCGTGTAGAAAATACTTGAGCAGGACAGTTCTGCATAAATGACAAGTAATTGAGTCCCAGTGGTAGGGCTTCAGTGTTACCTGCAAGTGTATTTCACTCCAGATTTCAGATGTAACTGTATCAAAGATGAACTGTTGAATCCAGCATGGGGTGTTTTGATGTAATTAAAGGTCATCAGTGTTTGCTCTAATCTCTTGTTTTATTCTTGGTAGGGTTCTGCAAGTCTAGCTTCCTGCCTCTATTGGAATTTGCTTATACTTCGGAGTTAACATTTGACTTCTGTAGTATGGCAGAAGTGGCCATGCTTGCCCGGCATCTCTTCATGTCAGAGGTCCTGGAAATCTGTGAAAGTGTGCACAAACAGATGGAAGAGAAACAAATTACAGTGTACCAAAAGGGAGATATTCAAACAGTAGAGTCAACACAAAATTTAGTAGAGCAGACTGAAGTTGAGATGCAGCCTGTGGGTGGTGCTGAGCAACCTGCGCTCTCAGCTGGTGAGGGGCCTGTAGCTGTGAATGGAGCTCCTTCCTCTGCTGGACCAGAGGAGGCAGCAGGACCCCAGTTTGACCTCCTGCCCCCAGAGCCAGTGAAGCCCACACTGGATGATCTTTCCAAGCCTGTGAAGCAGTGTGAAAGACCTGAAACATACGTCAAGATAGAGCTGCTGGAGAGCATTTCAAACAGCACTGTATCTGTCATAGAAGCTGAGCAGTCAGCTGTGGAAGCCATGGACACACAAAGTCAAAGTGAAATTGAGACAGATAAAAATGAAAGTGGTAAAGCAAATGGGGCTGGTGCCTCTGAAGACTCCTTGGAAACACTGGAGGAAAAACATGGCATTCTAAGTAAAGAACAGAGCATTTCAGTTTCACAGCCAGAAAGCCTAGCTTCCAGCCAAGATGATACATACAAGAGCAAGCTTCGCCAGCGTTCTGTTAGTGAAGGGGGATATATCAGATTGCATAAAGGAATTGAAAAAAAACTACAAAATAGAAAGACAAATCCTAAATCGGCAATACAGCAGGTATTCTATATGTCTTTAGGCCTGCTATCAGTAATGATATGATGTTTTGAGACCAATCTAAAAAGGATGTTTTCTGATTCCAAGCACTGTCTGGCAAATGTTTCTCTTTTTTGCCTGATTAACATTGTTGCAAAACAAAGTAACTTGTAAGATGTGACAGTTGTGGGGAAAAAAACCCAAACAGCCAGTGGCATCAAAAAGTCTTAAGAGTTCTTGGTGACCTTAGGTCAGCTTGGATATCTCCTCATGGCTTCTCGTGGTTCAACAGAGGTGTATCTTCTCCCTAAAATGATTAATGATCTGGGAATTTAATTCTTAACTAGTGTGTGTGTAGGTCAGTGTTCTTCTGTTAGAGCAGTGAGTTTTAGAGGACTTGGGAATGAAAAATTTGACATTGTATGTAGACCTTAAGACTTAGTTATAAGTTACAGTAATGCAATCCTGCTAACTTCAGATTGGGGTCAGTTAAAAAACAGTTTAAAGAGCTCTAATATGAACAACTCGAGCACTTAGATTTATTAAATGTTTAATAATTGAACAAGTTGTTTCAATTTTTTTTTTTTAATGGCACTGTCTTTTTACTCTTTCCCTTTAAGGAGGTTTTACTCTTCTAGTCCTTCTGGGTAGCTGATGTTCACCTCACTGAGTGCTAATACATCAGTTTAAATGACAAAGTACACTTTGCATTATTAATTCCACATTGGCTAAATCTTAAGAAGAACTATTAATTTCCAGAGGTGTTCTGAGAGATGTTTACATACTAGAGCCAGCAGTCCCACAGGCAGGGGATAATTTGTATTGATTACAACACCCTCCTAGATAGCCATGGTAGCATTAGTCTCCTTTTACGGATGGATGACTTAAAGCCCACATGTTGAAACTAGCACAGTCAAAACAGTTGAGCAACCTATTTATGATGGCTGAAGAATTATAATTTTTTTTTTCTTTTTTAGGAGGGGGAATAACTACATTCAGGAACAGCTCCTGTAACTTATTTTGGAGTTTTTAAATCTAGCCCCTTAGCAGTTGAGTTCTACAGACAGTGGCCACCTATGGGAAAAAAAATGGCTTAGACAATTGCTCAGAATTGGACTCGGGAATAGGTTTCTGCTTTGCTAGTTAATTTAATAGCTTTTTTTAATGATGTTCCACACCACTGATGTTATATAAGCGTTGGGAAAGAGACACTCCTTCCTGGGTTTCCAATTTTGACACCAAAAGAATAATTGGAAAGAGAGTTTGCAGGAAAAATGCTGCTAACTCTTGAATTATAGTAACTGCATTGGCATGGAGATGTTTGGGATGAAGTGTGCTTTGTATAAATGAATTTTTTTTGAAGCTCTTACTAATCATCTGCTAAACAAAGTTATTTTTATGGCTTCACAATTTAGCCAAGTTTGCATAAGTTTTCAGAGCAACAGCAAAATTTAAAAAAATTATCATGTTGTCTGTGTGTTGTGTTTCAGTTTGCTTTTGAGACATGTGAGGGCTAGCATGTTTTCAGCAGCTGTTAGATGCTTCAGTTGTTGAGAGAACTGGAAGAAGAAGACATAGGGATGTTTGTACTTTTTTCTCTTGCTTTATTCTCAGAAACCCAAAGGGGAGATACAGGAATTATCAGCCTGATCGCTTACAATTTGTCTTTTAAAGAATCTGACAGCGAGAGAAAATGAGGTTATGAGCTTCAGGTAGCACTGCCAATACTGCCTAACAAAAATTGATGCTACCTAATGGAAAAAAAACCCCAAAACCACTGGAAAAGCTGGAATGCTTTTAATCAGAAATAATTTTGCTTAAGTACTGCAAATTTTTTTACAGGTTATTAATAGTTTAGATTTTGTTGGCTGGTAGAAATTAATTAGGCCAGGCCACTCTTTTTTTAATCTGATAACTTTTGTAGTAAAGCAAATGTAAATCCTGAAAAGGGAAGTTGGGAATTTAGGAAAGGGTTGGAAACATTTGATAGAATTGTGACTGACAGTACTTTGTGGCTCCTGTGTAACAATCTGCCTTAGCTCTCTCTTAGGCAGTTACTCAGGAATGAATAGTAGGGTGTCTCTGAACTGGTAAGTTGTTTTCTGCCTATTACTTATAATGTTTAAGCTTTTAAAGCAAGACCAGTTTTTCACCCACCATGAGATCTTTAGTTTTACAGTGAACTGGAAAGGGGTAAAGTTGTAGCAACTAAGCAAACTGAGCAAACTTGAGTGGTGTTATAGTAATACACAGAAATATCAGCTTTTAGTACTGGCTTGCAGAATAAATGTAAAATACAGTGTAGTAAAATTCATTCAGAGTTTATATTTTTCTAACTCAGGTTGCCATGAAGCTCGTACAAAGAGGGAAGAAAATGAAACTGCCCAAAAGAGAGACTACAGAAAATAACGAAGCAGCTCAGCACAAATGCACTGAATGTGGAATGGTGTTCCAGCGGCGCTATGCACTTATAATGCACACACTCAAACATGAAAGATCCAAAGATTATAAATGCCCAGTAAGTTGTTGTGGTTTTTGCATATGTAAACCTGCTTCTTTATGAAAATTAATATAGTAATTCCTTTAGTAATTATAGTTATGGATTTAAGAGACAGATGAAGCCATGATCTGGATGGGGTGGGGTAAAATGTGGTGCAGCCACATGGTCTGACAGCACTGTGGGGCATGGGAGTGCTAGAGTGGGTTTTCCTTTTAACCTTATCAGTAAACTTGCAATTGTGTTTAGATTAACCTGGAAGTTAGCCTCACTGCGTCGTAATCAGTGGCTATGTCAGTAGCCATGCAATTCAAAATTATACAGCTATTAACCTGAGAAAAAGTGCTTACTGGAGTTGTGTCATAGACCTAGCTAATCATATTGCTATGCTTAAAACTTTTGACTACTTTTTTTTAAAGAAAAATCATTTTTGAGTATTGAATGTGAAGTAAGGTTGTAATACTTTCTTTTACAGTTGTGTAAAAAAGAGTTCCAGTATGGTGCTTCCCTTCGAGCTCATCTTGTCCGGCACACTCGGAAGACTGAAGTTAATAGTGCAGCTGCTAATTCAGAAGAGAAAGGCATATCTTCAGTGAAAGGCAGAACTAAACGGGAATTTATATGTGATATATGTGGGAGAACACTACCTAAGCTCTATTCTCTCAGAATACATATGCTCAAACATACAGGTGTGAAGCCACATGCATGCAAGGTAAAGAGAAAGTTCTCATACTCTGTAATAAAACATTTTAGTATTGACACTATCCTAAAATATAGGTTAATTTAGGTCACTTCAAAATGGGGAAAACTACTGTAAAATGCCTGATGAAAATTTTAGGTAGTCCAAGACTGAGAAAACTAGAATGGAGTTGAATCATCAAAGTTCATATTCCTGCATCTAGAAAAATGTCTTGCCTTGAGTATTCCTTTCTAACTGACCAGTTCTGCTACTGGTGTGAAATCACAGGCTTGGTTATCCTAATTCCCAGGAAATCCAGGGGGTTTTGTTGTGTTTGAAGTTAAACACCTATTACATAGGGAGTTTTATTTGTCTTATTCCACCAGATGTGGTTTTTTTTAGGTTTGTGGAAAGACCTTTACGTATAAGCATGGATTAAAAATGCACTTAGCTCTCCATGAAGTACAGAAACAGTTCAAGTGTGACTTGTGTGAAAAGTCTTTTGTCACAAAAAGAAGTCTTCAGGAACATATGAGCATTCATACAGGTAAGCGATGAGAAAGTATCTTTTTATGTTGGTTGG
This sequence comes from Piaya cayana, assembly GCA_013389865.1. Classification (NCBI taxonomy): domain Eukaryota; kingdom Metazoa; phylum Chordata; class Aves; order Cuculiformes; family Coccyzidae; genus Piaya; species Piaya cayana. Next base: position 133,025 of record WAAB01018937.1, read on the forward strand.
CTGTTGCATGCTGCTGGACTTTGATGTTGTTCTTCGGTGTCACAGGAATTTTTTAAAGAAAATTAGTTTCTTTTTCTTCTACTGTTCAGGCTGCTGAAGCAGAGGTAAGTTGTCATTTTACATTTTTTTTCTGGGCTTATTTTACTGTAGATCAATGTTATGCAAATGTTATATACAAGAACAGGGAATCGGGATTGATGAATCATGGTTAGTCTGTTCCTGTGTTTTTATTTAGATATTTGTGCCTGTATCATGTCAATTCGACAAACACAGGCAACAGGCTGGAATGCTCTGGAGCAGTCATGCTTCCAGCCTGTCCTTTCAGAGGAAAGCATGCTAAGTTAAATCTCTGATAGTCTCTGTATACGTTTTACAAGACTTGCTGTACAAATACTAGCATTTTATAACACATAATATCTCAAAAGATCTTATCATACAAAAAGAAAATAATAACATACAAGCAGAGTTTTAAAATTGTAGTGTGCAGAAATCTATGGCGGCTTTTGTTTCCCAGGCTGGGTGGAATTAGAAGTAATAGATACTTTTAAAGACAGTTTATTCCAGAAATGAAAGAATTTATATTAGTATTCAGCACTCCTAAACTGTTGAATTGGAGTGTAAAAACTTTTATTTTAAGGTGTTGTTCCACAAATTCAAGATGTAAGTCATCCCTAAGTAGTGCTGCGTTGCTAGAGAAACTGCATGTTATGTGAACATGGGCAATTGGTGTTTCTTTTCACACAAGAGGGCAGTTTCTTCGACTATTATTATTTCATGTCTAGTTTGTTGCACCTGTGTTTAAAAAATAGGATAAAGTAATTTAGAGTTGCTACTCCCCTCTCTGTGTGTTATTACATTGGTACATATAAAATACACTTAAAAATTACATCTGCGTGTAATTAAACCAACTCTTCTTTGCAGCACTGTTCTAACTATTTAAGATAAATTATATGAGAAGTTAAAAACACTCTCACAAAGCACTCCAGACATATGGAGGTCTGGCTTCATAACGTGTTTTGTTTGGGTTGTTTTTGTCAGGTGAATCCAAGTATCTTTGCTCCATCTGCGGAAAATCTTTCCATAGAGCATCAGGACTCAGTAAACACATAAAGAAACACCAGCCAAAGCCTGAAGTTCGTGGATATCAGTGTACTCAGTAAGTTGTTGGGGGTGAGGGTTGGTGGTTTTTTTTTTCTTAGCATTAGGGCTCCTTGTAATTTTAAAGATTAAAAGCAGCTGTTTGTTTTAGCATAAAACTGTTCTCTGGCCTGAAATGACTCTTTTAAAGCACAAGAGTAAAAAATGCACTTTTATTAATATATGCATTAGAGAGCAAAAGCTTGGGTTTCAACCACTGCCTACCTCTAGTTTCATAAAGTATTTTTTTAATGAGTGTCTTTGCACTTATAGCTGTAATCAATAGCTGTATGGTTTTAAAGCACCTTTGCTGGACAGGTAGAAGAGAGGTAAGCTTGTCAGAGCCCAAGGGCCTTCAGTCTGTTCTTGCCCTTTTTTACTGTAATAGTTGGTTTCAGCTTAATTTGAAAAGCTCCTGTACAATCTATATGGTCATATACTTGTGTGTGCTGCAATACACGCTTTGTTTAGCAAACAGCTCTACAGGAACATCATGAATTAAGACTTGCTGACTACTGCAGTTAATTCCCTTGTAAAACTTACGTGACCACTTAAATATCTTTGCATTATGGACTTCAGTTTAGCAGCAGCTCTGTAGCTAGAAAGAGCATGTCTCCTAGCACATTAGCAAAACATGGATGCCTTTTCCATGACCAAGCAGACTGTAGGAGAACCTTTCAAGTGACGTACAAAAGCACAGATGGTGCTTAATTTCCAAACTGTCAGTTAGGTCTCTGGAAAACTCTTGGGTATTAAGAGGGGTTGCACAATTTATATGACTGGCTGTATGCAACTCATGGTTTTAATGAAAGCTTTAATCTATAGCATTGCTCAAAGCATTTCTGGTAGTGCTGCTGTGTGCTAGCAATACTAATATTTTCTAACTGCTGAAGACTCACTTTAATTCTATCAACAAAGGATTTTTTTTAATGCTTTGTAATGCTAAAGATGCCAATCTAAGAAATACAAAGAATAGAGCTTATAGGGTCCACAAAAGGAACAGAACTCTTCATACCAGGAAAGGCCTTTTTTGTTTTGGTTTGTTATATTTAATTTTTTTTTTAACTCAAGATCGTACAGTCATGGAGGCAAAAGATTACCTTGACAGAGAAGGTATTTATGATTCCCCATCTTCTTCAAAATAGGCGCAGTTCTTTCTTCAGTGAAGATCTGTACTAAGAATATAATTCACAATGTCACAAAAGGTTTAGAGCGCTTCACTAAGCAATAGCCAGACTTCAGTTTTCTAGTTTTGTGGCTTGGTATGTAAAACTTGCTGCCAGGCTTCAGTTTGAGCTTCTGGACCAGATGAATAAAGCTTAACGTGAGTTGTTTCCCTGAAATTCTTGGTGGAAGTTTACTAGTGAAGTAGGCGTTTGATTAAATTGCAGTAGTTATGGTGTTACAAGATGAAGAGATGCAGATCATCAGGCATAGATGTCTGAAGAGCAGAATTTATTTCAGAGGGAGAAAGCATGTCTTTGATTAGACTGACCTCTGTAGTTTTTCTACCAAGACAAGCTTAGTGATATGTAATTTTGTATATTGGCAAAGTGTAATTGGAGGAAAAGTAGGAAATTTACCTTCAGCAAGCTGAAGAATGGTTTTCACTACTTTCAGATGCTTTCTTGTGGGATTCTGAATTTTGTTTTTAATTTCTAAAAAAATACATTTGAGCATTACAAACAATAGATCCTGATTATCTTTGTATCAATAATCCTCTTTGGCTAGGTAATAGGTGTTGTCTTCCCAAAGTCTTCAGTTGCCATTAAAAAGAGTTACAGTGCCTTTGAAATCAGAGATCAGATCTTTCTTATATAGGATGCTAAAACGTTTACTGTTTTAGGTGTGAAAAAAGTTTTTATGAAGCTCGAGATCTTCGGCAGCATATGAACAAACATTTAGGTGTGAAGCCGTTTCAGTGTCAGTTCTGTGGAAAGTGTTATAGTTGGAAGAAAGACTGGTATTCTCATGTAAAGTCTCATTCTGTCACAGACCCTTACAGGTAAGAGGGAATTCATTTAACAAATGAAATTGTATTAGTGAAAATGTGGTTATGCAGACCCGCAGCCAGTCAACAAGGAACTGCCTATTTCATTGTTAAAGTACCAGGTGATTGATGTTGACTGGGCTCTTGAGTACTTGAGAATGGATGGGTGACTTCAAATAGTGTGGTCCTAGTGTTAGTTTGTGGCTCAATAGCTGAGTGTTAAATAGTGTTAATCTGCTGACTCAATCGTGGAACTGATACATATGAAGTTGTAAGAGAATAAATATGGTTGATGAAGTTAGAAATGCTTGGTATGTGATCTTACACCTAGCATTCTGCAAAAGTAGGATTTGTGGCTGTGAATAAGAAAAAACATAGCTCAGTCCAACAATATTCTTTCTAATTATGGAACTGCTTATATGAGACAGGACTCCTAGTAAACATTGCCCACTGTAATTAAAGTGCATTTTGGTTTAAAAAATGTAAAATAAGCATAGAATGAAGTTTTCAATAGATTTTTCATTTAACGCATTTTAGGTGTAATATATGTGGTAAAGAATTTTATGAGAAAGCTTTGTACAGAAGACATGTTCAGAAAGCCACACATGGTAAAAAAGGAAGAGCAAAACAAAATCTGGAACGAGTTTGTGAGCACTGTGGAAGAAAATTCACGCAACTCCGGGAATACAGGAGGCACATGAACAATCATGAAGGTGTGTGAAAAAACAAGTAGTCATGACAACCCTGAACTCTAAAAATTGTGATGGGGAAAGAAGTAATTGTTTCTCTGAGTCTATGCTTTGTCCTGTGTCGCAAGATGCAGAGAAGTTACAGATTCTCTCCAGTTAGTTCTATGACAGTCCTGGTTTGTTAACTTTCTTCCAGCAATTCCCAGAGGTGGTTCTTGAGATCTTTCTAACACTGCAGTCACACACAGGGACAGCGACAGCAACAAGCTATCTTTCTCAGAATTTTAATGGAAGAGGTACTTTTTCAGAAGTGATTAAAAAATCTGTATCTACCAAAGAATTGGATGTAAAAGATTCTCCAGTTGGAAAAGTACACATGGTTAACCAAATATTTTTTAAACAGGAGAGTGTGTGGCTTGAGTTTTAAACAAGGACTGCTGTTTGAAATTGGTCAGCTTCACAATTTATAACAAGCAGTAAGCTATATGATATTTGAGGAAAATATAAAAGCTTTTTATAGTAACAGACATTTTCTGTAGATTCCTAAGCAGAGAAAGTGTGCTGTAATAGGTACCTTAAATCTACAGTAACTGTTACAGTGGAATAAGCTGGGATTGAAACAGCATTTGTTGCTGCTGACCACAGAACTTGGATGATGTAAGGGAGAGTAAGATTATAGAAACATCAGATGTGGTATTTGAACATAAGTGGTGTGGAGGAGGAGGAAAAAAGCTGTAGGCAGCATTACAAGCTAAGTAGACTAAGTGCTGATTTGATGAGGTGTGTATAGTGAGATTTACAGAAACTAAGTATGACTAAGGAGGATGTAAGTGACAAATTCTGTTAGGTAAAATATAGTTTCAGAGAAGCATCACCAGCAAAAAAAAATTAGAATATTATTAAGCAGTATATTTTTAAAATAGTGGAGAGAAAATAAAAGTGATTTTGAAAATAAAAGTTTTAAAAGTGGAAAATCTTATCATTGAACGTTATGTTATAGTACAGGAATGGTAAACAATCTCTTACATGGAAAAGGTTACAGTATTTCTTTTTTTCTTTTATACTGCTGTTTTCCCTGTCATTTCTCATTGTTCTGCATACATATTTATGAGCACTGACAGTCATCTTCTCCTTGCCTTCCCTTTCTGGACAGGTGTGAAGCCATTTGAATGTCTAACTTGCGGAGTAGCCTGGGCCGATGCACGTTCATTGAAGCGGCACGTGAGGACGCACACTGGGGAACGACCGTACGTCTGTCCAGTGTGCAACGAAGCTTACATAGATGCCCGGACGCTACGGAAGCACATGACCAAGTTTCATAGGGACTATGTACCCTGCAAAATTATGCTGGAAAAGGATACTCTTCAGTTTCATAACCAGGGAACACAGGTGGAGCACGCCATCAGCATCTTAGCAGCAGACATGCAGGAACAAGAAACTGAGATTAACGTTGGCGGTGGTGAGATTGAGACTGTGGTAGTGACAGGAGAGACGCTTGAAGCCATCGAAGCAGTTGCAGCTACTGAGGAGTGCACATCAGTCTCAACTCTTTCTGACCAAAGCATCATGCAGGTGGTAAATTATGTATTGGCTCAGCAGCAAGGACAGAAAATGGCTGAAGTGACGCAGGCCATTGAAACTGTGGAAGTAGAAGTGGCCCATGTTGCAAAGACAGAGTGAATATAGTAAATGAGAGAGCAAGGAGGGTGAGGTCTTGGATAACTGGCTATCTGAGCCTTACAGTGATATCTGTTTTCAAACAATTAATCCCTGGAAAAGTTGGAATAGGTGACAAAATACTGCACTATGCATTATGGGGGAAAAGTTAAGATGCTTCAGTGTGGGCCAAGGCTTTGAAGGCTAAAATTTCTGCACTGGCCATAACTGTATTTAAAAAAAAAAAAAAAGTTGGAATAACATTTTCCATGCCATGGAGTAAGTAATTGTACTGTAACTTTTAAAAAGCAAAAAGGAAAACAAAATACTAAGAGGCTGCACTAAAAGCTACAAATGCACAGGTATCAGTAGTGGGTTTTTTACTTCTGATTTTTTTGTGCATTTCATCAAATTTGTGTGCAAATTACCCGTACTGGATTTTGTCTGTTTACTCTCCAAGACAAGGAGATGGTAGAAAGCTTCATGCAGTGTGTGCTTCAAACAATGTTCAGAAAATCTGAGGCTTATTTCCTTAGGTGGGTAGGTGCACCATCACCAGTTCGTGAATCCTAGTTTTGGAGAACTTGCTTAAATTCCAGGTCATTGGGTGGCAAGTCCAAGGTTCAGTGAAAAGGTGTTGAATGTTTTATAGGTAACGGGCCTGGGAATCATTTCTGAGGAAGTGATTCTCCAAGACGGATTGTGAATTTAAGTTGACCGGAGGACAGCCTGCTGCAGGGAAACTGCTTAGAGAAGTAAACTGCTTTTTATTTGTAAGCCAGGAGTTTACACTTCATCCTCTGTGCACAACCATGTTTTGTTTAATGATGTTTGGTTGCATATCAGAAGCTTTCACCTGCATTACACGTATCCAAAGCAGGCAGCCTACCAGTGGATGCTTCCGATTTTGCTTTACACTTGGTGTAGAAACTCTCAGATGGAAAAGGTCTTATGGCAACTTTGGAAACATAAATATACTGAGGAAGCCCAGCTTGTGACAATCTGTTCCTCTTGTCTGTTGAAAGGAAGCACACAGCTAATTCCAAATGGGGCATGTAGCAGTACCAGGATAGGGAACTATGAAAATTTTAATATGAGGTAAAAAATAAAATTCTTGCAAAATACTAGTCTCCAAAAGACCTTATTGCTGCTGCTGCTGTGAGAAAATAACTTCTAGGGCAAGCTAATTCCCAGTGTTACACTGCATAGATGGAAAAATTCTTACTAGATTTTCTTGTAAGTAAATATGAAATACAGCTATGCTTGTCCCAAGTTTAAATGTCTCCGATTTAAGACCACAAACAGTGCACATCTTTATTTGTGCAGGCTGTGAGTTCTTCCATTGTTCTTTGGTTGTTTTTTTTTTAAGCAAGAAACATGTCTACCAAGGGGAACGGAATGTGCTACACACATGAACAATCAGAACTATATTCTTTATGCTGCTCTTAGTCTATAGTATTATCAAATGTTTTTCCCAGCTTGGACAACAGCAAGATATCCAAGGTGCCAGAAACCTGGGATATTGCAGGGTAAATAAAGTTACAGCATACAACTCTGCACTGCCTGTGAACACTGACCCACTGAACAAAATTTATGTGAAATCTGTGACAAAGTAGCAAACTCATTTTGAATTAGTTTGTCTACCTTTCATCTTTAACTATTTGAGTATCTGTCTGCTGAGCTACAGAATGGACTGTTCTTTTTAAACTTTGCAAGCATGTGGATAAGCAGTTGTTGAAATTTTTTAAGCAATATGTAGTTTTGAGTTCCTGCCTTGGATCCAAATTCACCTGTAAATTACTATTTCAAAGGTCAGGGTCTTCCTGCAGATAAGTAATACAGTTATTTATATATCCTGCAGCCCTTAACAATTGTATTTTTTTTTCCTGATTACCAAATGGAGTAAATTAATACTTTCAAGAAAAATTACTGTTAGCTGTAACTCTTAATTTTTGTATGGTCAAAGATCTGGAGAGAGCCATCCAGCTTAAAATTTAAATACTGCCATGTGATGGAAGAAGAGTTAAAAGAGCACTAGGTAAACTTAATTTAATTAAATGTTTATATCTTACAAATAATTATGTAATACTAAAGTGAGGAAGTGTTCAAGGAGAAATAGCTGTAAATAGTGCTAGAACATTATTTGTATATTTAGTGTGCTACCTTACAAAAAGAATATTACCTGCACCTTAGTTTAATCTTTGGTGCATTTATTTATTTGCCCAACCTGTGGAAGAGACAGAAGTGAATCTGAGCTTTGGAGCCTTCTTACCCACTGTAAAAATACTTCTAACTGACTCGATGGCCTGCCATGTAAAAAGAAACAAACACAAATCGCAAGAAGTTGTTTCCTAAGCAAGACTCAGCCAGGAACATCAAAGCTGAATCTTGCGGCACCCCTTTCCTAACATACTGTGCCTTACCTATTCAGAAGGGCATGAGGTAAGCAGGGAGTGTCACTCTTAGCTTTGCTGTTCCCATAGGTGTGAAAGTTGCCTTATGTTTTTCTTTAGATTTCAGCTCTTAAATTAAGATATTCGCTACCCTTCTGCAACCTATTTGAAGTCAAGACTGCAAATATGCAGTTGACATTATTTAATCTGATTTTTTTTTAAATAAAGTCCATGGGAAGTGTCCATTTATAAAGCATTCCTAGTGAATTCCTGTACATAATGAATTTGATTTGTACATTCTGCTGGTTTTGTTCAATGTTAGATGTATAAAGTTATGGTTATCTGTCATTAAATAAACTGAGCTTTACCAGGAATTTCAAGCAGAGTTTTTACTCAGGGAGAAAAGCATTATTTCTCTCTAGTATTTAACCTTCCAACCATAGATAGAGATGTCTGAGCTGAATAGTTCTAGTGCCACCTCCTTTTTAATTTTTGCTCAAAAAATTAACTTGTAAGAAGGCAGCGGAGTTCCTGTCCTCAAAGATGTGTCAGAATGTGGCTATACAGAACCACCAACGGTAACAAAACACTTTAGACTGGAATCGCTTTGGCTGCAGGATGTTTTTGGATGAGCGCTCAGCACCCTTTGATAGGCAGCTGTAACCACTATAAGATTGGTTTGGATGTTCTTTCTCTTGCTGTGGGTTTCTGTACAACACTGACACCCAGAAACCAGTGTCATGTAGCACTTCTGGCTTGGCCTCTGCTCTGGGATGAATATTTGAGCAGGGGTTGTGGCTTGGAAATTGTCCTCCGGTGTTAACTGTCCTGTCCTTCCCTGCTTCTGTGTTTACTCGCAGAGCAACCTTAAGGCAATGTTGCAGAAAGGCCAGTTCCTTTTCATGATTCATCCTGATTCCTAGGGGAAGTGCTGAGGCCTTTTTAGCCTATTAACTCTTTGATGAGCTGGTATAGGTAACCAAGTTAAATGAGGAAATACATCACTAAGAACGGGTTTCAAAAGGCTGAGTAGTGAAAGTAACATGGCCCTGCCCCTGAGCCACTACTGTTCAACAGGGATACAACTGTAGATGAAACCCAGCAAAGTGATATGTGAATAATGCCCATTCCCCATCCCCTTTTCTCTATGTGAGCCAGAACTGGCACTCCTGTCTGTTAAAAGGAAGAGTCGGACATTTCTAAAGCATTGGAATGGTGTATACATTTAATATGCGAACATCCAGGAGCCAGTCTCACAGCTGCTGCAGACAACTGCAGTGGGAACCTTGCACCTCTTGGGTAATTCTTTACTGATCCCTGTTCTCATGCAGAGTTCTGGCTCTTCAAGGTGAGAAGCCGCATCTCACTTTGTGGCCACCCTCAGGCACTGGGGTGATGCTCACAAGTCTACTGTGACTCTGAAGGGACTTCTCCAGAAAGTAAGTTTGTCTTGCACCCCTATGAAAGGTTTTGCCCTGAGAACAGGATCTCTTGTCTTGAAGTGCCTTGCCTTGCAGATGGTAACATCAATATTAACTTAAGTCACTCAGCACTTTTTCTCATGAACAGGGTCGTGTTAAAAAAAAAGCATCTGAAGGGCAAAAACTAAAGCACAGCCTAAGATCCTCGCTAGTTTCAGCTACTCTTTCTGTGGTGAGCAGCAATAGGACATGAGGAAATGGAATCAAACTGCATCGGGGGAAGTTCAGCTTTGATATTAGGAAATGGGTCATCACTGAGAGCACGGCCAGTCACTGGAAGAGGCTTTCCAGGGAAGCAGTCACAGTGCTAATCCTGTCATAATTTAGGGAGCATCTGCATGACACTGTTGGTCATCTGGCTTAGTTTTAGGTAGTCCTGCGAGGAGGATCCTTATGGGTCCCTTCCAACTCTAAATATTCTGCGATTCTATGACTTACACTACACTGCCCTGGTACCTGCAGTTCTAGATGCTGGAGGCCAGTGTGGGTATGAATGTGAAAGGCTGTCACAGTTACACTTCCTTCACAAAAGCAATGGCAGGATTATTTTGTAACAAACTACTGAGCATGAGCCAACATTTTATATGCAACTACTGTGTGCAAATTACGGAAAGCTGGGGGAGAAAAGGAGAGTGAATGTTTTCATTATGATCTACATTACCTTAAATTAATAGGCTTGTACTGCAAAGAAAACAAACATAGGCCCATGACATGAAGTTTCAGTGGAGCTCTTGCTGCAGAATCACAAATGCTTTGTTTATGCACCTGTCTCATCAGGAAATCCAATTCCAAGAACACGTCTAAGAACTGGGTCACACTAATAGCAAAGGTTTTTAAGATCTCACTGTATGTTACAGAATCAAGAAATGCATCCTCTAATTGGTAGCTGCGACAGTCACCGCCGCTCTTACCCACACTGCCTGGTCTAAAGGGGATAGGTATCTATACAAAAACCAAACCAAACCAAACCAAAATGCTTGCCCTGGGGAGATTGAAGGTTTGTTTTGGTAATTAAATCTTGTTTGGACTCCAACCACTGCACACTTTTAAATGGAACTTCATAAACAGAAATTTAACACGCTATATACAGAGTTCAGTAACAACTCAGGTTTCATGCTGATAACTACACATTGACCCTGAGGCAATGGCTCTACTTCATTAAACACGAGCAGCTTTCCTAAGGAAGCACTATATAGCTTTTAAGACGCCAATATGTCACAATTAGAGAACAGAAGGGTAGTCCTTTGTTAATAAAACCAGAAGATATAAGGAAGGTGCTAATAGGATAAAGTAAAAAGCAAATTATTGTCTTGTTTTTAGTGTTCTAGCACCTCTTGGCAAAGGAACTAGACTAGATAATGTAACTGTAACCTTCCCTTCTGTAGCTTAAGGGCATAACTATCCAGCATTCTTCAATTTATAATTTTATAACGAATTAAAAAAAAAACCCCTCTTTTTACAGAATATCTTTTAAGGCTCCTAACTACACAGATAACAAACCTTATTGAAATTCTATTGCTTCTGTGCACAGATTTATCTATCTTCTTATCTTAACAGCAGCCCAGAAACAGTTCTAGTTACACCAGTGACTCCAATAGTTCAAAAGCTCAGCCTGTCTCTTCAGGAAGCAGCAGCTGCCATTTTCTCCAGTGCTGACTTTTTCTCCAAGTCTTGTCACATTGAAAGGTTTGGGAAAGCTACCCCCAGGAAACAGAACTCAGCAGTGACACAAGTTCTGACAAGGAGTGGATGAAGCGCTGAGGGGTATAGTTTAGTGTTTGATAGGAATGGTTGGACTCGATGATCCAGTGGGTCTCTTCCAACCTAGTGATTCTGAGGCACATTACACATCTGGCAGACACAAAGATCAAACACATCAGGCCTAAGGGCAGCTGGGGATGCTGCTGTTGTCACATTAAGATATGGGAGTTGCTGTTGTCAAAGTTGGCTGCACACTGTAATTGGGTCATCCCTGACATGGGAGTAGAGCCATGAAATTCAAACTGCATCCATCAGTCACATCACTGACAGGCTGCCTGGGTGCTCCTTTCTGCTGATAAAGTACACAATCCAAGAACCTGGACAGTGCACCTCCTGCACGTTTAAAGGAATGAAATCAGGTGTCTGAGGGACTACACCTAGGACTGCCTGAAACACTGCCTCTCATACACAACTGCACTGTTTCATTCTTTGTTATTATTATTAATATAGGTACCACAACATTGACAACCCAGCAGGTTCAAAAGCAGCCTGGGTGCAGGGTGGCACAGAGGTTACTGGATAACAACTTGCATCTTGTGGTGATAGGACTAGGGCAATGGGTATACACTGGAGACAGGCAGACTTAGGCTAGACGTAAGGAGGAACTTCTTCACAGTGAGGGTGGTGAGGCACTGGCACAGGTTGCCCAGGAAAGCTGTAGCTGGCCCATCCCTGGAGGGGGTCAAGGCCAGGTTGTATGGGGCCTTGGGCAGCCCGATCTATCGGCAGGTGTCCCTGCCCATGGCAGGGTGATGGAACTGGAAGATCTCTAAGGTCCCTTCCAACCCAAACTATTCTATGATCTTCACCTAATGCCATGAATGTTTTGCAACCTGCTCGGGTGCTAGGTAAAGCTTCACTGCAAGGCAAGCATAAGCCTTCTGAAATAAAACACACAACTTACACAGATAAGACATTGGAACCACTGAGATATACACATCTTGCTACACTAAGCAGCTGAAGTTCTCTGCGTATCTCCTGGAAGCACTTAAAATAGCTAATCAGGCAATTTACCACAAATTTTAGATTCCCAAGTAGTCTTAGAAAATGAACAACAAAAAAAAAAACCACCACTCCCTCTCCCAACACTATTGTCATGCAAAGAATGTGACTACTGTAACTAGAACTTCACTTGAAGTTCTATCTAATGTTTGCCTTGACAATCCTTTTCAGATCAGTTCTTTCCTGCAAGCATCACACATTAAACATCAGCAGGCACCAGCGTCTGTCAAGATCAGGCTTATTAAGTACTCAATCATGATTGGAGTTAGGCCATCCTTATCAATTTTCTTCTGTGAAGCACTGAGAAAGAAAACTCGTAGATTGAGAGTCAGAATCTCTGCTCAACCTCAGCTGCGATCTAGAACTTGTTGCAGTCTCACAACTTCTAGAATTACATTTGACAATGGGAGTAAGTAAGGTAAATATAACTTTTGCTCTCACACTTGCATGGAAGGTATCTCCTAGCCTGTCTGCTGTTCCACCTAGCAATTTCCTAATGGATTTTGGAATACCAAGAAATTCTGTCAAAATTCACGTGGACGGTGTTGGTGGTAGGTTGACTAAAAAAAAAAGTCTCAAAGTAGTCCTCTTATTCTTGATCAGAGTGCTCGAGACAGTATCAAGAAACTACTAAGGAGGAGAAAGATAAAATAGTTCTTCACTGTGAATTACCACTATCTTAAAGGGATTTATTTAGACAACCATAATCACATGTGATAAAAATAAGTGAAAAGTAAATGCTTCATTTTGCCTTGCCTAGTTCCAGTAATGCCCAAATCAGTTTGGAAGTCCTGAAAGTCAGCTTTGGAAGTGTCTTTCATTTTGTTTTAAATAAACCAAAGATTTCTGCTATGGAAAAAAAATAATGTAAATGTTTTTATGTTACGTTTATAACAAGGCTTTTAAAGAAAATAGTTACAGGTGTTCAACTGCATCAGACTTCAAAAGAAAGAAGATTACACATACAATACAAAAATACAAAAAAATACTTTTTAGAACTTACAAACTCAAAAGTCTAAGTGGTCAGAACTTCCTAAAATAAAAAAAGAAACAATACACTTTGAGATGCACTTTCCCTTCTGCACTTGCAGGTTCTACTTTAGCAGAAAGAACGGTTTTAGAGGCAGGATAAAAGCTATTAAAAGTACTGAACTCTACAACCAGTTCCACGCTGAAATTAATTTAGTGGTCGACACTATCAGGTATTTGAGTTTAAAAAGAATCTTATGTTTGTTTGAGGGCGGGGTGGGTGTTGCTGTTGATTACTTTCTGTTTAACCAGTTCCACTGGCAAAATGTTCTAAAAATATACAATCTGAATTACACTGAATTTTAGACAGCCCTTCCTAGGCTTGAAATCCCACAGCACACTGTTCTGCAGTATGAGAGCTAGGAAATGAAACTGACCAGGCTAATGTCATTGTTGAAAATTATTGCAAAAGACAGACAGGTAGGAAAAGGCCAAGTTTTATTCCTGAAGTTGACACTCGTTAGGACTGCAAATACAGGATTCTTCTTTAACCTGATAGTGTCCACTGAAGTCACAGCATCAAGGCATTTTGTTTTAAATGGCAAAACAGGGAAAGTGCATCTTAGGTTTTTCATACTTAAGCAGTGAGCTACTGATTTTTGGTGTGGCTTTTATTCCTTCTAGGCATAGTAAACAAAAGTATTTCAACCAAACGTGAAGCTTAATGTACATTAGCTTGCCTTTTTGGTGGTGGCTTTCGTGTACCACAAGGAAATGCTAACAAGCACTACTCAAGGCTAACGACTTAAGAGGAGTACACTGAAAATACTGATTTACCTTTGTAGTAAATATTCTTTACAGACTGTATCTAATATACAGACAAGGCCCATTTCCTTAGGATGAAAGAGGCCACAGGTTACACATCCTACAAGAAGTCTTAAACAAAATTAGAGCTAAATTACCAAAGCCACTTAGAGCAACATAATTCCTAGTTTGCAGAGACTTAACAAAGATGACAGGAGGAAGAAAAAAAAAGAATCCAGGTTCTTATTGTTTCCTGCATAAGTTTATATTCAAAGTAATAGTCCAGTAACACTTCTAGCACGAGACAACGCTCACTCTCTTTTAGCTGTATTCTTAGAAGTCAACTGTTTCTCTTGTTACTAAGAGGGAGCCGGAAGTGAGAATGCGAGCGCATTCAAAGTTAACCTGATTAAAGAGACAGTAACCTTTTTCATCCACCTTGATTAACCACTGACCAAAAAAAGAAAAAAAAAATTAAAATCTTAAAAAGGTACCACTCCAATTTCTTTATTATCTGAACCTTTTGAAACTAATCACATGGAACTACAAAATTAGCAAATGCCTTGAAATCTGTATACAAAACATAAATTACCTCTAATTTCAAACTCAGTTAATTAGTGTACCACTCAAAATCTTAAAAAAGTGGCTCCAAAGATAGTCTTATACCATTCTTAGAAAAAGGAAACTGTTCCTTTAACGTTACACCCTTCCCTCCCCCCAAACACCCAACTTTCAATCCACATTGTTTAGTTATTTTCGTGGTCATGGACATTTCCAAGATGAGATTTTATATTTCGTTCCCATAGCTTCTGGTTGTCAGAAAAACCATGCTTTCCTTTGTTGAAGGAATTTGGTCCTGCTGAGGTTGGTGTATCCCTGTGAAAAGTAAAACAAGATCAACTGAGAAAGTCAGTTCAACTAGAGTAGCTTGTGCAACATGACACTGAAAACACCAGTTCCAAGTCCAGCCTGCTGCCAGAAACGACGACACGTTTATTTCTTTCTGTTACATCAGGAGACCTCACTATTAGCAACTGTACGCTGACCACAGATCTCTCTGTAGCAAGACAAGACAGAGCAACACGACAGCACCAGAGGAGGTGGGAGTGGCAGTAACTGCTGCCAGTTGTGAAGAATTTAGTGCAAGGGTTATAAAACTGAGGATTATATAAAATTTGCCACTGGAGAAAAAAAACCCCACTGAATAGCAGCAAGCCTCCAAGGGACTGACTTTAACAGCAATTTATCATGATAAAACTTTTTCAAAATATAGATGCTCAAGGTTCATCTCTAACTTAAATGAAGGCTCCTGTGAAAACATGCCTATTTATTTTAGGATTGGCTCTATACTGTTTCAAATTTGTGGCAAGCAGAAGAGTTACATATATTTATTTGTTTTAGAAGTAAACAAGCTATTCTTCGCCTCTCCAAAAGAGATGATTCTAACCTCCCTCTTGCACAGGAGTTAAAAAATCTGAGCAGACTATCCTACTTCAGGGCAGATTATGAAATGGAGAACTAGTAAGATACAAAGTTTAGCAGCAAGCAGAAACTCCCACCTACTACCTTTCCAAGAACAAAAATCAGCTTCTATTTAATATAGAATCGATTTCTTCCTCAAAAGGAAAGTGGCAAATAAGATTCAAAGTGCAAATATAAGAGTACTGCTTTCTAAACTACAGCTAAAACATTAGAAAATGTCTACATTAAAATGTTACTGTTTCTAAAGAAAAACTTTCTGAACCTATTCTATCTTCCTGTATTTCTAAACCATCTACAAGATCTGGTCTGTGCTAGAGATGGTATTCCCACATGCTCACCCTTCTCCAAACCAATAAAAGCGGACCTACCTTCCAATGTTCTTCATGCGCATCTTGGCTTCTGGAGGCATTTCTTCTGGTTCGCTCTACAAAGAGAAAGGAGGTTAGACTGGATGGCTGGTATCTTTCAAACATTTCAAATGCCAAACAAGATAAAGGAATGGACAGGAATTTTCCCTACAGGAAAGCAAAGTGACTTAGGACAAAACAGAGGTTCTACAAGCTTATAGAAATACATACAAATTCCTTTGCTCGCCTCAGTGCCAGAAGAAGCAGTAGCACAATAATAAGATACTTAGAAAACCAGAAGAAACACAACTCTTCTTCACCATCCCTTTATCAAGCTCACAGAAAGCAACTGTTAATTCAAATTATGCTGTGCATCTTGTTTTCAGGGAAGTTTTCAGCAGTTTAATGATTTCTCGAACAAACATAGAGCTACAAAGTTGTACATTCTTAAACAGAAACACGAAATGTTTCTATGTGAAAATCCCCGAGATTTAGGTAAAGGACCTTAAATGACCCGCTCTATCTAACTCTGACCCACACCAATGGTACTTTAAATTGTGTTAATCACTGTCTTATTACTCACATCTTCATCTTCATTGAAAGCTGCTGCTACAGAAAGGGTTTTTGGAGCAAGGGTTGGAACTGGCTCTTTAGGCTTCTGAAAGAGACCAAATGCACACATACATTAATTCCATTAACTTATGAAAGCTGCCCTTGGTATTTTAAATATTTTGGTAAAATGAGGTTGAACATCTTCAATGAAATGGGGAAAAAAGGGGGAAAAATGTTTTTGTGTGACTCAAGCAGATAAAGGTTTCTCTCTAATGAAAAAGGCAAATGGCTGCTGATTTGTGAGAGAGACATTCTGAAAAGCAAGCCGAGCCCTCTCATATTACAACTCCCTACAAACAAGTCTTAACTTTCTAGCACTGCAGGGGTGTGCCACCACTGGTGCATGACACGAACAATTAATTCAGAACTTGAATACGTTGTGGTGTTCAAAATTTTACTATGTCACTGTTTCCATTATTCTTTTGGAGTATTCTTATATATCAATGCCAGGAAGATGAATATATTTGTTAAAAAAATGAAAAAATAATAGCTTTCTGGCTTAAAACAATCCAGTACTTTTAAAGTAGCGTCAGTGTGCACGGCAGAGTCCAATTAATATAAGGCTCTTTTAAAAAGTATTGATTTCCAATACCTTTGTCTATTTAAAGTGCAAGAAGCTGTTAAACTCAAAACTGTTACACATAAACCAGCAGAGATAGACCTGTAAGAAAGCACTGAGTCATCAGTAACAGTTTGCTTCTACAGTACTGCCAATTATCTAAATCAATCACACACAGAGCTTCCTTAATTTTGATTTTGACTTTATTGGCCATTATTTCACATTCAGTTTTGAAGCTGATGCTGCAGCAGAGCCCTTATGTGACTGTCTACAGTGGTTCCTCACCAATAGTGTATAAGGTATAAATACTGTGCCATATTTTAAAGCATCAGCTCCATAGGAACAAGTAACAGACTAAAGGAGTAAAAAATGACTAAAAAGAAACAGGGTAAGTTTCAGCACTGTCCAATCTGGTGCACGGTCAGTTACCCATTAAAGCCAGAAATCCCAGGCCAAATGTATTGCCGCTGGAAGTATCTTTCTGCATGAGAAATCAGAGCTTGCTAACGGCTCAGAAAAGACAGCTTTGTCAATTTTTCCAAAGTCTGAGCTGACCTGATTGCATTTATACCCTAGAATGCTGCCAGCCCACATGTCCCTCCCATCTCAAAATAACAGAGTGCTCTTTTCATCTTTCGCAGATCTGCAAAATGCTAGCATCACAGGTGCAAGCCTTTCACGATTACAGTTTGAACTTAATCCAGACAAGGATTTATAATGCATCTACCACACTGGTACGTGGGAAGTGTAAATTAACTGTATTAAACAGAGGGGCAGCATCTGGCTTGTCCTTGTCCCAAGCCAGTAGAGGGCCACTTTGGCAGTAAAGGGAAGCATCAGACCCACAGCTGAAGAAGCATAAGGGTACCTTGTATAGGGTAGAAGGGGATTAGAATTCTTAGAAACCTGTACATGTAACCAACCAACCCTCATCTCCTGCATATAGTATAAAGAAACCATACTGACCTTGCCAAGAACAGGCAAAGTCATGAAAAATAAACCATCCTTCCCCTTCTCCTTCTAGAGTTCATTTCAATCAAGCCTCATGCTTCCTAAAACAACTGACCTGGTATTAATCACCCTGAATTACTTACACATGCACAGCTAGCTGGCCCTGCAATGTTTTCTTAAACTTTATCCAAGTTACCCTAACGTAACTCAAGGCTTGCCTTCTGCAATGAAGCATCCCCAAAGTACCTCCCCCTTTGCCTCATTTTCTCTAAAATTAAAATCCCTCAGACAACTTACATTTGCTGCTAGTTTGATGGATATCGCAGATGCCTTCTTTGCTGTCTGACTGCCTATGGAAAATCCAAACTTGGACATTTTGGCAGGAGCAGGCTTTGTGCCGAAGTCTTCAGCTTCTTCATTAGCTGCCCGTTTCTCTGCGCTGCGACTCGAACTTTCTCCTCCATTACTGGAAGAAACAGTCTTAGTTTTCACAGGTTTTTCTGCCTCTTCTTCAGGTCCTGGTGAAGTCGAAACAACTTACCAAGATGAGCTATTTTTACTGAGCAGACTGATGGGAGCAGCAACCTCAAAAAGCATTATACTTTGAGTGCAATAGGTAAAGTGTTTTTAGTGACAGTATTTTCCACCAACGTACACTTAGTGGACAGCAAAACACAAAGAAGAGAAGAAACTGCAAGCACTCCACTACTTGTAAAGAACTTCTTGTGTATGAGCCAGGAAAACAATCTTGAAGCACCATCTCTTTATTTAGTATGGAAGTCAAAGTTCATGTAGTAAATTAAATGTAGATCACTAAGCTTTTTTAAGGTTTAAGTTGCCATAGATAAGCTTTCATAATTGGAATCCACTTCCAAACCTATAGTAGACAACCTAATTGAAAATTTAATCTACTAAATTTCTACAAAAAACATGTCCATGCCAGTCTCTAGGCTTGGCTGGCACAACTCTAAAATAATGGAAGTGATTACAGGGAGGCCGGCTGTCTCAGTCATGTCTCAAGTCACTGCTTGTCCGCATCTCATCTGTAATAAATCTGCCAAGCTCTGCGTGAGGAAGGAATCAGCACTAGAAAAACATACATATAGATTTCACCTTTTCTGGTTTTGTATGAAGTAGTGGAAAACATAGCAGCCAAACAACGATCCACAGAGGAAAAAACGCTCAAATCACATTCTCATTGCTGTGCCCTCAGTTTCTTCAGCTACATCAAGAGACAAAGGTGT
Source organism: Piaya cayana (assembly GCA_013389865.1). NCBI lineage: Eukaryota > Metazoa > Chordata > Aves > Cuculiformes > Coccyzidae > Piaya > Piaya cayana. The sequence continues at coordinate 152,102 of WAAB01018937.1, forward strand.
CCTTGGAAAACTCACACCGAACAGAGTAACTGCTTCAGCAAAAATACATTTCTCTGCTGCTGCAATAAGGAAACCACTGCAGTAGCAGGAGGAAAAAAAGACCAACCCTGCAAACTGGGGAATGGGCAGGAAAACGCTCATACTATCAGAAAAACTGGAGCTAGTACCAGTTCCTTGTTATATCAAGTGGAGAACAGGCCCCTCCACACACAGCAAATTCAGACTACAAGGGAAGAAAGCTCTTTGTGCTGCTCTCTAAGAGCAAAAAGCTATTAAGTAAAATAGAGCAACAGGAGAGAAGCTAGGCTGAACTTGGGCTCAACAAGATTGTAGCCCTGAGAAAGCAAGTGATATTAGGAAAAAAAGAAAAACTAGAAACACCATCTATATATTTTTTCAGTTACTTCCCAAATCACAAGCAGCAGAATATACCCTTTCTACTCCACTCTTCCAGCTATCGAGCTATTAAGTGACTGGAACAAAATTGAGTTTTTTTCTCCTTTGGGAACATGGCAGATCATTAAAAAAAAAAAGAATAACTTTAATCAATTTTGCTTTATTAAAAATATAGTACTAATCTGCACCACTAGAAATTTGACCCAGAAAATACAGATAAGAAAGTGACAAACACAGAAGGACAGAGAAACAAGCAAAATTTACACAAGTGACCTTAGGTACTCATTGCTGTCTTAGCACAGTTTTCCAGACAGCATTCTGCAAGCCTATGAGAAGCTCTTTACAGTTAGTTCATGAAACAACATTAAACAGAATATTTAATTACAAGTCCAGTAGAGGTACACTACAAACTGAATGGTGATTCGAGGGTAGGTAGAAGATTCATTGACCTTAGAAGTGTTGGAACTGTGGGCCTAAAAGTTTTCTTTTTCATAAGATACAAAATCCACAACAACTCAAATCTCAGGGCACACTGGACCAGTCCAGGTTCCTAAGCTAATCCAAGTTTTAAGCTAAATACACTACAGCTTGCTTTTCAGACTGCAAATTGTAAAATATTGTTAAGCACAAGATGAAGTCTAAAACAAGCTACCCGCATTTTCCCTCAAAAATACTAAACAGCCCCTCTCTAGAAATTAGCTTCTATCACCACTGCATTCTGAATGTTACTTTGACTAGGTTCTGCTTAGGATGAGCTGAAGGAGCTATAAAGGGCGTAGGACAATTGGGGTAGGTGGGGAGGGAGCCATTGTGCTGTTCTATTTCTGCAGGAAACAGTTAGACATGCAGACATTTATTAGCCATAAAATGGGTCTCTCCTATCTCCTATGCCAATACTTACATTCTATTCAAGATATTAAGGCCTCTTTATTAATATTTTCCTAGAGCTCTCAAGGAGGTCATACTTTGCCTACAAAATACCCCTGTACTATTAAAAAAAGTAGTCTGACCAATGTTCTTTCCATTAACATCGACAAAAAGCTGTCCTACTTCACAGATGAGTTTTTCTTGTGAGTATCAACAAGCTAGTAAGTGAACAATTTCCACTCTCTAGACGGTTTAAGTGACAAATACTACCAGTGCTAATTGCACAGCAATTTCAGTATCTCTTGCCCCTACGGGAACAAACCAGTTATAACAAAGTTCACTTTAAGGTAAACACCTCTGACCTTGATAAAAGCTAAAGACTAAATTTGCTTTCACAAATTAAGACGGAATAACTATCCCTAGGGCCAACGTACCACAATTCATTAAGATCATGTTCCAGCACACCAAGCTACACAAGATGGTACGGATAACTGATGCATTGATGCTGCCCAGTTACTGCATCCCTAACAAAAAGAATCTCAAAAAAAACTCAACCCAAAACCCAACGAACCAAAAAAAAAAAAAAAAAAAAAAAAAAAAAAAAAGCAGAGAAACATGAGTCAGGGAACTATGTAAAATAAGGTATTACTGTTCATATTTTAGAGATTATTAGAAATAACAGCCACTGTTGAGGCTACCCTAACTGGTTTACAAGCTTAATTTAAGCTTTAAGCAGATCAAAGAAATGCCCTCTGACAACAAATACAGTTAAACAAAAAAAAAGAGCCAGGAAAAGGAAGTTTATCTTTGAAAACCCACTATCTTCTCAGTTTTAACACAGGGGAAAAAAGAAGAAAAGAAGTATATGAAAAAAAAAAATTAGTACATCAGATGATAAGCCATACAGAGGATGTCCTGGACAGGAATGGACTTGGATAGGAATGTCCAAGTCATAATACTGTAAAACCAAACAGAAAACTTGCAGATTGACGCCAAGCAAAAAAACCCCCCTAGAATGCTTAAAGCAGCAGGTAAGGCACATTTAGTGTACCCATTCTCAAAAAGGGAGCACGGCTGTTAAAAGCCAATCTTTAAGATGCTTTCCTCACCCTTGCCAGCAGCAGGGATCAAATTTCTCTTAATACATGGCAGGACTGTTCTGTATACATTTTAGAGAGAAATGGAATCACTGAATCATAGAACGGTTTGGGTTGGAAGGGACCTTAAAGATCACCCACTTCCAACCACCCGTTGTGGGCAGGGACACCTCCCACCAGACGAGGCTGCTCAAAGACCCATCCAACCTGGTCTTGAACACCTCCAGGGATGGGGCAGCCACAGCTTCCCTGGGGCAACCTGTGCCACTGCCTCGCCACCCTCAGCGTGAAGAATTTCTTCCCAATGTCTAATCTAAATCTGCCCCCTTCGAATTTAAAGCCATTCACCCTCGCCCTATCACTCCACGCCCTTGTAAATAGTCCCTTCCCAGCTTTCCTGCAGCCCCTTCAGGTGCTGGCAGGCCTCTACGACGTCTCCCCGTAGCCTTCTCTCCCCCAGCTCTCTCTCCCGTTAACCTCAGGCGCGGCGGGCGGGCCCTGGCACGGCCCCCCCGGTCCCCGCCCGGCCGACGCCCCGCAACCCCGCGGTAAGGGCCCGGCCCGGCCCCGCTGCCCGCCCGCGGCGAGAGGCGCTCGGTGTTCACCTCCTCCGGGCTGCGGCCGCTTCGTCTTCTCCCCCTCGGCTCTCCCGTCCGCCATTTTCCCCCGCCGCCGCCACCCGCGCCGCGCGTGCGCCAACGCCCATCGCCCCCCACCCCCGGGTCCGCCCCAATGCGCCTCCGACCATAGAGACACGAGGGTGGAAGGCAGAGCGTCCTGCCGCGCCCCGCCCCCTCCTCCCCATCATCTCGCATCCGACCAGAGAGAATGAGCAAGGCGGAGGCCAGAGCGGCCCCGCAGTACTGTCGCCAGCAGGGGAGGGCGGGAAGGCTCCGGGTGACGTTGCTGTGACGCTCTTCCGGCGCTGAGTGTGAGCTGCTGGGGGCGCACGTGGGCAGCGCCCCGCGCCCGAGGTTCGGCGAAACCCCATGCCCGGCCCTGAGGGGCACACGGGGGCAGCGCAGCCTCCAGCCTCTCCCGGTGACGGGCACGGCCTCGCCACCTACAACTGGGTAACTTAAATCTACTCTTGGCAACTGCGTTCTCTGCTCCTACTTGCTTGTTTGGGTTTTGTTTTTGAATTTTCAGGACAAACCCCACCATCTGCCATCATTAACGGCCAAGCTGGAGAAGTGTGAACTTCATGAGGTTCAACAAGGCCAAGTGCAAGGTCCTACACCTGGGTCAGGGCAATTCCCCATTTCAGTACGTGATGGAGGATGATGTGATTGAGATCAGCCCTGTGGAGAAGGACTTAGGGGTGCTGGTCGATGAGAAGCTTGACATGAGCCAGCAATGTGCAGTTGCAGCCCAGAAGGCCAACCACATCGTGGGCTACATCAAGAGAAGCGTGGTCAGCAGGTCAAGGGAGGTGGTTTGCCCCCCTGTTCCTCTCTTCCGAGACCTCATCTGGAGCGTTGTAGCCAGNGTTTCCCAGGGAAGCTGTGGCTGCCCCATCCCTGGAGGTGTTGAAGGCCAGGTTGGATGGGGCCTTGGGCAGCCTGGTCTGGTGGGAGGTGTCCCTGCCCATGGCAGAGGGGGTGGAAGTAGATGACCTTTAAGGTCCCTTCTAACCCCAAACTATTCAACAATTCTGTGATTCTATGATTAACTTCCAAGCACTGGGGTATTCAACTAGAGTAATAAATCAAAGACTTAAGTGCCTGCAAAGGCCCTGAGAAATTTGTCTTGATCCCACAGGTAGCAAAAAGAACTGCACTCAACAGCTTGTCCACCATAGCTCCACAGCCTTAACACAGGCTTTCAGAGAGACTGACCCAAGTTTTCTGCTCTGAGAAACGTTAAAAGGCTCTTTGCTCCTGTACTTAGCCACAGGACTATTCATTAGAGTCCTAATAATTTTGGGAAATCTACATTACACACACTGAAACCACAGCCACTCAGAGTTATGAATCTTACACAAGAGTACCTAAGGTATTTTTTTTTTGTAGGGTAAATAAAATTTCGGTTATTCCTTCCAAATAGGGACTTAATTTGTGCCAAATAGGACATCCAGAAACCAACAGTATAACTCCCCGAACTCATTCTAGGTTTTAAGCACGTGTTTTGAGTTCAGTTATCAAAGGTCACTGCACCTACACACAAAAAGAGGATTCAGGAAGTAATGAGGAAAGGTCTCTGTATTTCCTCTCAGCTAACCTTCTAAAAGATGACTGTGGATGGCCTCCACCTGCTGCAAACCCAAAGCACTGAGGTGTTCTCTCAAGAACCACCTTTGCACTCAGTTACTATCAACCTTGTCCCAGCATGGTTCAACAGTTTTATATACTTTGTACAGAGAAGTTTTCTAGAACAGATTATCTCATTTCTCTTACATATTCAAGTGTGTGAATAAATTCAAACATTTGGAATATTAAGGTAAGTTTTAAAAAAATTCCTAACAACAGTCCTTTCCAATTTGACCAAAACCCAAAGGCAATTTTAGAGTTCAGTTCCAGAAGCCTGGAGAAACTGGAGCATTCAAGGGCACAGTTTGCGAATAATAAATCCTCTTCCCCATCACTCTACTTTTGAGTTAGCTTCTTAGAGTAATTCTTGGCATATTGCTTTCTTAGTTCTTCCTGTCTCTTTCCAAGTTTCAGTGCATTGATCAGGTTTAAGCTTTTTTTCAGTTCATGTACAGACTTGTTTACAAAGCCACAGTATTTCCTTTTTGGAACAAATTCCAGAGCCTTCTTCCAGTCTCCAGTATCTTTCAAGGTTAGTAAGATATGCATCATTTGATCCAGTGTGAGATTTTTGGCACCGGAATTCCAAAGCAAGTACTTCTCCAATGGAAGGGCCGCAGTCTCCAGTCCCAATCGCTTTGCCCGTGCTAAAGAGACTCCTGTTTTTATACTCTTGTCAACCATTGACCCGACAATATAGATTTTATTGTGATCAAATGTTTTCATTACTTTGGGAGAATCAGCAGTCAGATAGATAAGCTTATCCTTTGGAAAGACATCTGTGTAGCACTGGTCTGTCACAGTGATAAGCAATTTGTCCCACGACTCTCTGTAATGCTTGATAAATTCCTTATGGTAGAGGCTGTTCTCGTTGAAGTTACAGAAGTGGATGTGGAACGGATCCACAGATCTTCGATTGCAGCCTTCACTGAATACTAACTGTCTTACTGTATTTGCAACTTCTTGGACAGACATGTCTTTTTCATAAGACATGTCAAATACTAGAGGCTGGCCAAAGACCATAGCCTGAGCAGCCCTCCAGTTGTATGCTTTATCCATATTGTTGGTCCACAGGCGTATATGTGAATTCCTTTGGGTCTCATCAGTTTTTGGAGCTCTCTCTTGTGCTTCCAGCCTCCTTTTCCTTTTCTCCTCCGTCTTTCTTTTGTCGCTTTTCTTCTTAAGTTCTTTCTGATGCAAGAACTTTAAATACTTCTTTTTGGCTGACTTGGTAGGACATTCAATAAAGGTTTGAAGCTGTTCTTCACTTATATTTTCTGGAACCAATCTGCCAGCTAGTCTCCACATGTCCAAAATCTCACGTGCAGCAGCCAAACTAGAAATCTCCTGATGTTTGGAGACTGCCTCACTGACTTCTTCTTGCAACCCAGACTTCGTTACCTTTTTCCAAGCATCTAAATCTAGTTTTTCTGAGGAACTGCATGAATTGTCCTGCTTCAGGCAAAATGATGAACTCAGAGTTCTACTGAGTGGAAACAAATCCTTTTTCATCCCATGCTGTGCAGCAAATGGAAGGACAGAGCTTCTTAGAATTTTCTTCAGAAGCACGTTAGCAGACTGCATACTTGGACGTGTGCTCTGTTCAAGCACTTATCTGCAGAACACAAAAAAAAAGGGGAAAAGAAACTTGTCAGAAACTATGGAGAAAACACACACAGATTTTCAGCCGTAGTAATACTGGCAGACAATAACTTACTTCTTGGATAACACTAAAAAAATCTTGCTTCCACTATTACTTTTCTACTGTTTTCTAAACAAAAACGGCGTGTGGCACTGCTGTGAACAGACATGGCTAGCTCTGCTGCTTAAAAGAGATATGCTTACTGCAACTGATCATTTAGGCTGAACATTAGGAAAAAATTTTTCACAGAAAGGGTCATTGGCCACTGGAACAGGCTGCCCAGGGAGGTGGTTGAGTCACCTTCCCTGGAGGTGTTTAAGGGACGGGTGGACGAGGTGCTGAGGGTCATGGTTTAGTGTTTGATAGGAATGGTTGGACTCGATGATCCAGGGAGTCTCTTCCAACCTAGTGATTCTGATTCTATGAACTCAAAACGTGGTCAAACAACCTTTAAGTAGTGTCTGAAATCTAAATTATCCATATAACATGACAAATAAAAAACCTTCACAACCATATTAAGCAAAATGCTGCATGCAGACTACCAATATTTTCACACATGTCCAGAGGTGCCTACCTAATCTACCTCACTGCAATAATGGGTAAGATGCTTCATCTTGTAACATCCTCTGGAACACCTCTTATGACTATCACATTTTTGGCTTTTCTCATTATATTTTGAGAAAGCTCTACTACTAGGATTCCCATTCTGTGCATTTCCACGCTGTAGGTCAGTGGAACTACTGCAACTACCACGGCTATAGTTTTGCTAAGCTAATACTGCTGTCAGTGAAGGCCCTCTTATGTGCCCTGGGCCCCCTGTTCCTGGCTCTGGCAGCAGTCCAAGCATCCACATAGCCATGCTATAAGCCAAATCAGAGACCTGAACTAAGGGACAGCTAACCAGGAGATGGAGAAAGGTTAAAAAACCAAGTTATCAACCCAAATAAGCTTCCACACCTAGTTCACTGGAAACCTCCTAGAAAGAAGAGGAGGAAAAATAAGCAACCAGCACAAGAAAAGACTCTTTTTTCTTTTTGCTAAGTTGTCTGTGAACTTGATATTGGCACATAAAGCTAGGCACATGAAACCCACAATCCCACTAATTTCATACACATAAATGTAGAAAGTCTGCAGAAAGAAAAACCACAAAGATGGTTTAATATTTTCCTTGTCCTATGCAAACCTACTTAAGTAAAAGCATTGAAATTTCAGTTTTTTAGAAAACAGCATTTGGCCAAAGCATAAAAATTAGCTCCAAATTTAAAAATAAAAATTAATCATCTCCCTAATAACTTAACACCAGAGTACAAACAGATATACAAAATAAAAGTTAAATGTAAATTGGGGGTTATGTGTTTATCTGCCTAAATAAATTGAAAAGGTATGTTGTCCAGCCTGGGAAAATCAAGGTATCAGTTTCTGAGTTAACTTACATTACTTGAACCCTGATTAAGTCAATATTTGAAAGGCAGATTTAGACAATCTGAATACTACCTGATGACTTTTGTAACAGAGTTTTTCAAACAAGACATCAAGTTAGCTGCAACTTATAGATAACCTGACTAATAAAGTTGTGTGAATTTACCAAAAGAGCTGACATTTTACAATGAACAACTCCAGTCGTCCATAAACAATTGGATGACAGCTTTTGATAAAAGCCAAGTCACCTTTCAGTGTGCCCAGCATGCACCCTATCGTGATATTACTGCTCTAAATCTCTTTGAAGAACCTTGATTTCTAAGATTGATTTTGGTTTTCCTTGTTTTTGCAGCACTGATACAGAAAATGCTGGCAAATAAACTGTCTTCTGGAGTTTTAGGAAGCAAGTATCCTTTAAAGCAAGGCTGGGCAACATGAGGGAATGATGCCCAGTAATCCTATGCAGCAAGACAAGAGCTGGTTACAGAATGTATTTCCTACTTACATGCATATGTATGAAGTCTCCCAGAAATCTTACGCACATTCTGATACTTTCTAAGGACTAACTTCAGTGTTGTTATAAACTTCACAAGGATCAAATCCCTAGCTAACTGCAGCTGGCCCTAGCTCTCTGTCTAACCTTACATTTGAGGTGCAGAAACACTGCAGACAGAGATGATTACAGAAGACACATCTGTTCAGCACAGATCATACTTTAGATGTTACCACTTCCAAAAGAACGAAGAGTGTAACAGTGTCTGGAAAAACACTATCTGAAAAAGAAGTCATGCTCTCAGAGGGACGTTCTGTCCAACTTTAAAAAAAAATAAAGTTACTAGGATGAAAACTCTAGCTTAGAAAAAATACACCACTTTTTGTAATACTAACTACTTTTTGTATCAACATGACTTCCCTGTAACTAATCCCATGAACAGAAAAGCACTTCACTGATATTTCAGAGACTGAATAATGCATGACTGCCACTAGTGCAGATGCTGCCAGCAACCCTCAACAATGCAGTACACAGCACACTGGACCAGGACAAGGACCAATGCAGCTCCTCCAGACAGCATGGCCTTACATGCTCCTTCATGGCTTCTAAACCAGCCCAGGCCTGAACCGAACCACAGGTTATGCTTCATAATAAAAAATGTCTTCCTTATCTCCAACCTAGATCTACCCTCTTTCCATTTATAACCATTACCTGTTGTCCTGTCAGTACAGGCTGTACTAAAAAGTCACTGATAGTTACAAGAGAGACATGTGCTTGGCCAAAGCCCTCGACTGTCAGCAACCCGTACAGAAAGTTTCACCAGCATTTATCCTTAGTGACAGCATTTACTGAGTAAGCCCACCCCCTGGCAAGCATGCAACCAGTAAGCAACGCACTATTGATTATAAAGTGGAGTCACAGAAGATGTCTGTAACACCACAGCAGCTCCAAGAATAAATAACTTTCAAGGATTGCTGTTAACAAATACAATTTTTCTCCTGTGAGAGTGGTAAGGCCCTGGAACAGGTTGTCCAGAGAAGCTGTTGATGCCCCCCCATCCCTGAAGGTGTCCAAGACAGGCTTTGAGCAGCCTGATTCTGATGGGAGGTGTCCCTGCCCATGGCCGAGGGACTGGAAGTGGATCATCTTTAAGATGCCTTTCCAACACAAACTATTCTGTGACTATCCCTTAGCTTCAGAGCTTCCAGCATTCAGAGGGATTTATTTGCTTCATAAATATCTCTGTAGGACTCCAGTGCAAGACCTTCAAACCTTTCAGCTAGTCTGAAGTCTCTCAGGATGACTCTATGCTCTCCCACTGTAGCCACACTCCTCCCACCAGGAGGGGGATGGATGTGCTTTTAGCTGAGGTTCAGGGGGTCAACCTCTCGTTCCCACGCTCTCCTTCAGCCGTCGCCCCCGAGGCCTGGGCGCTCACCATATGCGCCCACCGACACCCAGACACCCGTGGACTCCTACAGATACCCATGAAGTCTCGTGTCCACCCACGGGCACCTCTGGACACCCATGAATACCTATGAGCGAGGGTCAGGGTGGACAACCTCGCCCAGAGCAGCCGTGGCTGCCCTCACCCTGGAGGCGTTCGAGGCCGGGCCGGATGGGCTTTGCGCAGCCTGATGCGGTGGCAGGTGTTCGTGCCCACGGCAGGGGAGGGGGTGGTTGGAGCTGGATGATCTCAGAGGCCCCTTCCAACTCACTCTGCGATCCTCTCGCCGGTGCCCCCGGCGCCAGGAAAGCCTTAGACCCGGCCCCGGCCCCTCCGCCGCGAACTCACCCCGCGTGTCTCCGAGCGTGGGGGCAGCGGGGGTGGAACTACGCATGCGCCGCCCGGGGCGGGGCTGGCTCCCTTGCGCCTCCTGCCCGTGCTGCCCCGCAGCCCCCGCGGCCAAAGTTCCTGGTGTCTTCTTTCCCCTCTGCCTGCCCCGCGTCGCCGTGCGGGGTAAGGCCTGGAACACTCTGGGCTGAGGCCGAGGCGGGAGGCGGGCGCTAGAGCCCATGGGGGGGGCGGGGGGCGATGCGTTCGCCTTGTTCTCTGTTGAGGGCGCGGAGGAGCCTCATGGGGTCGTGACGCTGTTTGATTTTCTCCTAAGGTGGAGGCGGGAGCCGAGGCCCCTTGCGATGAGCTTCCTGCTGCCCAAGCTGGGCTGTAAGGGGGAGGTGGATCAGGCAATAAAGAGCGTGGCCGAGAAGGTGTTGGTTCTCCGGTTTGGAAGAGATAACGATGCTGTTTGCCTGCAACTCGATGATATTGTAAGAGCGACGATTTATTTATTTATTTATTTAGCATGCCCTACTAGTACACCTCTTGTTTACAAGACAGTGGCATATTCGCCAATGGCACAGGTTGCCCAGCTGGGTGAGGGAGGCGATTTTGCACCTCGGTTCCTCCCTTGTGAGACTCCCACCTGGAGTACTGTGTCCAGTTCTGGGATCCTCAACATAAGGAGGATATGGAACTGTTGGAACAGGTCCAGAGGAGGGACACAAAGATGATCAGAGGGCTGGAATACCTCCCATATGAGGACAGGCTGAGAGAGTTGGAGTTGTTCAGCCTGAAGAAAGAGAAGGTTCCGAGAAGATCTCATAGTGACCTCCCAGTACCTGCAAGGGGCTACAGGAAAGCTGAGGATGGACTGTTTACAAAGGCTTGTGGTGATAGGATGAGGGGCAATGGGTATAAACCAGAGAGGCAGATTTAGACTAGATATAAGGAAGAATTTCTTCACTGTGAGAGTAGTGAGGTGCTGGCACAGGTTGCCCAGGAAGGTTGTGGCTACCCCATTCCTGGAGGTGCTCAAGGCCAGGCTGGATGGGGCTTTGAGCAGCCTGATCCAGTGGGACGTGTCCCTTGAAGTAGAGAAGACATGATATTCTAGCCCTGCTTAAACTGAAAAGACATAAGGAAAATGGGCTTTATAAAGCTTGCCATCCTTTTTCCTCTTGTGTCAATCCATTTGTCACCCATATTTCTCACTCTTTTCAGCTTGCAAAGACAGCTCATGACCTAAGTAAAATGGCAGTCATTTACCTGGTCGATGTGGACAAGGTTCCAGTGTACACCCAGTATTTTGACATCAGTTATATTCCATCAACTGTATTTTTCTTCAATGGACAACACATGAAAGTTGACTATGGGTATGTACACCCTACCTGGCATTATCTATTATCAGTCTTACCCTATGTTGCCATGGCTGGGGAGGGTCACGTTTGAAAACTATGTTACCAGCATCTGCCTTGAGAACTCTGTAGGCAGACAGGAGGACTTGAGTTTAAGAAGTATTTTGAAATATGCTCTGATGCAATAAAGTAGGTGTCAGCTGTGAAATGTTCCCGACTGTGCAAAAAATAGTATTGTTAAAGTCTTAGATGTGACACTGCGCCTTTTTAGACTTTGGAGGTCACAGTCAGTTCCTGACTTAGTTATGCCATTACCAATATCATTAATTCTTTTAGAATGACCAAGTCAGAACCTGTAATTTCATTATACATCTTTTCCTGTCTTTAGATGTTTTTGTTTTGAATGCTGTATACATTGCAGTTCTACCTTTATCTTATGCTTCTGTTTAGGTCTCCAGATCACACCAAATTTGTAGGAAGCTTCAAAACAAAGCAAGACTTTATAGATCTGATTGAAGTGATTTACCGTGGAGCAATGCGGGGAAAGCTCATTGTGAGAAGCCCTATTGATCCCAATAACATACCTAAATATGACCTTCTCTACCAAGGAATTTAATGGGATGGCCTGAGGTAAAGAGTTACAGAAATGGCTGATATTCTAGATACCTGTTTCTCTTCAAGCATGTTTAGCCACCTTTAGCACTGTGGTAAAGGTTGAGTACTTATGTTTAAGGATCATATTGGTCTCCTTCTGAAGACAGACGTTCTGTCACCTTGTACTTGTAAATAAATCTACACGTTCATGCCTTGAATTCACACAAGTGACTGTTCTTTGAGTTGCATGCTGACCAGCACCTACAGAACGGACAGGTTGAATGCATCCTCAGTGAAACTTAAGAAATCTTAAGTGAACTAAAGTCCTGTATAATCTATTAATTGCCTATTTAGTACCATTTTCATTCAGATGCAGTAACAGTAAACCTATCTTTATTTAAAGAGATGTGCTGGCTCTCAAGAGCATTCGGCTGATTGTGCCTGTCCAATGGAATTTTGTGCTTTTACTCATTACTGGATAACAAGATGGAAGCTTTTTCAAACAGTATTGGAGATGACTGAAAACTGAAATGGATATAAACCCAGAAGGGAAGTTGACACACTCTTTTCTCTGGCACCAAGTATTGCTGTTCAACATTTTTTTTTGACTGAGATGGGAACTGAAATTGTAGGACAAATTTTTTTGTCATCCTTCAAAGCTCTTTTGAAGCTGCTGAGTACTTTTAATTCCCACACAACTGAACTGGAAATTCAGAACAAACCATTTCATTTACATTCTCTTTGAAGGCTCAAGTATGGACGTCTAAAAACTGTGTCTGTTTCCTACCTCTGGCTAAAATTAAATAGCTGAAAGCAAACAGCAGTGTCTATCTTTTGCATCAGTGTGGTAACTGCAGGTTGCTTGAGTACTGAATTTCTACGGCAGCTTATGCCCAGCAATCTCACTTGCTTAGTTGGCTTTGAAACATAAACTACTCTAGCTCACTTTATTGTGTTTGGGGCATATAATCTCTGACCAGGGGAAGACAGCAATATGTAGTTCCCTAATGCGTTGTTCAGCTTAACAGTAAGTTTTTCAAGAAGAGAGGGGGTGTTCCAGCTCTTGGAAGGTTTTTAAACACCATATGGTGGGGAAGGAAATAGAGCCTTTAGGTATTTTGTGTTCCAGATTTGTCCTTTTAATGAAAGCTTTGCACTTACAAAGCAAGTGTTTTCCTGACATTTTAGTCTGATTATAGAGCCATAATGGCATAATATTTCAAAAAGTTATACGGAATAGATATACCTGAACATCTCTGTGCAGCTTTAAATTTGACAGCTAGCTGGAGAGTTGTGGCCTAAAGCTTTCAACAATGCACTTCTTTTCCCAACAGTTAACTTGTATTTGTGTGTTTCTCAAAACCAAACAAACTAGTTTCAAACTTAGAATTTTAAATTGCTCCACAATGAGGTGAAGATCCGTAGGTGACTGAAAGGCAGAGAAGCAGTTGTGAAAGGAAGAAACTCCTATCAAGAGCAGATCAATATACCTTTATTTATTGCCTCTTTTACTTGTGCTGCTTCTGGTTACAACAGGTGAACGCCTGGAGGTCTTGGCTTTCAGTGTGCTGTTCAGGTACTTAAAGATGGCACGTAAGCAGCAGGAGGGTGCTAAATCATACTTTTCCACTCTGGCAGAGACAGTAGGACAATTCACTTTAATGCAAGAGCTAAAAGCTTTATCTAGAGGCTTACAGTTTGACACCCATTCACAGCAGTGTTTCTGTATCCATTCTTGTATTTGTGGATCGCTTCTTGTCTGATGTTGCATGTTGTGCATGGAGTCAATGAACGCCACAGAGTAAACTTTATTCATTACCTCCCACTTTCTCTGCACCAGCAGATCAACAAACACCAAGCCACCATAGCCATGGGCAATGAAGGCCACATTCTTGACTGTACTCTTTGAAATGAAGTGATCCCATACATAAATGGTATGCTCCTCAGGGGTACTACTGCCTCTCTTGGAGATCCACCCGATGGACTGCGTAGAATTCAGCGCTTCTTCCCTGGAATTAAAGCTTAACCTCTCCCTTTCAGTCTCTGGATCAACAAAGTTGTCATTGGGATTCAGTACAATCACTCCTCCATGGCTTTGAAGGGCTGTTTTGATGTATGGTATTTGTGTTCCATGCCCCAGGCCCTCCCTGACAATTGTCCTTCGCCCCCACTGTCCAGCACGGAAAACTCCACGGTCTTGAAGAAGGACAATTAGGCTAAGGGAACTTGTGAGTGCGTTCTCACTCATGAAAAAGAAACTTCTTGGTTCATCCTCTGTAGCATCAATAGGAATGTAAACTTTTTGCAGTATGCAGACTCTTTCCAGGAGCCCATAAACATATTGAGTAATCAGATGTCCCAAAACTTGATAGCGTTTATGATTCTGCTCATGTGCATTCTTGTAATAATTGAAAACAAAGGACTCATTTGTATCCAGATGCCTTAGTTCCCCTTTTATATTGAAGTCATACCTCAGTTCCTCTTGATATTCTGAGCCATCTATTAGTTTCCTCAAGCTTTGTTCATGCTGTATTTGTAACCACTACAAATTAAGGAGACTATGTCAGTGTGCTGATAGACCACCATACATCACATACATAAAGGAAAGCTATTCATTAGGATTCAGATTTGAAAGTGGTTGCAAACAAAGTACTCATTGACCCTGACTCTTGGTGGTCTATAGTAAACTATCTGCTTATAAAGCCTCTCACATACTTTGGTTGTTAAATTCCAACACCAGTACATTAATACTAACCTCTCCAGATTGAAAGCAATCTGAAAATTTTCATATAAGTGACTTGAGTTGGAGCCCAGCTTCTTCATGGAATACGGGTTTCCTTGAGTAAGCTGCTTGGCATATTGAAAAGTGTTACTTATACTTCCAAGTTAAAAAAAAAAATTATAGAGTTTAAAAGCAGCTGTTATAGGTTGTTGTAGAAACAGCTGAGTAATGCATTTACTTCTTTTAGGAAAATATACATTCTAAGTCAGCATTGACTGCTGTTTGTGCTTCATCATTATATATGTGAAATAAACAAGGGCGTTTATTCTGGTAGCCTTTACAGTTGCTATTTTGATTTAAACAATATTACTGTTGAGAAAAAAAAAAGAAAAATCCTTCCTCTCACTTTTCTGTTTGGATTGCAAGATTCTTCAGTTGTAAATTCAATCGGTGTTTGTTACAGCAGTTAGTGTTTTAGAAACATAACTGCAGCATATTACATTTGATGAGATTTTCGAATTAAAACCAGATTCCTTTATTCTAGTAAAGGTCAACATACCATATCATCTCCTGTAAAATCTGCCATCATCATAGACTGAAATCTTCACTCTGAGGTTGCAGGCAGTTTCTCTGCATGAAGGAAAAACAAACCCATCTTTGTTCAGGCTTCATGACCTTTATGTACTTAATTCTGGGTGTATCTATGAAATATATCAGAGATAATCATAGAAGAGTTTGGGTTGGAAGGGGCCTTAAAGATCATCCAATTCCCATCTCCCACTGGATCAGTCTGCTCAAAGCCTCATCCAGCCTGGCCTTGAACACCTCCAGGGATGGAGCAGCCACAACTTCCAGTGCCAGCGTCTCACCACCCTCATCGTGAAAAATTTCTTCCACATGTCTAATCTAAATCCTACCCTGTCCAATTCAAACACATTGCCCCTCATCACTACAAGCCTTTGTAAAATGTTCCTCCCCAGCTTTCTTGTAGCCCCCTTCAGGTACTAGAAGGTCACTATAAAGTCTCCTCAGAGCCTTCTCTTCTCCAGTCTGAATTAAGTCTGACTCTCTCAGCCTGTCCTCATACAGGAGATGCTCCAGCTCTCTGATCATCTTTGTGTTCTTCCTCTGGACCCATTCCAGCAGTTCCATATCCTTACGTTGAGGATTCCAGAACTGAACACAGTACTCCAGGTGAGGTCTCAGAAGAGAGGAGAAGAGGGGCAGAATCACCTCTGTATGTTTCCATAGTTCCAAGCTGACACCTCACGCCCTGATTTGCAACTGACCATAAATTAAAGCTAAGCTTCTTCAGTGTGAAACTAATAAAAGTGGTCAAAACTAGTTTTGCACAGCTTCCCATGCTTAGTGCGTAGCCACTACCAAAACGAAGATACACACAAAGCTGCTAGTTCCGAAGCTACCCTGAAATAAAGCAAATCAGAAAAAAAACCAAAACCCCAAGCAAAACCAAACCCAAAACAAACGGAAAAACCCACCCCACAAACCACAAAAACCCGTACAAAGAAAAAAAAAACCCAAACCAAACGAATCTCTGTCTCCACTTGGCAGTGAGAGGGTTCCCAAAGCCGACACCCTCCGGTGCCCAGCACCCGAACCGGTCCTCCCGTCCGACGAGACGAACTGGTGTCCCGAGATCTGACCAACACCTGCGAAGGGAGGAAAGGAGGGAGAAAGGGAGGGAAGGAGGATTCGTACCTGGCGATGCGCAATTTAAACCCGGTGGGGCTGGGAGCGAGGGGCGGGCGGCACTGGGAGAGGCTACGCGCGGGCGGGGCGGAGACACCGAAAACACCGGGTAAACCGAGTCTCTAGGATTCCTTTTGGAGTTTTGCAAAGCAAGCGCCCTTCACCGGTCCTGGGCAGCGCGACGGAGCGATCTCCATCAATCGTGTGCAGCGAGACAAGAGCTGGGACAGAACGGATTTCATACTTAAATGCATGTGGATAAATTCTGCCAGAAACCTTAAGCGTATTCTATTACTTTCCAAGGTCTAATTCTAATGTGATTATGAACTTCACAACAGTCGCTTGGAGCTTTGTAGCCAGCTGTGCTGCCCTTGCCTGTGAGCCAGGGGAAGGTGCAGCCGGAGGGGTTGCAGCAGCACCGCTGCTCAGCACGGATCAGACCGAGCACACGGCGTTAGCAGCTCCAGAGGATGAGCAGCGCCTGGAAAAACACTGTTGGAACGAAACCATGGTGCTAAAAGGGACGCCGGGCACCGCTAGACGAAGCCTCGCTCCGCTCGGGCTCCCTCAGACCACGCCCGGCCGCACGGGGCGGGGCGCGGACCGGACCGGAAGTCCAAGGGGAAGCTGCGCGGGCGGCCGCGGGGCCTAGGCCGGTTGGGGGAGCGGAGAGCGCGACCCTGGGCGCCGTTGGGTGAGCGCGGGGGTCCTGGGCATCGGGGTAGGGCACAGGTGGTCCATGGGCGCGGGTATCCGTGGGTGTCCGTGTTTGTGTGTGGGTAGGTGCGTGTGTCTGTGGCTGCCCGTGGGTGTCCGTGGGTGGGCACGGGTGTCCGTGCGTGTCTCTGTGCGGACACGGGTATCCATGGGTATCTGCGGCTGTCCGTGGGTGCCCGTGGTTGGGTACAGATGTCTGTGGACATCCATGGGTGGGTACCGGTGGCCAGAGCTGTCTGCTGATATCTGTGGGTGTCCATGGGTGGACACTGGTGTCTGTAGGTATCTATGGCTGCCCGCGGGTGTCCGTGAGTGGGCACAGATGTCCACAGGTGTCCGTGGGCATCCATGGGTAGGCACTGGTGCCCAGGCGTATCTGTGCATGTCCCTGGGTGTCCACGGGTGTCAACAGGTATCCGTGGGTGCCCACGGGTGTGCAGAGGTGTCCACAGGTATCTCGGGGTGCCCATGAGCGCCCATGGTGAGTGGCTGGGCCCTGGGGGTGACGGCTGAAGGAGAGTGTGGGAACGCGAGGTTGTCCCCCTCACCCTGAGCCAACTGTCAGCTAAAAGCACATCCCTCCCCCTGTGGTGGGAGGAGCGAGGCTGCGGCAGGAGCTGGGGAGGCAGGGGTGCGGGGACAGATGGGCAATGGCCTCTGTGCCCCAGAGGTGCCAGAAGACCCACAGTTTGCCATCTCTTACCCCCTGTGGGCATCGGGGGAGGCAGTGGTTTGGCTTTGGTTAGGTAGTGGTCGATGTTGCTGTTCCCCGCACCCAGGGCTGGGGCTGCAAGTTGAAAGAGTGTTACATGACAGTAGGAAAGCATAAAGTTATCCTGGGAGATTTCAGACTAGCTGAAAGGTTTGAAGGTCTTGCACTTGAGTCCTACAGAGATATTTATCAAGAGAATAAATCCCTCTGAATGCTGGAAGCTCTGAAGCTAAGGAATAGTCATAGAATAGTTTGTGTTGGAAAGGCACCTTAAAGATTGATCCACTTCCAGTCCCTCTGCCATGGGCAGGGACACCTCTCATCAGAATCAGGCTGCTCAAAGCCTCATCAGGCCTGTCTTGGATACCTCGAGGGATGGGGCATCAACAGCTTCTCTGGACAGCCTGTTCCAGGGCCTTACCACTCTCACAGGAGAAAAATTGTATTTGTTAACAGCAATCCTTGAAAGTTATTTATTCTTGGAGCTGCTGTGGTGTTACAGATATCTTCTGTGACTCCTTTCCACTTTATAATCAATAGTGCGTTCCTTACTGGTTGCATGCTTGCCAGGGGGTGGGCTTACTCAGTAAGTGCTGTCACTAAGGATAAATGCTGGTGAAACTTTCTGTACAGGTTGCTGACAGTCGAGAGCTTTGGCCAAGCACATGTCTCTCTTGTAACTATCAGTGGCTATTTAGTACAGCCTGTACTGACAGGACAACAGGTAATGGTTATAAATGCGAAGGGGGTAGATTTAGGTTGGACACAAGGAAGAATTTTTTTTTTATTTTTGTCATGAAGCACTGGAACAGGTTGTCCGGAGAAGTTGTGGGTGCCCCATCCCTGGAAGTATTCTAGACCAGGCTAGATGGGGCTTTGAGCAACCTGATCTAGTGAAATATGTCCCTGCATACAGCAGGGGGGTTGGATTAGGTGATCTCTAAAGGTCCCTCCATATCCAAACCATTGTATGAATGAGTTTTCTTTGTGCAAGCTTGCTAAAATTAATTTTTTTATTCTTCTTTAGTACCTACTACTGTGGTCCTGCTTACCTCTGAATAAAACTTCTTGCTAACATTTTGTAATGTTTTTTTCAGTAGAGAAAATCATGGAAGGAAGAACATCATCTTCAAGTAATGTCAGTGTAAGTCTTCTGACAATTTGCAATGCTTTACTCAGAGACTATAGGTATCCTAGGGTGTTCTGATGTATTTGCACAGCCAAATTAATTATCTCGTGGCCCAGGTTTAGTTTTGTTGGAGCATTCTTTTTACCTGTGTCTATATATTTCGGACTTTTCCATGCAGTACAGGGGTCTGTATGCTTTAAACAATGACTAGTCCTTATATTTTACTTTAAAGGAGAAGATTACTCTTGAGGTATCATAATTAAAAGAAAAATTACTGGTTTATCCATACAGAGGTCTGTTCATGTCGTATTTAGTGTTGCCAGAGTTTGTTCCTTGTTGTTTGAGAAATTTTGTACAGTTTTTAGTGATTTAGGTACACAGGTCTTTAACAGGCTTGAAGATCGGTGCTGTGAGGTGAACTAGATGGTGTTTGAAGGCAGGAGAAGGGGAGAGCACCTTCGAGGCAATTTCTTGCTGCTGGTTGTTTTAATGATGAGTGTGTTTTCCATTACAGAGTGGGCCCCTATGGTAGGAAAAAGGATTGATTTGGGGTGCACCTTTCAGCCTTCACTAAACTATGTAAAGTATGTGTGGGCATGAGTTTTTCAGATGTATGTTTGCCCCGTGTTAAACAGAAATGAAGATAAAATTATACCACTCAGGCTGAAAGCATGTAAAAATCAAACGTCTCTTTAGTTTATTATATTTCATATTAAAAAATTAGGAGATATTAGGAAGAGGCAGTGGCAGAGGGAGATAGGTTTCTGGAACTGCAGAAATAACTATATGCTTTAATAGGGCTTCACATATTTAATTTAAAAATACAAATACATTCCAGCAAGGTAAGGGAATTTGAAGTTTTGCTGTTGTGAGTTTTGCAACCTAAGCCCCAAACCTTCAAATACATTTTCCATCTTAGAATTTTATATCTTGAGTGGAATATGGTTTGATTAAATGCATGGACTTAAAAAAAGTAGGGGTTATCTTGTGTATTTGTGATTATGTAGAATAGGCCTAATATTTATGTCCCTGTTAAGTAGGGAAATAATTGAATCGTACTGTATTGTCAAATTTCTTTAGGAGAAAAAGTTCCATTCAAGATCAGGTTGTACATGGGTGCTTCAAATCAAGCCAATGCATTATTTGCAAAATGGTTGAGTATATTCTTTGTGGCTTTGCTTTGTTTCAGTGTCTGGCATTGTTACCTTTTTTTAGTGCAATATCTGTGATGACATATTTATGCCTGTTGGAACTTGACAATATTGATTTGTTTTAATTCAGTGGAAATTAAGTGCCAACAACAGAAAGCCTTCCGCAAAAGAAAAAAGGAAAAAGGACCGCAAGAGACACAGCTCTACTGATGAAGAATCAGTTGGGTAAGAAGTAATCTCAAAAGTAGTTCTTCTCTGTTTGTATATTCAGTTTCATAATCTTTCTTGAAGCTGATTATCTCTGGTCTCTAGATAATTGTGTCATGTAGAGATGGTTTCCACGTGTTATGTAGCTGACCTTCAGCAAGTCATGCTTCACTTGTTTAATGGTGTTGTGAATTATGAAAAAAATTGTACATTTTTCTTTGTTTTAACACAAAGGCAGCAACAACAGAATGGGAATGCAACACTTAGTGGACGAGTTACTGTTTGTTGACCTGGTTGGAATCCTGAGAAGTGTTCATTACTTTTTAAGTGTAAATAATCATTCTAGCCCTAGATATCTTAGATACTCAAGAAGTTTCCCAGATTACCTTTTGCTTGTCACGTTTTTCCCTGTGGTCCACAGTCATTAAAATGTATTTATCAACTCTTAAAAACAACAACAAAAAAAGCCCCAAACCAAGCAATATGATTATTAGTAGGGGAAGGCAGTGAAGAGGTTTTTCATCTCTATTTTATAGTTAAGAACCTAAGTGAATAAATAGGACTGCCTCTGTGTCACTTCTTATGCTTTGTTGCCAATAGCAAATATCTTGGTTTCTTTGAGATTATGGCAAATTGTAAAAAATTGTCTTTTTTGAAGCTATCAGATAGGTGATTGCTTGTCCAAGAAAGTATTGAAGTTGTAAGTGCCATAGTTGACAAATAGAAGTGAAAATGGAGAGTTAGAGTAATTGACAGCAGCTAGGAAGCATAGTGACTTCATGATGAAATTAATTATATTTATCTTAATGAAGCAATTGTTCTTCCACAAATCATTTAAATCAAAACAAATAAGAATTTGAATAATGCTGTGAAGTTGTTAATATCTGATATGAATCCCTAAAGATCTTTCGGTAAACTTTGAACTGACATTTCAATGTTGAGTGCTTTTTTTTTTTTAAAAAAAGAGCTACTTTTGGATCTTTTACATATGTTAACTTTCTGTTACATATACTAATTTTGATATGTGAGAGACTTTCAAGTAACATTTGTAGGTGTTTTATCATTTTTACCGGAATTCTTACCAGCATATTAGTGAGAAATTATTTGGACTGTAAATATTCAGAAATTAAATCTATGCATTTTTAATTTCCTGTCTGTAGTAAAGCTTGTTCTAAGTATTCCTTTTGTCTACCCAGTGTTTCTCGGCAAGTCAAAATCAACACCGTGGTCTCATGTGTGTATTAGGTAGAAAGAGCACGCAGGTTCTATAGAGGTGATGTTTGAGCAAAAGTTGGAGAACTGACAAAATGCAAAATAAGTTCAGTGTGATGGGGCGTGCTGACAGTCTTTCTAATATAAAAGTTTTTCTGCTCTTTCTTGCCGATGAGGAATTTTTCTCTTGCATTGTGAACAAGGAAATAAGTCTAGATGACAATGTCTTGTTAGNTTTACATATGTTAACTTTCTGTTACATATACTAATTTTGATATGTGAGAGACTTTCAAGTAACATTTGTAGGTGTTTTATCATTTTTACCGGAATTCTTACCAGCATATTAGTGAGAAATTATTTGGACTGTAAATATTCAGAAATTAAATCTATGCATTTTTAATTTCCTGTCTGTAGTAAAGCTTGTTCTAAGTATTCTTTTTGGCTACCCAGTGTTTCTCGGCAAGTCAAAATTAACACCGTGGTCTCATGTGCGTATTAAGTAGAAAGAGCGCACAGGTTCTATAGAGGTGACGTTTGAGCAAAAGTTGGAGAACAGACAAAACGCAAAATAAGTTCAGTGTGATGGGGCATGCTGACAATCTTTCTAATAGAAAAGTTTTTCTACTCTTTCTTGCTGATGAGGAATTTTTCACTTGCATTGTGAACAAGGAAATAGGTCTAGATGACAATGTCTTGTTAGCTCCTCATGTTTTAAAAACAGCCTTCTTTATTGATAGGAGCTAATATCGAATACTTACAGAGAGGCATCTGATGTGCCTCTTGAGCATTGTTTTATTCCTGCTTTATTTTAGTCAGAAATGATAAAATGGGTTTATTATCACAAACCCAACTTTGCTTTTGTTTTTAACTGAAGTTCTGGGTTACAAAATTTGGTACTTCTGTCAGTTCTGCTGTAATGTGAGACCATGGGATGTGGAAGCACCAGCTTTTGCTTGAATGCCTCTGCTCATGGCCTTGTGAAAGGTCACTGTCAGATGATTTGTTTGTGATCCTGGACAGGACTTTTGGGGCATGTTATTTTTTTGGCCTTTCTCATATGCTGGAGGTCTCTTGTATGTTCCAATGATTGTGTCACAAAACAGATTAGAACTGTCATGTAACTTGAATAGTTCAATTTATTTGTGTCGCTGCAGAAAGTTAGGTACATTGTTTGTGTAATTGGTCAGTTAACCTTTTATATCCTACTTATAAAACTTCTTGGACAGGGATAGTTCAAGGGTAGCTATCACTGCCTGGAAACAGAGCTTGGAGGCGTCCACCTATTTCAGCTGTATTAATCTTCTCCAAGAGGGAAATAGAAACAAACAAACAAAAAGATACAAAACGGAAAACTATTTTGAAATTCAAGCTTCTTGTCCTTGTCTGTCAGATCACTTCTAGGGGAAGGTGGAAAATGTGCTTAAGTAAGGTGTGTGTGATTCTTTCAGCTCAGTATACTAAGTGTTAATTGAAATATATGTCCTGCCCTAATCAAGTACTGCCTGGTAGCTGTCAGGTTTTTGTGGTGATCATTTACATACTGGTTCCCCTTGCCCTGTCAAGCAGCTTTTGGCAGTAATAACTTCCTGGTCCTGGAAAGCAGGGATGTTAGCAGGGTTGTTTATGTTTGCTGTTAATACATTGACTCCTGATCAGTTGATGAAAGGTCAGGGCCTTAAAGTAAGAGGAGGGCAGACAGAGTCTTTCTTCTCAAAAGGGTGTAGTCAGTGAATGAGGCAATTGGGGTTTTCCATTAATGATAGTGCACTATGTTATTCCTTTGGGCTCTGAAAGGCCAAGGACCTCCTGAGCTGTGCACGTGCTGCAGAAACTCAAATAGCTGAATACTATCAGTGGCTCTATTTTGTATATGTAGGACAGATGTTCAAGTTTTATGGGACCTGATGGGGTGATTCTCACACAGTATGTGGCATCCCACTGTCAAAATATTTATTTTCCAAAACTTGGGAAAGTTTACTAGTAGAAGAATGTAGACATGAAGGTGATGGTGGTGTAGACAATTAATAATTTACTCTAAAAGGAGTTAGTAGTCTCCAGGTCTCAATTTGATAACTTTCTAATAAAAATTTGAGCACATTGGAACCAGTGGTTGCAAAACTGGTGTGTACACAAATATGGTTACTGAGAAAGGAAGTGAATCTAGCAGCTCAATCATTTTCCCCAAAGGGGTATAAACATTTAATAGCTTTTGATTCTGGGCTTTGTAAGGTAGGATAATCCTTCTTTTTGCCTGTGAAAAGTGATGGGAGACATGCCAAGAGCAGCAAACAGCTTTTTTCATAATATATACTTTTTTTGTCTATTCTGTTCTTTCATGTCTCAGTATATTTTCATTACCTCTGTTTATGTATTTTTTTTCTGGTTTGTGGAGATGGATAAGAAGGGGGTACAGCAGGCGCTTGTTTCTGAAACAAAAATAATCGCCTTTGGTTTTCCTTCACCAAGATGCCTCCAGTCTTACTGTTGTGCAGGTTACTTACAGGTTCAGCTGGTGGGACTTGCTTTTAATGTGTACTTTGTTTGCTTCTTTTTTCTTTGTTTGGCACTGATTTTTGTCTTTTGAAATGTCTTTTGCATGACTTGCTAACTTTATTCTGTGGACAATTTAACAGGTAATTTAGGGACCTGTGTCCCAGACATCATTTACAGATGTACAGGCTGGCTTCAGTGTAGGGTTTTTTCCTGAATCTATTTTACCCTCGGTCTTAATAACATGATTTTTCAAGAAATACCACCAGATGACATTCCTCTTTTGGCAAGGGAAGCCATTGAAATCTCTGAAGCCACCGTACAGTTCTGAAGATCAGGTTTTAACTAGCTATCTTATCAAGATCTTCAATGAATAACTAGTGCCACATAAGCGATGCCTTAATGTGGCACTGACATCTTTAAGGAGAGCCAAATATATATTGTTTTCTTCCTTGCTGATTATTGAAAGTTCCTCTTCTTTGCACAGGTTTCCAATACAAAGATAGTTGAACAGGTGCATGTATGCTTTAAATTGTAAGATCATTTTTGCAAGGATACCTCTTGAAAATGTATAAACCCATTTAAATCAAGGGAATGGGAAACACATAATAACATATACATAATAACAATCTACATAATAACAATAACATATACATAATAACAATATTATGTACATAATAACAATCAGTAAGCCAAATTGAGGAGGTGTCTGAAGCCTGTCAAGGTATCAGCGGATGTGAGTATGGGAAAAGAAAGTCAGACCTGAGTTTCCAAGGTGGCCAGCAAACTATATGTCACAATAAAGCCTCATAGTAGTCTGGTTTCTCTAAAGGATAGAATTTTGGATCCAGGAATACAGATTTCAGTTACATCATTCTGCTCCCAAAATCTATTCCTCCACCCCAGGAGAATACTGCTTGAATCACAAAACATAGTGCTCCGTCAAGCTCCTGCAATCTAACCAGCTCCGTTAGGGCACATACATTTGATTTCCCTACAGCAGAGGTTTCAGACTTCTCCCCCTTATCAATAATAATTAGGGGTTGGAGTTTGAAATCAGGATCTTCATCAAGAGCAAGATCAGGTTCTGCCACCCTGTCATTAATAAAGACTGTCCTAATCAGGACATATGTTTGTGATTCCTCTTCTCCAAAGAGAACTGCTTTGTAAATTATCATGGAAATGAACTTAATTCTACTGAAGATACAAGGTGTGATGCAGAGACAGTAATTTCATAGAAAAGCTTTATTGAATTCATGTGACTTAAGTTCTCAACACCATATTATTAATTTATTATTATATGTGCGGCAGGCAACCCAAAGTTATCTTGACGAATGTCCTGAGGACGAAAATAGGAAGAAAATACACACAGGCACAAGTTAAAACTGGTGCTAATGTACCTGATGCTGGCAAGCTGCAGTCAGATCAACCACCCTCACCATCTGCTGCCAGCCTCAAGATATGGCAAATTTTAAACCCTGCTCTCCAAAGCCCTTTTCTGTCTGAAAGGTATGTTGTCTTTGCCTCATGTCACTAAAAGTAGTTTTTCTTGCAGTTTTTCAAGAGAAAGTATTTGTTCTACCACAACTGACTTGTTTGTGAACTGTGTTCTCATGTCATCTAACAAGATTCCTGTACCTTATTCCTTTTGATAATCATTGAGAGAGATGGTGCCAAACACACTCTAGTGGATTTTCTGATCAGGTGGCTTTAGATGGTCCTGTACTGACAAGACTGACTAATTCTCATTCAGCCATTGAACTCTCAGAACGTTAGGATTTTTTTATTCATGTGAAAAGAAGTGTACACTTACATTTAACTGCTGTGTTTTCTCAGAGGAGTTATCAAGGTGTATTTTCACTGATAAGCATTTCAGAATACTCATAAAAATTTGAGAACTGGCATAAATGGTCAGAGAAAAGTATTAAGTCCACTATCCTCCCACACCCTGCCCCAGGCAGCAGCCAATTGCAAATATTCAGGGAAAAGTATGGCTAGAGTAAATACCTTTTATACTCAGTTTTCTTTCTGAGTTGCTGCTGCTAAACAGTTTAGGGGCCTTTATTGGAGGCTAGATCCAGACTATATTTTTCTGCTGTATTCCTTTCAATTATATCCTCATTGCTTATCACCTGTGTGCCTTTGCAACATCTTGTCTGTAAGGTAGTCTGCTGATTAAAAGCAAATTTACATTTCTGTGCAAGAGGAGATCTAAGTGCTCCCCAGATAGCTTACAGTCTGTGCTGCAGTGTGCTTTGGATGAATACAGACAATCATACAGTTGATCCCCAAAAGACAAATATTGTTCATAACCAGTTCAGAAGAGGCCATGATGTTACATCCTAATCCAAAATAAATTGCAGTGGAAGTAGTAAAATTGAAATCTTTGTGCTGCTCTTGCCTATCTATGCTGCAGTGGTCAGTTGCATCGTCATATTCCTGTTTAACTTATTTTTCATGCTTGTCTCTTCTAACACTTGTAAATGTTTTCCTTAGCCCTGCTATTGCTGTTCTCTACAATGCCACCTGGAAGCTGAAGAAAGGAAGAAATTCTAATGCTATATTTGTGTTTCTTGTGCTAATTTCATATCTGTTGACTAAGTGCTTGAAAAAAAGTCAGTCTGCTTTACTGGAGGCTTCTTGTTCACAGGAAAATCATGGTTGTTTGCTCCATAGTTCTGAGAAATGTGTACACATGTTGCATGAGGGCTGTTTAGATATAAACATTTACCTGGTTTTAAACTATTTTATATATATATATATATATATATCTGTGAGATAATATATTAGAAGGAATGCAGTGTGATTTGTATATGGCAAAGGAGGCATTATATGGCTGGAGTTTATTCCCTGATCTCTTGTCATCTGTGTTACTTTTCTGCTTACCTTGGATTTTAAGTGCCTTGGTGGGATTTTGTTTTATCTCTGAGGGACTGAAAGTAATGATGTTTGATGGTTATCAAGTGTCTAAGATACCTGAATATAAGAAGTAGTTTCTTTCTGTGGATTTTAAGTGAAGTATTTATGATTTACTGTTACGTATATGACAGACAACCTGCAGTTATACTGACGAATGTCCTGACGACGAAAATCGGAAGAAAATACATAGACAGCCACATAATAATTGATGCAAATTTACCTGATGCTGACAAATTACAGTCGGGTCAACTACCCTCATCATCTCTTACCAGACTACAGACATGTGAAATACTAAGTTCTACTCGTGAAAGTTCTTTTCTGTCAGAAAGGTATGTTACTGACTGCTGATCTTACCAGTCTTCCTGAAGTGACATAACTTCACAATGGAAAATAATTTCCCTGAAACAATTTTTGTTATACTCTTGTCTAGAAGCATGAAATCAGTTTCCTGAGTGCATTCCTAACACGCTGCTGTAGTGAGTCATTTTAACAGTGCGTTTATTCTGATTTGCTGTACCTGGTGTTAATAGGCTACTTTTCTTCACAGAAGGCATTTCAATTTGCAACAGATCAGAGTTTTCATTTGTGAAAATGGCTGTGTAATTCAAACACGTTTAAGTTCTTTTTGTGTCCAGAACCAAAATCTTGCTTTCCTGTTAACGTGTTCTAGCATGATTTCAAGTAACTTATTTTACAATATTTTTCCAAATTCCTCTTTGTTATAGTTCATTTCTTTTGACATTAATCCATGAGTGTTCTCAGTCCTGACAGAGTGCCGTTGTTTAAGGGCTGTATGTGTCCTCTCATTGTTTAACATCAACATTTTCTCTTCTTAACATCTACTTTTCATTTTCTTCCTATGTTTAGGTTGACTTAGCATCACAGGAACACTTGACACATAAAACTAGCAGAAATCAGATATTGGAATTATATGACTTTCCTTTTGATCTAAGATTGCAGCTGAATTCAGAATAAGCTGTTTCCTCTTGTATTTTATGGCTGCCTCTTTGCTTAACAGCAAAGTGTCCACAGTAACAAATAGCAAGAAAATTTGGGGTAAAAAACAGAAGAAGGAAGAGAAGATTGTTTTATGAGGGCAGGAATCATCAACAGTTCCTAGGTTAAAGAATTGTTAACAATTCTTGAAAGAAGTGAGTCAGTCATTTCCTCATTCTGATACATTAGAGAACCTAAATTACTACAAATTCCTTTCCCTTTTTATGTTGGGATCACCACTGCTGCTTAAACCAATCTGACAAAGATGTAGTTTATATAAGGAATGTAGAATAGTTTATTAGACTGTCTCATTCTAGAAGTATTACATTTGTTGCTAATAAATACTTTTCCAGAACTTTAGACTGTCTAAAGTGCAGGGAGTTTGGAATGTTGGGGTAGTTTTTTTGTCTTGCTACAGAATCTTTAAGATCTGTAGTTTTTAGTATCCTATTTTTCTGCTTGGTATTGTTTTGGATGGTGGGAGGTAGTAGGTTAATAAAGCACAAAACAAACTATTGTATGTAACTCTAGATTTGGGAAACATCTTGCATGTTTTTTCAAGCTCATATCTGAAGGGCTACTGTTGAGTTTTAAGTTAAGTGCAAGAATCATTTGAACTAGTCAGGGTTTCGGGGTTTATATTTTTGTAGTTGGTGTACTCAACTTACTTTAGTATTGGAGTGGTTCATTACTTGAAGGATTAATTTTCCATTCCTGTGATATGCTTTTCTAATATATTAAGTAAAAGGCTTGTTATTAGCAGGAATCAACATTAGAAGGATCTTCCACCCCTTCTTAGTGACCAGTATGTTAGTGCAAGTTATGGTTGGTATTGCATGGGAAATGGAGAATTCAGCAATTATTTCAACGCAAATGTGGTTTGATCTTGGTCATCTTTCTGTAACTAAGGTCTGTGCATCACTTAGCACTGATTCTTTCATGGTCTCTTCTTTCAGAGGAGAGCAAAAACTCTCCCCTTAAAGTGGCTTTGCAAGTATGTGTGCCTGGCAATGTAGAGATTCTTTGGTATCATCAGAGTAGTGAGGATGCATGTTCTTTGCTGAAAATTGTGCCAGTTTTGTACTGTGGAAATTTCAGATTAAGTCAAAGAATTTGGTGTGTTCAGAACACAGTGGTAATAAGTTTACCTTTCTCTGTCAACTAGAACCTGCTGCAAATTCTCTTTCCTTTCTTGCTTTTGGTGTTACAGAATCGGTGGATTTTGCATTGCTTATTCACTACAACCCAGTGTGAAATGCATTTGCTTAAGTCACCGCTGACCTATCAGTATAACTAACGAATTTGAGGTAGGTCTTAAATGTAATGAAACTTAAGAGTTTCAAAGTGTGTTTCATCCTAGTTTGTCATGTCTTTTGAGAATGCTGACATAGCTTTTTAGATGCATTTTAAACTGAGTTATCAGTGAAGACTGGAAGTGGAAATAAAATGTGCAGAAGTTGTGTATAGAGTAAATACATTTAGGGAAGTGTGTTAACTGAAACATTCAATAGGAATAATTCCTGTAGTTGAAAAGTTGTTGAAATGCCTGAATTAGGATGTTGATGTAAAACAAATGCTAAAAAGCGCTTAATAGTTTTGTATGGCCTTTTAAGGCAGTCAGAGCTATACAGCTGTTACGCATGCAGAATATTTGTGTTGAAAGAGAGATGTGGGTTCCAGAAATCAAGTTTTCTGTAGTGAGGTTATTCTAGAAGTAGGGCTGTCTGATGTGTGGAAGGCTCATTCTTATTTGATATACAGAATGAATAATAGTGCTTACCGAACGCTTTTTCTGTGTATGGTTCAATTCATTATTCTTTGTGAGTGGAAAGATAATTGGTGATGTCTTCATGGTGCTTGTGTACTCTTCATCACTGTAATATCAGAGCCCTCTGGAAATCTTTATTTGCCTTTACAGTAACCCCAAAGAGCAATGATACCCCAATCTACAGATAGAGCTTTGGAGGGTAGGCATCTGTTCAGAAAGCGTCCAGCACTTTTGGCTGTCTAGTTAGAGATGTCAAGAATGTTCTTTCCCATGGTTGGTGACGTTCTTTATGGGTTTGGGCTCAGCTGTTAGTGATTTCAGTCATTGTGATGATCACTTAGCTCTGCAAATTGGAGACTGCAGCAGTCCAAGTTAGGAACATTATAAAACACTGACAAAAATATCCCTTTGGATTAACTGTGGTGACAAAAGGAGGAAAAGAGCAACGTTATTTTGCTTTATCTGTGAAATCTTCTTTATTTACTCTTTTATTTTCCAACTGTCATAGAAAAGGAAGCAGAGGTCATAGAGGTTAGTTTCTTTTATCTTATAACTCAGGAATTTTCAGAAGAGGTCTTGTGTACTGGGTATATAAAAGCGCATGTGAGAAAATATCACACGGGCATACAACTAAATGTTATCCTAATGTATACACTAGAAACAAAAATACAGGTACATAGATCTCTGAATGCTAGTTACAGCTGACAAAAAAGTTTAGAGTACAAGATCAGACATGAAATGTGAGGACATAATACTCTTCAGTCTTATTGGTACCTCCTAAAAATAAAATATTTATTAAAAATCTAATTTTAAACTAAAAGAAGTTGATGACTTTCTTGTATGTCCTGCTTTTCAGAACAAAACTACAAACTTAGCTGAACACCTGTAGGTTGCCTAGTGTTTTGTAATCCTTTCTGCTTCTTCCTCATTCATATCCTGTCCCCCCGTCCCTCCCTCAAAGTTGCTGTTTCGGGCCCTTTTGAACAGGAATTTCTACTTCAAAACTTTTCTTGTTGCAGGACCTTACTCACAGGATTCTATTAACAGTTCTAAATCTAAATAAACTATATGCTACATTGCCTCATTCACACTTTGCATTCATGACAAAGGCAAGGATACACTCAACTGACTGCTGTTCTTTCTTTTTTTTTCTTGTTTTGTGTTTCTGTTGCAGTCTTGCTATACAGCATATTTCAGTGTCTGATGTCAAGCATGTCAAACTTTCATTCTTTGTGCTTTTTAGAAGCATGTATTCCATTAATAATGTCAGAATATCTGTGTATTTACATAATGGGAACCTAATTAGTTTGTGTTTCATTTGCCAAGCTCCACATGCTTATGAGAGAGGCAGAAGTTTATGATCTAACCAGTTCTTTCGGCATTTCTGTTCAGTATTCTTTCTCTAAAATTGAAGATAAGTTACAGTTAATATTCTTTACAGGTCTGAGCATTGCCTGAGAAAGACAGATGGTGATCTGTGTCAATTGACTAAGGCTTCTAAGGAACCAGAAAAAAATAATGTGTTCACTTTTAGAAGATGGCAACTGCAGGAGACAGGTTTGTATTGAGCAATAAAATGACACTTAAATATGGATTTTCTAGTGTTGGGAAATTTTGTTTTTTTAATCTAGTGTTATGAGGAGAGCACAAATAAAATAAGTGTTGCACACAGTTTGTGTTTCCTCAAAATGCAGTTTTTTACAGATATGAAATATATCAAATAGCTGTTTTTAAATAAGATTAAATCTATGGCAAATCTGATCTGTGTAAGAAAAAAGGAAACTGAGGGAGCTTTATTGCTTAATTATAGTCCTGATTTTATAAGTAGTCTTTTGTACTCAATAATGTAATACTTCAAGAATGCTCAAATGGTTTGTAAAACCTGCTTAAATGTTTATGCTATATGACCGTATTTGTATTTACAGCTGAAAAATCATGAGCTCTATGCAGATTCTTCAGGGAGAATGTACTGTCTTTTCAATACTAGTTAGTAATATTTGCAGATTAGAACAGAAAATGTAGAGTGTTGCATCCAGCAGAAGATAAAAGAAATATGGAGTGCTAATCCTTATACCTTTGTCGTAACTAATTGTGCAATAATAGTCTTTCCTTAATCATTTTAGTGAATATATTTTGGCAGCCACACACAATTAGATAGGGAATTAACTAGTGTGGAAGATATCTGCTTCCATGCATTTTATTGAAGACATTACAGATATGAAGAAGTACAAAGATTTTTAAGGATAAAGGATAGCCCATTAAATCACACTTTTAAAAAATGTTTTTTATTCTTCTGTGCCAGAAAACAAGAAGCAGGATGAACTGGAAAAGAAGAGCAGAAACATGAAGAGCACCACTCTAAATCAGAAGGATTCAGGCTCTTTTGATTCTGAGAAAAGGAAAAGAAGATCTAGTGGCTATACTTCTGATGATTGTAATGCACGCATTCCAGAAAAAAAAGTAAGTTGCACTTAATTTTATTGTATGTGGTTATATGCATACACTTCAGTAGCAGCCGTAGCAACACCCAAAATAAAAGAGTTATATTTCTAAGTAGGATAGCTATGGATACTGTTACAGCTGTTGAAGGAAAGTAGTTCAGTGGTATGTCAGGAAGAGTGAGTATATGTACTTCTGTCCACAGTATATCAGAATATGCTTGTTGTATCAGAAAGGTTGTAAAGGTGAGTGATTGTGTTTCCTTCAGGTAGAAGCATGGAGTAAAACAATTTTGGAAATAAGGCACCTCCATTCAGTGAAATGTCTTTCACAGAGGGTATAGAGTATACCTGGGGTTATTGAAATCTTGCAGGTGTGTTCTTTCTTTCTCCCTCCTGTTCAGTGTACCGTGCCCTTCCTTAAAGTCATTAGGATTTGAGAGGGAAAAAAAAAAAGACTGAGGGAGTGAGTCAGTCCAGTACAAGCTGTCATTTGTATTACAGTAAAGGCATATCTGTAACCTTCTGATTAAAACCCCACAGAAGTAGGTAGTTGCCAAGTTGACCAAGTCACACATTTGCCAAGTGTGGTTGGTGCTTGGTCTTCCAGTGTGAGGCAGAGAGCGCTGCTTTAATGGGGTCACGATACACCTTTAAAAGGTTGTCCCTCATACCTTTATTTAATAACTTTTAAAATACAAGGAGGGAGAAATCACTCTGACTTGAGCTCTAAATGCAGCTGCATTAAGCTGTGATTATTTTACCTAGCACGTAGCTAAGTCTCAGTGATCACTGAACCATCGTAGAAAGTGAAAAAATAAACATATATCCTGTCTCTTGATTCTTGTTTTCTAGAAGGAGCAAAGATTGAGTTCAACTCGGTCTCCTGGCCTCAAAACACCCTGTGAGGATGAACAGAATCACAAATCTAATGCAATTGTGGTGCTAGATTGTATTCCACAGCCGTCAGAGAGAGATGATAAGGAGACTTCCACCCACAGCCACTTAAGGCCTGCTCACAGCTGCACAGAGAAACCTGGCTTAGTGCCTCCTCCCAGAAATTTGTCAGACACACAGCCTTCTGCCACCAGTGGGGACACGATTTCACCACGAGTTAGTACCATAAGGACATTAAAGATAGACCCAGCACAATACCTCGCCAAGCTGCGGAACAGAATCTGCAGGGGTAATCAGCAACTTGTTTCAGTTGACCCAAGTATGTACTGTATCTGTGCTGCTGACAATTATTATTGGTATCCTTAGGTGCTAGGTTAACTCATGCGTAACTGACTAGTTGAAACATATGGAAGAAAAGACTGAAGATGGAGCATGTTGTTTGTAATGCACTGGACAGGTTAGAGAACAGTGCTTAGTGCCAGTGTCTGCTGCTGGAGTGTGGAGAATCTTCTACTTGAGAAACAGAATAGACAGCAGGATGTTCAAATTCCAATCCTTACATTTTGCAGCTGATTTTGTGGCTGTGGAAAATCAAGCTTGTACTTTTTGATGATGCTTAAGCGGAGAAAAAAAATATTCTTTCCTCTTCAAAGCAACTGTGTTTTGCCCTGTTGCTTCTAAGAGTCAAATAATTTTGAGAATGGTGGGTAAAAAGTGTTAGTAAAGTACAAAGCTGTATTTGTTCCGTATGCTTCCATGTACATAGACCCTGACTGGTGTGGGCAATGTACTTTTATATTCGATAGTGCAGGAGAGAATTCCTTGCTCATCTGAAATCCACAATGAAATATCCTTAAGGCTGCATCTCATAGTATATGTGTACTTCTTTTTTCCTTTCTAGTTGTCCTTTCCAGTGATGATGAAGATGGACTTTCTGAACCAAAATGTACAGAGCTGCTGCAGGGTAGTATCACTGATGAGAGAGAGGAAGAGTCTGACATCTGTTTCTTAGCAGAGCAACCTGAAGACAAGATGGAAAGACACACAGAGCAGGTAGTCCAGTTTTTGGCCTATGTATTGTTACTCCAACCTTTTAATTTCTCCAGTGTTTATTTTTTCTTGCATGTTAGACCAAAAGTGAAATGCTTAGAGAAGATATAATTAGTCTCGGGAACAAGCAGTAGCTGGAGTAGTATATTTCACAGATAGAATTCTGGACAGTCTACAGAGAAGATCTCTGAAGCTTAAGTGGTTTTGCAACATATCATGTATTTTGAAAATAAACATTTGGAAAAATAAAATATTACAGAACAGGAAGAATCAAGTAGTAATCTGAGCTAGAGGTGAACACAGTAAAAATATATTTTATCTTGATCATCGTTGAAGTCTGTAGCTGCTTCTTGTCATCCAGACCTCTGTTGTAATCCAGTGCATGAAGACTATCAAAAGTCTTTTAACAGCAGACAGAAATAGGGTAAAGTTCCCTTTCCTGTGTGGCTAGCAGTGGAATTTGAATCTAAAACTAGCCATAATTGTCCCATTTTGGACTTGTTTATCCTTGTGCTGCTTGCTTTGACCTGGATTTGCATTATGTCTAATCCTGAAATAAATTAGAAAGGCTATTACTGTTTTTTCTCACAGATACATCATTATGATCATAAACATTTAATGGGATACTGTATGTTTGATATAAAAAGTGGTATTTTTTGTTGCTCTGTTATTTGAGATTTTACTTGGCTCTTGATTAGTAAAAAGCACAGGTTATGTCTTGGCAGTGGTAACTTTAGAGGTGGTGTAAGACAATGTTAGACCTTTCAGGACATTGTCAGAAATGATTGTAATAGCATCTACAGCTTTTTTGGATGGAATACTTGTATGGAAGTTGGCTTTGGGAGTAAGTTCTTTCTAACATAAAGAAACAATTCTTAAGAATACAGGAGGGAAGTATCTAATTTGGATCTCTGCAGTAAGTACACTTTTCCCCCCTTAGTTTTTAATAGAGCCAGATGAAGACAAATGTCCTATCAGCTTAACTTCTGGAAGTTCACCTAGAAAACAGATAAACCCAGGATTGGACATTGAATTTGATAGTCTGTACATCGGGAAATTTAAATGGTTATCAACAGGTCCTGCTAGGGTAAGTTGTTCTATTATGGTAATATGTTGACAATATTTAAAAATTAAATATCTGGTTAAGCAAAACTAGTGGTACTTAATGTGGAAGTGCTGAGTTTTGGTTATTATTGCATCAAACTGCTTTAGCTAAACAACAGTGTGCAGTCCATTACATCATATGTTTGGATAGCTGTCAGTAGAAAAGATAACTGGGATTTTCTGTGGCCCCAGTTTTCATAGGTAAAGTTTATAGCATATAAGCACTGTGTAAGTGCTATACTTGAACAGAAATCATACTGAGGAAGCTTTTCATGAAAATTCTAACAGAAAACAATGGTTGTGTTAGTGTCACTTTATTATAATAAACACTGGCTACTCTTCTCAGAAGTAGTACAGCTATTAAAATAAACTAACCCATAGTGGTCAGAGTTCAGATATATAACATGTGCTAATCTTTCATTTTAAAATGAAAATTGCTTGTTTTGTAGCTTTAAAGAACATAAAACCACCATAAAAGCACAAGCAGTGCATAGGCAACATGCTGCTCACAGCAGGCACAAGTATAAGTGAAGTTGTACTTCAAGTGAAGTACCAGCTGCAGGAGTTTCAAGAGGCTCATACTATATATTGCAGATGAGAGATAAAAGCTTGAACATGTGTATATATGTTTTTTGCTTACAGTAAGACATTTTGAAATCTCGCATTGTAAAAGTAATTTCAGCTTTTCACAAAAGAGTGGTTTTGTGCAGTAGTTTTCATGCAATAATGAAAACTTTTAGTAAATATTTCCTAAATTAATATGCCAAAACTGTACAAGTGATGAGTTGAAATGCTTTTAGAATTAATCCTTTCAGGTGGGAAATGAAACTTTTCCTTGGAAAAAACAACTTTGTGCTTACTGCGATAATGTAAGAGAAACCTTTTCATGCAATGTATGTGACAACCTTTTGTCGATGTGACAAGAAAATGTTCTTTATTTAGCTGAGTCTTTTTTACGTAACAGTGTAAGTGGCAATTTTAACAGCCTTTAAGTCAAAGGTAACAATACAATGTAACACCGCAGCGTTAGACTGTTTATATAGTGTCCTTAATTCAAATAGGGCAGCTGACAGTCTTTGTCTTGAAGTGCTTACAAATAAGCTCCTTTTGTCCCAGGTGTTCATAATTTTTTTCTTCTTATGGGACCTGTAAACAGCTTGTCAACTTTCCCCTTATTTCTCAGTGGTAAGCACTTTGGAAAGTCAATTTGCTGTCATTTAGATAATGTAATATATACTTAGGAGTTTTATTTTAGGTGACATAGGCAATATTAAGTCTCAAATTAGGCATATTGGGCTTGGCAGTATTAGGCTGATGGTTGGACTCTATGATCTTAAGGATCTTTTCCAACCTGAACGCTTGCAGCATATTATCTTCCATTTATTTGGCTATAAGCTAAGAAGGAGGCACAGATAATTAGACATTCTTATTTTAATCAATCTGTGAAAAGTAAACTAATTTTATATTTTTTGATCTTGTTTCAGTTTACAAGCGAGTGTATTACGATCCCATTTCAGGGTAAGAATTGTTTTTTCTTTAGCCTTCTTT
This sequence comes from Piaya cayana, assembly GCA_013389865.1. NCBI lineage: Eukaryota > Metazoa > Chordata > Aves > Cuculiformes > Coccyzidae > Piaya > Piaya cayana. The sequence continues at coordinate 188,767 of WAAB01018937.1, forward strand.
TAACTATCTTTAAAGTACTACATTGAAATACTCCATATATCTATATAATCTGACTTGCTTTCGTAAAGACATTAAATAATTTTTTAAATTTGCATTTTTCAATAAATAGAAGTATCAGTGTATACAGTGTAAGCAGTAATGACTTAACAGGTTCTTACCCTTTTAAGGACTTTTGTTAGGCTGGTACAAAAATGATTGTCAGTTTTGTCATTATAAACTGTGATGCTTATGTTGGATTGCACTTTAACTGTATTCATGTTGTATACCATTTTAAAGTGTGAAATTTGCTTTACTAATTTATGCTAGTGGGGTTTTTTCACTGTTCATTCTGGTTTTGTACTACAGTATCAAATTAAAGGTATAAACTGTGGTTATTCTGTGCAAAATACATTTTTTTTCATGGAGAATACTGTGTTTAGTTGTTTAGTTTTTGGTATTACAATTTTGTAACTTTGTTTCACATTGATATAACTGATTTAAGCATGACATTCTGAACACATTTTATGTAATGTCAGGAATAAAATCTCTAAGTACTGTTTTAATACACTCTGATCATACTTATGTCTTAGTATGTAGTTATTATATAACATGTATGACTTTATGATTACCTGTGACTGTGAAAGATATATTTATTTAAATTCTGTTTTCTGCAGTGGCTCTGAATAAGAATATTAACCTGACAGTGGATACTCTGCATCTGAGAAGGTTTGGCTTGTGGAGAAGTGATGGTGGCTGTTCTTCAACAATGATCATTTTCCTTTGGTTGTCTGTTGATTATATAGAAAAGATTGAAGCCCAGATCGGAAAGCTAGGCACCAGCAAGCCATGTGAGTAATAAATTTCCTTAAATGCAATGAAAACATCTAATGTTTGGCATGTCAGTAAAGTGGTTATTTTACAGTTGTGCTTCTGGAATATGAGGAAAGCCTATAGCTTTTCAAAGATAAATTAGTCATTTTTGGTTTTCTAAAATATTCCACTATACTTGCAATTGGAAGGAAAATCTAACGATGTGATTCAAAACCACTGCCACTTAACAAAACCACCCTGTAACACAACTCAAGTGTAATCTGTGTGAAGAGGCCTTCTAAAACTAGGTTTGTATATAAAGTATCCCTCCCTTTAAAATAAATGGAACATTTAAAGTGTCCTTACTCTTGAGTAACAAATGTGCTAGACAAAGGGCTTGGCAGTTAAAGGCTGATTTGATTGTTGACAAGGCTGCTTTGGACCATTGCATTGTTACTGGAAAAAAAAAAATCTACTAAAGGCCAAATGGGCTATTTGTAGGGTCTTATGGACTGGCTCAGGACTCTCCTGGTACCTGCTCCCCCGTGCTCTAATCCTTAGTGGTACACAGGCAGTCCAGCCATGAGAGCTGTTGCTTAGGGACCTGCTCACCCCTCTGGCTCCCAAGGCACTTTGCTTGTTCACCTAGTTTAGCTTGACCTTTGCTAGCAATCATATGCTCACTTATACACCCACACTGACTCCAGTTACCACACTCAGACCCCCATGCACACACATCGAATAAAGAATCCCTTGCCTACAAGATAGACAGGAAGTTTTCTGACCAGCAAACTATTTAGATGTGACCGGTCCTTTTAATGCCCTTAGCCCTCTTTTCCCACTCTTCTTCCTCCCCAGTTTACCTAAATGCCTTCCTTTGCCTGCCTTTGATCCTTCCCTGAAACTTAAGATAATAAGTTGTTTGCAATCCTAAAATGCTTTTCCCCTGCATCCCATCATGTTTGCTGTGCACTTAAGGTGCACAACCCTCCTCAATCCAAAAGGCTTTGTCTTGGTGGGTTTCAAGTCTGGACCCTGGGGCTGATGGGACGTGCTTAGACTGGATGTCTCTTCTTCCCAGTCCTTAATTTGGGTCCTACTGCCCTTGTGCCCCTCTGCTCCTCTGGGCTTGTGGAAGTGGACCTTTAGTGGGCTGATGGCCTCTGTGATAACCTGGCCAGGATATTATTTGGGCTACCCTGCCAACCGTTGTCTCTTTATACTCCTTTGTGGTTATGCAGATAAGTTTTGATTGCATAACATAGTAGTTAATGCTATCCATTCTTTCCTTTTTCCAGCCAAATCTAGTGATTTTGTGTTTCTTGAACTGTCCCAACCACTCACAGAATCAGAAGAAGATGGACTGACTGAATTGATTACAGATGTGAGCAAGAAAAACAGAGCACCAGATCTTCCTGATATTTTGTCTTTGAAGCAAGCATTACCCTTCCTTAAGGACCTTTCTCCTGAAGAGACCTCTTTTATGAGTTACAGTAAGGATCTATTAAATCAGCATAAGCCAAAAGAGGATACCTCAGATGCTCAAGAACTTGCAGTTCAGGTTAGTGAGTAGCTGTTGTTTCGTTCATCATCACCTGTTGGCATTTACTTATTCTAGTAAATATTACATTAGTGAGTTGCAAAAAAGTAATTTTTTTCTTAATCTATAGCTAAAAAGAAAAAATCCCAGCCATGTTTGTTATTTCACAATGGGACAAGAGGTGCAGTAAAATATATTGTGTCCACAGAGGGATAATGCGTAGATGTCATCCGTTAGTGGCAATTACTGAAGCTTTAGGCTGTCTCATGGTTGTGTGTGCCTAGAACCACAGGGATTTCTTGCTATTGTCATGTTTCCAGGGCAGTAAGTTGGGAGTAAATGAAGGAATGAGTAGTGGGGCCATTTTTCAGTTGAGCTGGGAGTGAAGGGGTGCTGCAGAGGAGGAGGCATGTATCTTGCTTGTTCCAGACATCTCTTGGTGTTCTTGTGGGGGCTTCACATCTTGAAATGCTAAACAATTCCTAAGGCTGCTGGGGATGTGGAGCCATGGAAGTTAATGTGAGGAGTAAATGTCTCAACCCAATCCCACATCATTTATCACTTCAGAAGTTATGTGTTCCCATCAGTAAGAAACACAGAGACAACAGATCAATCTGGCTACGAAACCATGAACTTAAAAATGGAGACAGACAGTTCAACTCTGTATAATTTTTAGGCAAATTGTTAAGAACTAGATTTTCAAACCTTTTAGGTGTACGTAGCTCCTAATTAGACAGTTTTATGCTTCCTTCCATCATTTCAGGTCCTGTTTCTTCTCCAAAACCAGTTCTACATCAATTGGCTGAATAATGCCTAAGCAGTTATAGATAGAGGTTATGAGCAGATTAAGAACTGTCATAATTTTAAAGCAGACATAAATTTTTTATTGTCTGAGCAGTGGCACATTTGCCTAAATACCAATGTTAACATTTTTGCTCTCCAGCAAGATTCCCCTTCAGTGATGCGGGTACTCCTGTGGGCTTCAGACTTGGGTTTTGTATTCTGTTTTTCATATCAGGTTGTATAATGCTTTTAACTATTATTATTGTCTGGATTTTTTCTGGCAGGTATCAAAACCAAAAGTGATCAGGCCCAGTTATGCCCTTGCAAATAAACAGAATAGCGGTTGCTATTCCATCTCTCTGTCCTCTGCACTGAATGAAGAATGGAAAGAAGTAGGAGAAACCGGAGCAGTTAAGAAGTAAGTATATTTCATACAAATGAGAATGTGAAAATAAAACAAATTTAATAAATTGCTGGAATAAAAGCGTTCTCTGATTTGAAAGTGTTGTGTGAAAGATCCTCTAGAAGTTTAAAGTATCACCAAGCATGAAGGTAGTTGCATTCTTGTTTCCATCTTAATAGTTAACAGACAAAATAGGTATGATACAGGATGACAGAACTTCTCGCAGAAATTAGAGAATACTTGAAATGTGGCTACAGGCTCATATATATATCATTGATGCATCATTTGAAGGGTAAGGACCTCATGACCTCTGTGGGTGTCCATCTAAGTCCATATCACAGCAAAACCATTGCTAACTTAAGCTGAGCCTCTTATTTTAATCTAAGTAATTTTTTTCTTTCACTGTTCTATCACAATCTAGTTATATTTAGTTTGTCATACAATTTAGTAGTTACTAGTACAGAAGCTTAGTTAGTGAAAGACATTAGAAAATTAGAACATACAAATGTATAATGCAGCAAGATATTGTGAAAGTGCTGACATGCCTCAGTTCAGCAGCAGCCAGTTAATGCTCGTACTTCTGCTATGGCAAATATTAGTCAAGTAAATTATTGTTAACAGCTCTTGCCTTTTGCTGTCACTTTTTACTGGTAGTAGAGCAATTGAGTTTGTTTCTGCAACAGCAAAAATGCTCAATTCATGGTCTCAGTTAAATAATGTGGTTATTAATCTAGAACTTTTATAATACGTTTTAAGTACTAGTGTTAAAAGTAATTTGGCCAGTTTCAAACCACTTGTGGTGCATATGCTGCATGGTGTGTAAATCCAAGTTTTCCATTTGGAAACGTGGGAGTCCTTATTGGAACCTTAATAAGTAGAAAATCACTGTTCATATGTCCCCTAGTATTTCTTACCATTTTATATAGCCATTAACGATTACTTTTATCAACAACAGAAAAATAAGATGAAGATAAATAATCTTTTCAAAAGATTTCATAAAATTTCAGTGTGCAATGGGGAGCATATTTCTTTTGTTACAGTTAACTGTTGGAGGAAGAAATGGTAAAAGACTTTAAAGTTAGTAAACGGTTCTGAGAACAACTGCTTGTAACAGGTCTAGAAAACCCTCTATGTGTGGGACGCTCATGCTAAGAAGAAAGTTACGTAAAACACAGTTTGTGACTGATATAATGTGACTTGTGTTTTCTAGTTTAATTGTTTATCCACCCCCACCTGCAAAAAGAGGACTGGGGGTCACAAGAGAAGACCTATATTGCTTAGAAGATGGAGAGTTTCTCAATGATGTCATCATTGATTTCTATCTCAAGTAAGTAATTTTAGCCTTAATTGTACCCTTCTTTCTGGGACCTGTTCTGGACCCAAATGCTATTGTAAATGTTAGTCACTAAATACAATGCAGATATTTTAGAAGTAACGGTATGATGAATTTGTAAGTTGGGCTTTTTTAAAGCATTTATGTATTCCCAACAGGTCCATTTGTTGCAGTTTGTTGCATTTGTCTTGCATTTGTTGCAAGTCTTCTTGCCCCTCTAGAGGGCTGTGATGTAATCCAGACGGAATAGCTGGGGGGAAAAAAGCTGCAGTTTTAAGCAGGTGTTTGTTGAATAAAGTAGAGGATCTGTACTAGGTAGTTTATTTACTAATTTTACATCAAGTGGAGCGTACTCTGCCATTCTGTGCAGAATTTCAGGAATTAGTCTGATGCACAGCCCCTGCAGAAAGGAACACAGGTAATACTCCTTGAGGAAATTTTGCTTGGCTTATGTGCTTCATACTTTCCTGCTAAAGTTGCTTGTGAAAGGAAGGTTTCCAGAACCAGCATTGTGGGCCACCATTCCCTGAAGCTGAGATTTCTTTCCCCTGTGCTGACTTAAACCTAAGCAGAATTCTGGCTTTTGTAGAGGTTGTCTGCAAGAGTTTAATTTTGCTTGGCATCCAGCATGGCTGCTGTAACTGTGAGCAGTACAAAGCCAGCTGAAACTTATTTCTAGAGGAGTGGGAAAGGAAGCATATACCACAGTGTTTCAATATGGTGTTACAGCAAAGCCACCTGTGTTTTGCTTTAAATTAGAAATGAATCATGCATGGAGCATGGTCCTATCAATATCTGTAGCTTCATCTCTCCAGAAAAGGAAGATAATTCCTTTTATAAAGGAATATAAGATAAGATATTTCCTTTTTTAAAGGAATTGAATACTGTCATTGGAGACACACCTCTTCTTTTTAAATTTGTTAGGCTTTCTGCATTCTCAGTTTTGATTGTATTGCACGCTGTGTCATGTATGACTCTGTTGCCCAAGTCATGGAGTGAAGCTGGAGGCACCTTGTGTAGGATCACTGCAGTTACAAAATCTTTGGCCTTCTAGGGTGACAGAATAAAACACTCAAGCTGGTGTTTGTAGTAAGATAATCAGCAGTAAAGTCATACAGAGTGAGTTCCTATATTTATCTTAACTTTCATACACATCACCTGTGGAAACAAAATGGACAATTTATAGTACTTAACTGATAGATGATTTTTGTATACTCAGGAGTATAATACTTCATAGACTTATACTTGGTATAAGTCTGTCTTTATTTCAAGCCTGTCTTAATTTCAAGGGCTAGAAACCTAACTCCAAAAATAAATACTGAAGCATTAATACTGGAGCACGCATCTGAGATAAAAAGTAACTGCATTGTTAATAGTTTCTTGGCTGAAAGTTTGAAATGATTAGCGCCTGTGAAGACAACTGGTAGTAAGCATAACCTGAGTATGTAAGTCATTAAAATGTTTGTTGTTCTTTTTTATCAGTAATGATGCTTTCTAGAAAAGAAGGTTGAGCTTTTCCTTCTTTTTTCTTTGTTAGATATCTGCTTTTGGAGAAAGCACCAAAACATCTTGCTGATCGTACACACATTTTCAGCAGTTTCTTCTATAAGTGTCTGACCAGGACAGAAAAAAATTCTGAGGGGGATCTCAAAGTTTCGTAAGTTCGTTTTAGATGCCATTATGACCAGAAACAAGCTACCTATTCATGCCACTTGGAAGTTCTGCAGATCATCTCCCAGTTAGTACATAAAATAGTAATCAATGTTCTCTAAAGGATTAATACTTAAATGTTATTGCAATTTAAGCATACTGTTTTTCATTACAATCTGTGTGATTCATTTTGGATGCAAATGAAAATGTTTTCACCATTCTCCATCTTTATCTGACTCTTTACTTCAAACAATTATTTATATATTCTGATCTTTTTTATGAGCTCAAAAGTTTCATGAGGCATGCATCATTTTAATAAACTGCTCTATGAAAAATTTCACCACATATTTCATTGTCAATAATGGTAATAAATTATTGTCCAGATTTTCAGTAGGAAAAGGTGGTTTAGATAGGCCTTTAAAAGTGTTATTGTGAAGTTTAATTCATGGATGTTTGTAAATTGCTATAGAACTGTTTTTCCACTAGGTGGTGGTTCTATGAGATTTTTGCCATGTAGTAAATAATAGTTTTTTGGTAAATAACCACAATAAATCTTTTCAAATATGTAGATTTTTTTTTTCCCAGAAGAGTTTAAGATGATTTCAAAATAGCTTGTTAGTCACTTTTCACTTGTACCTAATGGTGAGCTGATTTTTTTTTCTCTGTTATGGAAATCTCAAGAGAAAATGAAAAATCCGAGGAGGGATTGGGAAGATGTTAGGAGTACTCATATCTATGCCTTGCTTTAACTAAAAGGAACAAGTCTGATCAACAGTTGTCATTTGGTTTCTGCAGAGCGGCACAGAGAAGGCACAGAAGGGTATGCACATGGACTCGTCATATAAACATCTTCAGTAAAGATTATATCTTTGTGCCTGTGAATGAGGAGTAAGTCTATGTGTTTTAGACAACTTTTCTGATAGTTAAACATTTAAGCAATTGAATGTTGTGGGGATAAAAAGATTTATGACTGTGAAATTGGATCACTGGAAATGAACACATTAGATTTTGAAGTGACAGGTGTGGAATTAGTAATTTTGAAGTGTCTTCAAAAGTTAAACTTCAGTTGCCTTCTGTAAGCTTTGCATCTTTGTTTTCTGTTTTACTGAAAATTTCTTTTATGTGTTTTTCAAAATAATTTGTCTCATGATGTTTCCTGTACACTTAAGGAATATTTCTAGAAAGAAATGACAGAAACCCAGTGTTAATGGATCAGGAGTAGGACTTCATGGTCTGTGCTTTGGCCCAGTTGAATGCACATGGAAGCTCCAGTAAAACTAATCACTGAGGGTTACAAGTGCAAAACAGCTGCAGACGTGCCATCCCTCAGTTATATTAAAAAATAGAATAACCATTAGAGTTTATTAACTTTTTTGTTTGTTTTTTTTGAACAGCATGGAACGGGTGATGAAACATTGATAAATTGCTGTGGTGGGCTTTGAGGTTTTTTGGAATTGATACTTCTTTTGCTGTTAATGCTACAATACAAAGCAAAAAAAGAATCAAGTGAGAGGATTAGTAGGAGATGCCGTGAAGGAACACAGCAACAATGATTACGTGTCACAGTACAGTTGTCCATGAGCTCTTTATATTATAAAAACTTCTAATATCTTCTTTGGAACCAAATGTTACACTGTTTTGACCTTTTTTTTCCCTCCCTCTCCCCACCACTGGTCAGGTCTCATTGGTACATTGCAGTCATCTGTTTTCCGTGGTTAGAAGAAGCTGTGTATGAAGAGTGTCCCCATAAGAATTCGTTACATCACCAGCTTCAACAGTCTCCGCTTCATTCAGAGAGTGAGAACAGTAGAACTGGCTCAGGCTTGGCCTTTCCTGGTGACGGCAAGGATGAAGAAGAAATGGATGCTAACAGAATTTTATTCTCAAAAGGTAAGTAATTCAGAAGAAAATTGTGTTAATCCATATACAGTTTTAATAGTGTCTTAATCCTTGAAGGAGAGATATTATGTGTTACAAAATATCTTTCACATCAAGATTGAGATTCTATGTATTACCTTACATTGCAAGGACTGCACTGCATTCCTGTTGTCTGCAACTCTGGAAAATACTGGAAGGGACATGTAAAAATCAGTGGCTGAGATCCTATCACAAGTGGAAAGTTGTTTGGCTTCAGTAGGAATTTCATCAGAAAGGCAGGCCCTTAGTAATTCTGCTAATTGACCATTCAGAAGGGAAGCAAAATTAGTTTATACTTTACTGTCATATTTTGAATCCTAATAATAATGATTTGAAAATGAAAATAGTTAGGAAATGTTTTCTTAAGACTTCTTAATTTCTTCTTTTGTACTAGGTGGCAATGAAATTGCTGCTTCTGCTTCAGTCCTGGATTCAGGCATTTCTAAAGTAAGTGTCTTTTTGTATTACTGTGGTTTCTGAAGGCTCTGAGAATTGACCAAATGATTTTGCATCATCTTTCTTTTTGCAGCAGCTGTTGATGTTTACATTGCTTGCAGCATGTGCAAGGCACTTTGAATTAGCCTAAAGTCCTCCTTTGCCTACCTGTGTTACCTGTGTTAGGCCTTGGTCTTACTCTGCAGGAGCAGGGCAAATAGATGATCTGTTGAGTGTTTTTGTGGCAGAATGGAAGTGATAATGTTGACCTTAGGTGTTTACTCAAAATTCCAGTCTTTACTTCAAGCTCAGTTAAGTCACAACAATTTACAACAAACTTGGCAAAAGGTTAGGTTTTTTACCAAACAGCACAGCACAAATACAGTCAATGTCACCCAAAAGGGCTGAGAAGTGCTGAGGTAGTCTTGTAAGGAGAGAGTAAGGATGGAGAGATAAAAAGGAGAAGAAAAATAGCTGGAAAGGGGAATGTAACAGAGAAATAATCACCACCCAAACAGATCCAGTGAATATTTCAGCAGAAAATGTGGTCCATGGGGCAGCAGGTGTACACATTTGCTTGTTTATGTGGGTTATTTATAGAGGAGCTCCATCTCTTATTAGCATGTGAGGCACACAGAGGAAGGGTCTTGCTGAGCTCACGCTGTATCCTTGCTTGTAATATTCTCCAAGTGGAGCATGTAAAAGTCCTCTCTGGAAGGTTCTGGGGTTGGTTCTGGGTATTTTAGGGGTCACTCACAGTTCAAGAGACCCTTGCCACAATGGCTGATTCTTGAACTCTTTGGGCGTATGTGCAATCAGGAGAGCTCTCACCTCTTCAGCCCAGTCACAAGGATTCAGCAATTTTCACCTATTTACAAGGTGCAATGCCCCTTCCCCTCTTCAACCACATGCCTTAAACACCAGGGCAGGAAGATGCCAAGCTTCTTAAAGCACACAAAGTTTTGCAATAAGACAAGTGTTTAAGACAAACAAACAAGTAAATCAACCCTTACAGCCTGTGCTATGCTTTCACGTGTTTTTAAAAGTTATTTATCAATTGTTCCGTTTCTGGAATGAGAGCCTTTCTGGCTTTATCTTTAGATCCATGAAGACGTTTGAGTTTCTAATTGTTGTAGGTTTTTTAAAAGGTTATTTATATTTTCTCTTCCTACAGATCTCCCTAAGTAATTCCAAAAGGCAGATTTGTAAGAGGTACGTTTCTGCTTTCATACTGATATTGTGTCATTAAATTGTCTTAAGAAATTCTGCTATCATTCAGTTGTTTGTCACAAAGCCACAGCTGTAGGAGCTTGTCCATTTTTTTCCCATGTTTATTCAGATATTGATGCTATTTTTAAACTGTATTCAGACAGAATATATGCTTCAGTAGTGTTGGCAATGAAAGATTACGAAGATATTTTTGGGGTTTTGTTTTTGTTGTTTACAGACCTTGTATCCTCATCTTTGATTCTTTGAACGCTGGTTCTGTACAGAAAACAGTTCAGGTTTTGAGAGAGTAAGTAACTACAGTTTCTATTTATTACAAAGAGATGCTCCTGGTCATATTTCTGTGTTCAAAATACTTCTCTCCATACAGGTGTACATTTCTAATGCTAAAGGAAAATCCATGAAGTTCCACAATAAGGAAAGTGTTGGTAGCATTACAAAAACTTGTGTAAAAAGCCTTTCTTTGATCTGCAGTGCAGATACAAAGCAAAAATTTTCAATTGGACAATTTGCTTGAAATTTTAACCATGATTTGGTTGGTTTTTTTAACCTCTGCATTTCAGTAATGGAGGGTATGTCTGAGGGTAGAAATGAAGGTTGTTTAAAATGAATCCTTTGAAATTTAAATGTCTAATTTTCCAAAGGGCTAATCTTAATTTTTTTGATGGAGTTTACAGAATTATAGTGCTAAATCCACTGCTATCTCTGTGCAAAAAAAGTAGAAACTAGACTGAAGCTGTCTAAAAAATGAATGTGTCTGTATAGTTCTATCAGAATGGAATTATTTGTTTTGAAAACTGAGTCTTTTATGTGATAACTGTAAGTACTGGAAGAACATCTTCAAACTCCTAGTATTTCTACATACTCCTAATGACTTTAATTTCTCTCAACAACTTTTTAAAAAGTTACTAATACTAAATATTTGAAACTGAGCAGCATTGTTCTTTTTGTTCTCTGTTGTATCCACTTCACTGAAAGGAACAAAATGAGTAAACCAAAAAGTATATTCTCCTTGTAAAAGTAAGTTTTTCAAAATGCTAATTAAAGATTAGATGAGGATCAGGATTTTTTTGAAACTATCTTTTCCCTAGATAGAGAGGCCTCCCCACCAGGTGTGTCTTTGGAGGAAGAATGACATAGCAATTGTTATTTTATTTTTTAAATCTTTATATCTTGAGCTACTTCTGGGGTTGTGATTCCAGAAGGGGTGGTTTCCTGGAGTTTAGAGGGATGTCATGTGAGGTGATTTATGGAGTTGTGATATTAGGTAAGTTTAGAAAGCAGAGCTCTTATTCCTTTAATTTGCAGTTTCACTCTGAAAGCAGAAGTTTAAGGAAATTACTGCAGGGGTTCTGTGACCTCTTCTTTCCTTGAGTTGATTTTCATTGTGTTTTGGGCAGTGGTCAGGCTCAAATTAGTTTTAAAGTCACAGGTTCTTACAGTTTCTAGGGAATATGCTTCTCCGAGCAGTCATCTTTGAATTACTGCATACAATTGCCATTTTCCCCAAAGGTTTTTGGGGTGTTCTTTATCTGTTTATATTCTTGGAATTGTAAGGACTTGAGGCTTTTATAAAAATGCAAGGTCTGACTTAATGTATATACTTTTTGTTCCTTAAAAGTAAGATGTTTGGCTTTCACAAGCTCTAAGCCTTTGCAACTATGACTAAAGTGAGCAGAAAAGTATAGATAACTGTTACTTTTGAAAATCAGACCCTTATGCCTCCAATCCCTCCTTCACACTCAGTGGGCAACCCAGAATGTGGCATCAGTGAGTTGCTACTGAAGCGCAAAAACAACAGAGAAGTCTGATAACAAATAAGTCATAATCATTAAAGAAATGTTCCCTTAAAATTTTGAATAATTCTTTATATACCTTTTACGCTAGTAGGTTGCAAGGGTTACATTGATGCAGTTGTAACTAAAGTTGTTTGTAAAGTGAATTCTAAGGTTCTTATAATGGTTTACTCAGGTTGGAAAACCACTGCTGGCCTTTTAGGATGAACCCAGGAAGAATTTGTGTGATAGCCAAGAAAGATTATTTGAGTTCTTCTTTTAGTTTACATTTAAGAATACCCTGGTGTCCTAATAGCTTGAAGAAACTCAGCACAAATAACTCTGTTTTTATATAAAATCATGCATCTTTCTATTTTGTACGTTGCTTATTATATGGTAGAGATACCCGAGTGTGATAGAATATTAGAAATTGTGGTATTCCTCCATGTGAATTTCAGATTTGAGAGAGAAATCTCAAATTTGAGAGAAATGGATAAGAACCTCAACTCTTTTTTGCCCAGTTCCAGAACAATATTGAGGAGTATCCCAAAATGCATTGAGCTTGGGAGTTTTTTCTCAAGTATTTAATGTGTTTACTTTCTTTTGTAGGTACCTTGAAATGGAGTGGGAAGCTAAACGAAAAACACATCGAGAATTCAATAGATCAACTATGATTGACATGTGTCCCAGAGTGCCTAAACAAGATAACAGCAGTGATTGTGGGATCTATTTGCTGCAATATGTGGAAAGCTTTTTCCAGGTACAAATGGAAACTACCCCTTTTCCTTTCTCCAAAATCACATTAAACTCAAAAAAAAAACTATTACTGAGGGAAATAACTGGACACAAAAGCTGTCTAATGGAAACTTGTCTGTGCCTCATTGGTCTCAGCAGTAATGGGAGGGTTTTTTTAAATTAGTTTTTAAGGTTGCTTTATGAAATTTGTGTGGTAAATATTCCTTTTCCTGTTACCAGAATCCCATAGTTAACTTTGAAGAGCCACTGTATCTGGAGAAGTGGTTCCCTCGTCAGCTGATCAGAAGCAAAAGAGAAGAAATTCGAGACCTGATCTTGCAACTGCATTTTCAACAGCATAGTGGCAGCAGCAGCTAATAAATCTAACAAGCCAGACCTGACGAAGAACATTGCTGTGTAAAGTAACTGGAACTGTGTTCAGCAGCATTTGTGCTCTTTCTGCCTTGCAAGGAAGAAAAAAAAAAAAAAAGAACCTCAAGAAGTTGTTTGTTTGATCAGTGTGTATTTATTTAAAGATTTTTTTTCATTTGTGTTATGTGGTCATAGAATGCAGTTGTGGAGTGTAAAAGAGAAAATTGTACATAGAAGTCTAAATATGTAAGTTAAAGCTAATACATACGGATAAATAATTGACTTTTTACTTGAAATGTGAAAGCTGTGTACAGGTATGTGCCACAAGGATGTAAAAATATTTTCATTTTGGAGCCTGTTCTTTACAATTCTCTGTAATATAAGCATGGATGATCATGTGGGAGTCAGGCCTGAAGACAAGATTTTGGCCCCATACTGGGTCTCTTTCAATTTTCTAGCTTATACAGTTAGAATGAATACTATGTATTTTTTATTTAAGGATATAATATTGACTCTCTTTAGAGATGTGTTTTTTCTTTTGTTTCTGTTTATATACAGAAGTGGTCTGCATGTCCTGCCAAGATCCGAGACTGCTGGGTTTTGATTATTTTTATTTTTTCCCTCCCTAGCATTTTCAACATAAATTCTTTTTTCCATAAGTAGAAGACATTTGCTTTGGAGTGACCACTGAAATCTTTTAAAGTAGAGAGTAGGGGGTTTTTTTTCTTTTATGACTGTTTTCTCATCAGATTTGAGAGCAAAATTTCTCCTAAAACTATTTTACATGTAAATGCAATACATGTAGGCAGTAGATTTTGAATCCGCAAATCTTATGGCATGACTTGCATTAGAAAGGCAAGCAAGTTGTGATTCTGCAACTTCAAAAGTTTGAATGGCTTTAATGAAAAACAAGGTAATTTTCATTCAAAAAGTTCATTTCATTATATATAATATGCCTTTAAAATATGTAATTTATATATTATTTACATATTAAAAAACCTCCATACCTGATATAGTGGTATGTCCCTGCCCGTAGCAGGACAGTTGGAAGTAGATGATCTTTGAGGTCCCTTCCAACCCTAACTAATCTATGATTCCATGATTCTATACAAGAAAATTGAATTTATACTTTGCTCAGGAGAATTCAGTAAAAATGTCTGAATATTTCAGTTTTTGAAACTGGACTTGATTTGATTAACCAGCACAGGTTTATTGTTGTCTTAAAATGTGCTTATGTAGCTTTTCCTCAAACAGTGATCATGTAAAACTTCAATTACATTTTGACATGTGCACAGTTTTTTCTGTGGTTACTGCACAATAGAAGGTGATTGTTTTAAGAGGTTACTTTCTCCTGCTTCCCACTGTAAGTAAACTTTAATTGTCATTGCACCCTTCAGAATGATGATATGTTGGCTAACCATCAAAACCACCTGTGTCATAAATGTATCTACAAAACAAAACTATAGAGCACTTATATCTAGAAGCAAGCTAGAGAGTTAAAATAAAAATTGAAGGCAACCCAGAAGTATGGACATTCTTATGGCATTGCAGAATTCTCAGGGCCCCTTCCTTCAAGAAAACTCAGAAACTTAGTGTTTGGAAAAATCCAGTTACTACTTCAGGTCCTGTACAGTCATCCAAAGAAATTCTTGCCATTGTTTCTCGCTCATGAATCATTCTATCTGATGGAAGATAAAATGTGGAAATGTGTTCCCTTTCTCTACACCTTTTTAATTGATGCATATTTTCAATGTTCCCTTATGACAAATAGTTCTGGGCTTTTTCTTACAGTATAGTTAATTTTTGTCATGAAGTAACCTATTCTTTTCTAGATTGACTGCTTTATATACATTCAAAAGCTAAAGTAACGTATAAACTTTTCTAAACTGGTTTTGTAACATTGAAGGATTACCTTTGTAGATTGTTAGATGTATGCTATGAGAATGCCAATACATTTGATATTAAAACTATCTCCAGAAGTTGCTGAATGATTGTTGCCATTCTTTTCCCAGCTGCCACAGATAGCTAGTGAGCTGAGCGTAAAACAGGCTATGTTTACTGCTTTTAACGTATACACACAGTAGGTGTATCTTGATAGTCTGAATGACTAGCCTGGAAAAATCCTGGGTCCATCAGCCATTTGCTTTTAACAGATATGAGGTGAATGCTAGGAGGTCTGTGGAATAAAAGTTTTGCTCCAGGTACCTTTGTGCTTCCTTTTTAGTTGCTAGAACTCCCCAAAGATAACTTTTGGTGTATATAAGGCACCAGACTGATTCAGGGACCTTTTTGCACATCTCCCACATTTCCTACTACCGACCCGTTTAACAGAAATGGTGGAGTGGCAATACTGTGATACTTGGAAGCAAACCAAGTAAGGTGCTTCAACCTGCATTTTGTAATTCTGGTTTTCAAGGGAATGAATTGTACTCAAAGCATTAAATGTAGCTATCAGTTTATTTAAAAGAAACTGCTGTGTTCTGGCTCTGTGCGACAAGGAACTGGTTGTCATGAGGAAAACTTGAGTCACGGAGATCTGTTGGCAAGCATTATGCAGGTAACTTGTAGGAAGTAAATCTTCCAGTAGAAACACAAAAACCCCATAGGTTTCATCAAGAGCTAGAGAGATTAATCATGAAACTGCAAGTATGGTTTGTTTGGTTTATTTTTTTTTTAAAGTATCTATTGACTGCTGTGTTTTTCCTCTGGAACTGCAGGCACAGATTCATTGCAGTCCACCTGCAACGGCAAATAGCAATCCAATGCAACTAGTGATAGGGTGAGGGGAAGTGGCTTCAAGTTGCACAACGCGAGGCTCAGATTGGAAAATTATGAAAAAAAATCTTAACTGAAAGAGTTTTCAAGCACTGGAACAGGCTGTCTAGGCAAGCAATGGACCCACCATCCCTGAAGGCGTTCAAAAAACATGTAGATGTACCACTTCAGGACGTGGTTTAGTAGGCGTGGTGGTGTTAGGCTGACAGTTGAACTTGAGTATCTTAATGATATTCAACCTTAATGATCTATGACTCTGTGACCTATCCTTTCTTGTCCTTGCCTCCTAGAGTTTGACCCTGAAGTAAGCTTGAAGTACTCAGTAAGTCTTATACTACAACTTCGAAAATATTTAAGACTTAAAAGCTGCAGTAGTAGCACTTCTATCTTGATTATGGCATGAGGGCAGAATATAGCTTCTGGCAACCCCCCTTAAAAGACACTAGCTACTAGGTGAATAAGCTGGAATTGTAGAATGAGACTTAAAAGGTCTTGAGATTGAAAACGTTTCCATTAATGGCTTAATAAAACCACGACCAACAGCAATAGTTCTGTACAACCAAACTGAAGTTGGAGATACTGTTCAGAGATGAAGCACAGGTATCAGGGTCATCTTTGACTGTTGAGCAAAGTAGGAGGTACTTGCCTGATCAGCAGTTCAGAAAAGGAGGAATGCTGAGAATAGGCTTACATTATAAGGATAGAGTAGATCCATGAAGTGTTAGGTTAATTTTGTTGACCTCCCTGGTCTTTCTGCTCTGAATACTTCACAATGCTACGTGATGGAAGAGGTGGCATTACAACAGGCTGTGGTGGACTGAATTTGCTTAGCTGCAAGGCTGAACAGTCTCAAACCTTGCTTATTCTTAGGAGACAGTTCACCAAAGAGTTCCTCAGGAGCACAAGTGATAGTGGTGAAATGCTTGGCAACAGCAACCACAGAAACTGATCAAATGAAAAGGTTTCCGCTAACGTAGTTTCTCACCTAAACAGACTGGGAATTCCGTTGGTGGATCCTGCCAAATGCCATAAAGCCAGTTGCTGCAGTCTCGTCACAGGAGATGATTTATAATCTTGTATTAAGCTGTGTGAGCTTGGAGAGAGAGTTCTGCCTTCGTATGGCACTTCATTGGGGCATTTTCATTAAAGTATACCTTTATTTTGCACTGTTTAGCTACAGATGGAAGGATTTAGGTTTTTTAATAAACTGTATTTGAAAAACAATGAAATTATTTAGAACAGTATGTGAGCTGTAGCAGAATTTCAGTGATCATTACCTTGTAGTGAACTATAATTCAGCTAAACACTTCTGCTGTATGAAAGTGCATGTCCTTTTCAGAAATACAAATTGTCAGAAAATTATCTTTTTATTTTTGAGGTAGTAATGTGACCTCGACATATTACGTCACTAGGATGCTTCCCTTTTTTACCCCAGCAAATATATTTTTCCTGAGTACTTTTGGTCTGATGTAATTTGGCTGCTGGAAATGAAGGATTATGCATCTTCTGATGCCAAATATTAGTGTAAAAGCTTTAGTCAAACCATGGGAGGAGTTAATTTTCCAAGGTTATTTTGGAAGTCTATTGCAAGAGAGTTTTTGTTCGTTTTAAGAAAATTTAAATGATACTTGTGCTTTTAATTATACTTTTTACTATCACAAATGTAGATTTTCAGCTGTTAGAAATCTAGATTTCAATGCTGAAATCAGTGGTGAATTTAAATTGATAGCTTGAACTAATATTAATAAATTTCATTTTAAATATCTTAACTATTTCATTGCACAGAAGCTATCATGGCCATACCATAGAAACCAAATTTTGACTGAGATATAAAGCAGGTAGTTTTTTATACTATTCACATTCTGACTACCTTTTAGAATGTTGTTGATGAAAAAAACAGTAATGCTGTATATTTGAAGACTCTCCAGAAATACTTTTAATTGAGTTTCATACTCTTATTGAAGCACATGTATTCTGAGCACATGTATTTTCTCTAAAAGGATTAGTTGTCATGAATTCTTGAGGTGAACTATGCTTTGCCTTTATAAGTATGTACGTTATTTCTAATCTTGATTCAGTCGCATTTTTGCAGGGTAATGCAAGCAAAAGCATTCACCAGTCTGCAGAGGGTTAAAAAGAGGAAAAGGTTGGTCTGTGTTGTTGAATCCAAGATTGTAATAAAGATACCTGAGGTAGCCTCATAGGTTGCTCTGCCTACCTAGAGGTGCTGAATATGACTTGAAAACAGTTTATGCGCACCAGTACAACGCTGTTCCTGTGCCTCGTATCATCAGGACTGTTCCATTTACAGCTCTAGTGTTGCTGCCAGTATTGTTACCTCAACAGAGCCAACCTTGGTAAAACACTGCTCGTTTGACAGATCCGCAGTGTCTGATTCTATTAAAACTGGGTGTGTTAGAGCAGCTCAGTGGTTTAACGTAAAGTGTAATTTAGTAGTTTTGTGGGGAGGAAAAAAAAAAAAAAGAAAAACCAAAGAAGGAAAATGTGTTATTTTGAAAAAATGTCAGCTGCAGTCTCTCAGATGTCAGAAAACAGCTTAAAAACAAAGGTGGTTTTATTTGATTTCTGTGTCATGCATGCAATATCAAGAATTACCGGTATTATCTGAATTGCCAGAGTTCAGCTGAGTAGCTAGAAGAGAGGAGACAGCATTGTATTCTTAAGGAGCTCTGTTTAAATGCTCTGCAGACCATCATCTGTCAAGCCTTGGGAATCCAGCTTTGAAATATTTACAGAAAGCCACTACCAAAACCAGTCACTTCAGACAATCCAACAGTTTGCTCAGATTTATATGAATGCAGTAACCAGGAAGATGTGAATTGATGCCACTCAGGAGATATCCCTGACTGGGTTTTCTAGTGGTCCGAATACCATCTGCCATTATGGGGCTGCTTCTGTTCACGTTTTCACAGTGACCTGACCCTGGACGGGAGGGAAACTGAGATTGCTGCTGCTTGCCCGCACTCTGTCCTTTCTGTAGTTATTCTTAGCTGATCGTTTCTTTAGGTATCTCTACTAATTTGCTCCTAGCACTCATATCAGATAATACCTGAACAGAGATGAAAGAAACGTAACTTGCCCTGGTGTTATCTTCTGGGGAAGAAGTTGTTCTGGGGTGCAAGGGGCAGTGGTGTAGCAGCACAAGGTTTTCTGCTTTAATGCAGACTCATGCTGCAGGGCTTCATGAGCTCTGTCACCTGAAGAAACAATCCTACAGAAAGGTTGCTTCAGTGTTATCTACATATGCGTTGGTGTTTGAGTGCGTCAGTGTGCTTTTAGGGACATATAATTGTACAAGCAGAAGATAAAACACACTGAGACCCTTCACTGGGGTTTAATGTGCCTGCTCTGATGCTTTGTGGTCAGCTTGATTTTAAAAAACAGCAGAAATTGAAGGACCTTGAAGGGCCAATCAAAAAGTGTGGTTAATTAAATGTGAAAGGTGTTGTCCTTGTTTGGACTGCCTGTTAATGGTATGACAAGCCCTGGTAAAGAGCTTAGCTGGCCAGATTAAAATTAAAAAATTGTCTCAGTCCATCTGCTAACTGCAAGGAGTTTACTTCCATCACCTTTGCTTGTTTCTTCGCTGAAGTGGAATACTGACTTTGAACAGAAAATTTCCAGGATGTCTTGACTGACTTTTTCTACTTAATGTTTTTCTGAAGACGATTGTATGTGACATCAAGACATTTTCAAGAAGCGCAATGCTCTTGGTCGGGTCAAGGAGACGTTAAAGACAACAGCTCTTTTGCTAAAAGGGGTTTTCTTATTTTCCTTGCTCTTTTTTTTTTTTTTTTTTTATTTTTTTTATTTTTTTTTTTTTTTTTTTGATACTAATAAGTATGTTTGGCTTCATTTGGAAAATGCTTCTTTACCTCCTGCTTTCGGAAATGATTAAAGGTGATCTTCAAATAGTTGCAGGTAATGCAGATATCTTACTCATATTCAGTTTACCTATGGTAGTGTGTAGAAATAAAAATACCTCTCCGTTTGAATTATTACGAAGGTGATTAATACAGAGAAATATTTAGTCAAATCTGTGTTATGATATCAGTGTAAATATAGAATACTTAGAGTGATTTCCAGGAGGTATTACTGTACTGTACATTTGTGTTATTTTGAGTGTAGAAAGTAGCTACAGAAGCAAGTTTTTCTAACCTTGGGAGACACTTATTACTGATAAATGTTTTACTTGCTGGGGTTTTTTTTTGTATTATATCTTAAAAGTGAGGTTCTCTCCTGCTCACATACACTGAAGATGTGTCAGTTTGAAGACTGAGCTTTTGCCTTAGTGACCTTTTTTGCTTTTTTCCTTCTCCCTCTGATTTACAATCTGATGGTGGGCTTCTGCACTAGACCTGGCTATTAATACACCATCAAAATAACCATATTCTTCATCTTTCAGATATCAAGTCAAAGGTGCTATTGACTTTGCCGCTGCAGAATAATCTCATAATCTGTGGGATGTAAAATGCCATTCCGTTATTATTGTTCTCTCTCTAATAAATGTGTAATTGTGATTATTCTTCATATACACTTTCTGGGAAAAGAAGTGAAGGAAGAAAACTGAATTTACTACTTTCAGATCAGTTGACTGCTGACTATGGGGGGCAGAGAATTAGACTGCCAGACTAAACCAAATAGACACATTGTTCCCTCCACTGTCAAGTTTCCTCTGGAGTGATGTGGGACAATGAAATTAAGAAAGAATTCTAAAAAAGATAAAGCTAATGACCCCTTTTTTCCTTTATTTTCCCTACTCTAGTTGGGTAGGGATCTATCTCATGATGGTAAAAGGTGCTCTCGCTAGCCATCAATTCAAGCAGATTTCTTGATGCAAGGGATATAAATGTTTCTGGTGGAAAGAAAGTATGGAATAAAGAAACTTGTTTCATTCCTGGCCCTGAAGGCTTCTAAGTATGTGCTTATTCACAAATATAGTTCCTTTGACTTAGACAAGCCTATCGCAGAAGGGGAATAAAGCACAAAACTTTAGCATTCAAAAGATTAGGGCTTTAAGTTATGTTATCATTTGATGGGATGCTGTAAAGAGCTTAAGGTTGTTCATAATAGTATAGTCATACAGGTGGGTTTTGTTAACAGAAAAAAGCACAGCAACATCCTTTGGAAACCAGAGAAATGGCATTAATATACCTGAGATGATTGCATCATTATCTCATCTGAGATGTTTATGTGTGGTTTTAATTTTACAGCAGAAGTTTATTCAGCTGTAGGAGGAGGAGGACAGGCTAAAGATGGTTCACCAACCCCTCAGCTCAGTGACTGGCAGTTGGCAAACCCTTCTCAGCCTCCTGAGTTGAAAAACCTAAATGGCATTGTGAAGGATGAACAGGTCAACAAGCATTTATTGTTACGAAGGAAGCGGTCTCTTCTGTTTCCCAGTGGAGTTAAGATCTGCCCTGATGAATCTGTTGAGCAGGCTATTGCCAACCATCTGAAATATTTCAGGCTCAGAGGTAAGTGATTATGTGTCTCTCATGTAATTGATAAAGAACATCTATTTTAAAAAAATTAACAGATGAAACTTTAAACACAATAAATACCAGGAAATACATTGTTACCCGAGAAACTTAGGTTTTTTGTGATGATCTGTTCTAAGCTAAAAAAACACCTTCTGGTTACACTGATAAGTCACAATAACTTTCAGTCTCTGAAACCGCAATTAGTGTTTAATATTTACTCATCATTTCTCAAAGAACCATTTGAATTCTAAGAAATATGGGTGTGATGTACAGACTAGCTAAATGACAGAACTTCTTGTTTTTATTTAGTATTCTACAAACACTAGTAGAATTCACTGAGGGATCTTTCAGGAAAGAGTCAAGTCTGAGACATTGGTGTCTCAGCCATTTGACTTTAAACTATGGTTGGCTATGCAAAGAAGAAGGAAAGGTGTTTGAAGACACATGTTTAATGAGACTTATTTAAGTGTCTGTAGAAGAAACCACCACCAGTAACTAATTCATTCACTTAGAGTGGTGAAAAGTAATTAGAAGCAGGAGTTGGTGAGTGTCTCTGTAAAAGTAAAGAATGTGTTTGGAGAACAAAGTGGAATTATATGGGATCAGAACATCATTTAATATTAACTGGACCCAGGTTGTGAGGGATATTGACACTGATGATCACACCGAGTTTGAGAGGCTTTGTAAGTTTCTTGTTTCTCCCCACCCAATAATGCTCAACTCTGCTCTGTTGAGCTCAAAATGAATCCATACCATTTACTTTAACTGCAGTGACCTGTTAGTTATCTGATAGCAGTACGTGAGGGTAATATCAAGTGAGCAAAAGTGAGAGGAAAATCTGTAAATTAGGTTGTAAAAGCTTATTTAGAACTTAACGGTCCTAGGTTGAACCAAGAATCCATCTAGTCCATCTGCTTCCTTACTGGACTTACAGGTTCTGTGATCCACAAGGATTTCTTGAGCAGAGATGCTATGACCACCCTTAACAGTTTTAACTTAAAACTTTTTAAAAGATCTCTTCAAGTAGCAGAGGTGACTTTAATTAGCAGTGAAACAAGCAAGGAGTGGTCCGAGCAATTTGTTCATCCTTTTAGCAGTGATGTGCTGACCCACCAGTATTTGGTGATGTCTAGTTAATTGCATCTTGAGTAAATGCACCTGAGGTAAGTGAGAGTTGATGATGCTGTTACTTTCATTCACAGTAAAGATGTTCCTTGAGTGTTATTGAGTTACACCAGCTTTTACTCGAAACCACGTTTTTCTTAGCTTGCTGAACCAATGCAGTGATAAAATAGTGAAATGTGACTTTCTTGTCTCTGTGGTGTCAACAAAATAATTCTAGGAAAGAATGTGGTCACTGCTTAGCATTCAGACTACTATCAGTGATTAGAAAAATAACTGACCCTACAAGGGAATAAGTATGCAGGTACACAGAATGTGTTGGTTTTTTCAATCTCAGTCTACATTTTTATAATTTTCTTTTTATTCTTTATCTGTTGAAATAAGGGATTACTTTAATAGTCCATGCTTTGGAAAGGATGGTTTCAATACTATCTATTCTTTCCTTAAGTTTACTTGACTATCTGCAGTAAGCAGTGCCACTACCATGGAAAGAAGCACTACTGCTTTGGTATAAATAAATAGTAAATCGTAAAAAATATCAAGGGGTCTATTTCTTAGAAAAGGGAGATGGAAATGAGTAGTAGATCCTTATAGATCAGGTAATGCAGGCCTACAGGCTGGGTCTTATGGAGCATTTTTAACACACGTTCTTTTTAGTGGTCGTAATTTTATGGTTACTGCTGGAAGAGGGATGTAAATCTAGTGGTGGTTCATAGCTAGAATGTTGTGATGAACACAAAGTGTGTCCAGTGAGCAGCTGAAGGTCTCACAGTACCGATTTTGTGGAAATCAAATAGTGGGATTTCAAATAGTGAGTGTGCTTATGTGGTAATGTGGATTATGTGTAGTTAGGACAGTTACGTTTTTCTCTGCTGACAGGGAAATGATAGCCCAAGCCCCTGTTAAATAAAAAACAGTTCATGGAAAATAGACATACCCACTCAGACCAGTCACCTTATGTAGATAATTCTGTGAATCTATTCATTTCCTTTAGTGGAAATGGCTGGTAAATGACTGAAGATTGTAGTAGGCTTGGAATTTGAATTAGCCAGTAAAACAGAAACAAAATAAGGATTGCAAGGTAGCATGGCTTGCACTGTTTCCCTGTCCTATGCCTATTAATTAGGAAAACCAGAGGTGGTGGGATTCTGACAGCCTGGCTCAAGGTTAACATTGCTGCTCTCTGCCACATCCACGATGCACTTACTCTCAGGTGCCTGTAGTCTAGTGTATCATACCTGATGTGAGAGAAGGTCATTTCGGGACTTTGGAAAGAATAAAGGGTATTTCTCAGGAATGAAGTTCTATACATGATTATAATTCCTAGATTTGGTAATGGCGGGGAGAGCACTGAGTTAGCTCATTTTCCCCTTTCTTAGATCACTTAAAATTGATTCACTGAAGTGTTAGAAATAATGACATTATATTCTATACATGGACAGACAGAAGTTTAAGTTTCAGTTTTATGTTGAAATCCTAAACATCACTAGTTAAGTCTTGCTAAATAATGATAAAAGCAAACAGTCAAAAGTCTTACAAGGTACCTGGCTGAATGAGCATAAATAAAGTGTCTGGCTGAGTTTCTCTGTTTCCCCCTCAAACCTGGCTCATATTATGCGTAGCTGGTATTCAGCCAATGGGTTTCTGAAGTTTATTTGTAGGTTTTGTTCTGTCTCCCTCTACATTTGTTTTTTTAGATGTTGGCATGTGCTCCTAAAAAGCTTGATATCTCCCATGAAAGATGCTCCTTTGTAGTTATTGAAATGTTACTGATGAGAACAGTTTATGTCCTAGAGTTTAACATGTTAATGTTCAAAGAAAAAAAATCTTTCATGGGGATTAGCTAATTCACATTCAACTATTTTAAAATCCTGGTTTGTTGAGCATAGTATTTAAGGTTTGCTTAAATTATAGGACATACAGAGCAGCATTTCAGCAATAGAAACTGCGATTAGAAAACAGAAATAAAGTGATTTCTCTGCATGTGTGTATGTTACTTTGTTTAGTGAATGCTAATGAAGTCTTCGCAGGAAAGATGTTTTAGATGTCTGTCAGTCTCCCTATCACTGTAGTTCTTACCAGAACCCACAACGATTAAGACATTTAGTTGTGCAGAAAATGTTAGAGAGGAGGAGTTGACCTCATGTTGCTTCAAAATAGGCTATTCAGCCTCATTCAGTGCTCCGAGCCACTGTACATGATTCAACTCTTAAGAAGCACTAATGGGATTTATCTAGGATTAAGCTCCAGCACTGCCCACTTACAGGAATGGCCAGAAAGCCACACTACCCCCTACTAGGTGCCTAGTGCTGTCATGTGGTGTCCCTTCTGTTAACCTCAGAAATCCCTGAGCATGGACTGAGTGTAATAGGCTAATTGTCTCTCATTTGAGAGATAAATGCATCCTGGATCATAAAGCTAGAGCCACAGAGATGCTATATCCTACCCATGTGCATGAGCAGTAGCTGTGCGTGAGAATTGCAGAGACAAAGAGATATCACCTCATCACAGATCTTAACTGAAGGTTTTGAAAACAATTACAAAGTCTTTAGGAAAGAAAGCTTCAAATAAAGTTTTTCTCACCCTTTCCTGCAGTACTGAAAAGAGCTTGTTCCTGCCTATGTGCCTTTTTTTTTTTTTTCCAAAGCACAATTTATCTTGAGCTTTTCAGGATATTCACTATTATTTGTATGTATTACTTGAGCGAAAACACTGCATTTGAAGCAGATAAGCTCCCAGGCGCTGGGTGTTTTGGCTCCCGGAGTAGATATGCTGGGATTTATGAGGTCTCGCTATATGTCTGGTTTTCTGAGGCAGCCTTTGAAACCTGTTATGGCCTTTAAAAGTCAAGACATCGCCTACTTTAAATGCCTATAACACTTTGCTCAAGTGGAAATCTGCACAAGGGTATGGGGTCAAATGTGCTGTTGATCTTCCTTTTTTTCCTGCCTCCTCTCTCACCTTGAATATGATTATTTCAATGATGAGTTACATGACTTTTAATTTCTGAGACATTTCAGGATAGAGCACATGCAAAATGTAGTATGTGCACACAGAATATACTTTGGGGAAAAATTGCAGAACAAGCCATCTGGTTTGCATTCTTGGTTTGAATTCTGGTTTATTGTGTCATTTACTCATCTTCTGCATACCTACCGACTTTCCTGTAGGCTGCTGGAATGATTGCAGCTCTGTAGGATGGAGCCTCTCTTTACACCTTCTGTTTTAACATTTGAATTCTTCAGAGGAAACTTGTGAAGCAGCTAAGAGATCAGTCAACACTACAGTACAAGTTATTTATTACTGCAAACATGGGATGGAGGAAGTCATTTTCTGGGGGAGCTTACCCTCCCAACCTACGTGTAGCTTCAAGGTTCTTAGCTCGCTGCCTTAAAAGATTGATCTCGATTTTATGATGCTTTTAATCAGTATTGTTTGCTAGGGATTAGAGGCCTCGTCATAAATCCTGTCTCCTCCAGGGACTGGTGTTGCTAATGCTGTCCCATATATCTGTGCCTGTGGCTACCCCTGTAGTGAAAGCTTGGCGTAAGATCTAGGCACGAAGACAGGCTCTCCTGAGGTTCAGGTGGCATGTGGCAGCACTGCTGGGTATGCTCAGCCCGTCCTTCCTTGTCCCGGCAGGGCTGGCTGCTCATTGATTTTTGAAGGGTTTTGCAGCTGGTCTTAGAAACCTGATTCCTCATCACGCAAGTTCTGTACAGCAGATTTATTTTGTTTAATAGATGGAGTCTGTTCACACAGTGCATTGTACCAAGCAAGTATCTTCAGTCATAACTCTAAAATATTGAGGTCCTGTCAACTTATTGTAAGATGCATTTGTTTTCCATACTTTATCTACATTAAAAATTTTATATTTAAAATTCAAAGCTATATTGCTAGTCAAGAAAATTACTGGAAAATCTGCTTGTTTTCCCCTCCTTGACTCTCATTTTCTTTTCTTTTAGTTTCAAGAAGTTGCTATTTTAAATACTGGTCAAAAGTTGCTTCATTTATTGTCAACATATGTAGATAGTATATGTGGCACAGGAACTGGCAAGTTAACGTAAGGTCAGAAAGGAATGTAAATTATTTTTATAGAGTATATTCACCTACTAAAGCTTCCAGTCAAGTCCTATATAACTTTATTTATATTTTTATGCTTCCAAGTTTTAGCTACAGAATCTTAGAGTGCTTATAATCTAGTTATGAAAAACATGTTTTTCTTGTACAGGAGTTCTCAAGAATTCATTGTTAAAAAACTTTTGAAAAGCTGACCAGCAGATAGTCTAAAACCTGCTAGAGGAGTGAGCTGCACCTTCAAGTTAAAAAAAGCTTAATCACATTTATTGTGGACTTGAACACCCTGTGAGAGTGCTGTCTCTTCAGTTCTCTGGGTGGCCATGTCAATGAAGGTGTGGTAAGCCCTGTCTCTCTCTTTAACATTCCTGAAGGAGACACAATCATTCTTGTGTCTTCCTTTACAAGACTGTGATTTGAACCACCCTGCAGAAACCATGCTGTTCTTTTTTCTGTGCTTGGAGTGGCAAATCTCATCTAACTACAAAGCAAGCAAAAGGTGTATGGAAAGACAGACTGAAACAAACCAGTTCCTTTTCTTAGCAACATTATGAACTCGCTCTTGAACATTATATAGTAAAAGTGCTTGGGGTGATTCTTGGGTTGAGCCCTTACAGCCTGGATTTGTCATCCTGGAAGGCAATTCCTTACTATACAAACAGGACAGTTGGAATAAACAGGACAATGACTAGATGGACTGTGTGCCCATGAGGCTGTAAGGTGACTGTGTGGCAGGCAGGCCACCACGGCTTAGGATGCAGTTTCCTGTGCAAGGCTGACAGAAGTGTTTAAATGGCAGTCACGGTAGATGTTTGCCTGGGTTCTGTATGTCAGAACCAACGAACTCTTAGGCTACCCGGGAAGAAGAAAGGGGCTTTCTGCAGTGGAAATGGCTAAAGAGGACAGAATGTGACTCCTTATCTGCATCACCTTTCCGCAGAAAATATGACCCTGTTCTGACAGCTTACGTCTGATTAATGGGCTTGGAGCCCACAGATGGTGCAAAGCCTTTGGGATTGGAATTCAGTGGGGTGTCTAATTCCAAATGAAAGGACACACAACAAATCCTTAATCTATTGGGAGCTGATTGAGACAACTGCAGCAGCAGCTTGTATTCAAGAAAAATCCTGTCTCATCCATTTATTTTTAAAAAGAGCTTAAACTTATTTGAGAGCATTATGGAAAACTGCCTTCAATTATTGCTGCCAATTATTACTTGCAACTGGAAAGCTAGTCCTTTACCATTTGAAAACTGTAGGATTAGACAGTGCCACTGCAATATGTTTGCAATCTACTGCCAGAGCTTCATCCCTCATCGACAGACTGCTGAAGATTTACCCCTGCCACAGGGAATAATCTCGTTGCAGGATTGTTGCTGAAAACCTGGGGTAAAATATCCATTAGTCAGAATGCAGGGTAAAAATACCACTGAAATAAATGAGTGAGCAGTATTTCTTCCTCTAGGTGTCTAGGTCTGAAACTAGACTTTGATCTTTCCCTGGATGCCTAGCTCTTAAGAGTGGGATTGTAGAGAGGATACTACAGATGTCATTCTGCTTCAGGAAGCTTATTAATACTCCAGCAGGACCCAGAAATCCCAGAGCAGGATTATGGCTTCATTGCCTGAGGTGTGTGCAGGGGTCATATGGAAATGTGGTCCCTACCTTAAAACATTTGCTTCCTCAGCAATAAGGAAGTACACATTGCTTGAGAGGGAATGTGGCAGGGTGCATTTATTTGGCTATTTATTTCTAGTTAATAAAGATGCATAAGGAAAACTGATTGGAGAATCTCCAGTACTCCTTACCTAATTACTGTGCCTTAAAGTTAGCTACCTGGAAGCTGGAGGGGTGCCAGATCATTGAGAGTTAATAATTCAGAGTTTAAGGGCTGTGGAAATCTGGGTATGGGTAGAATTCCTCAACAGAAAAAAATATCTCAACTACTAAACTGTAATTTGGGGTGGGGAAAAGAGATTTTTCTGTGTGGTGCCATCCAGCATGCCTGAATAAGCTAAGCTTTAAGGGTGTTACTCTATGAGAAACAGTTCCTTAAGGTTGTTATTTATGAACTCTTTAAAGAAAAATGTTCACCTCTTGTTTGAATGAAGGGATATTTCCATGAGATCTATGTATTAAGTTTTAGACAAGTCTACTTAATCAATTCTGGAATTCAGAATTCTGAAAGCCTGAAGTGTGTTTTTAAGCTGATTCAAGAAAATGACTTTCCGAAAATAGATTCATGGTCAGGCTCCTGTAAGGTTTTGCTTATGATGCCAGGACTTTCCCTGAATGCAAAGCATTCATCTGCTGAACTGTGTATATATAAGTAGAGAAATCCGATTAAGGCCAAAAAGCAGGTTTGTCTGCTACTACTCCAGGCTGGCATCTGCTGCAAGTGATTTTTAGAGTTGTTCTCCTTTTAATGTTGTTCTCTTCCAGGACACAAGGAAAATCCTGTAAATCTTCCTTTCTTCCAGTTATCCTGGGTCACAGTCTCTTGCCTGAGTGTTATTTGACCAACTGCTCTGATTGGCAAAGAGTGCATGCAGGATAGGGAGGTTAAAACACGTGATGCAGTAGAAGATAATTTAACTCTTAATTTGCAGACTGTGTTCAGTCAGAGATGTCTAGTTCGTTCTCAGTGTATACATGCAGCAGGATTAGAGATTGATTTACTTACTAGCCTATTATGTTGTGTTATCATCCTATTTTTCAAATCATTAATGCACTTACAATTTATGAAACTTATTTTAAATTCTATATAAAGGTGAATCCAAAGGAATTGTAACTGAAGCCTCTAAACTTTATACAGTTCAACTATAAGTCTATGATATCAAGCTTCAGCTCTACTTTCTGTAAGGGCATTTGCCATACTATTTTGGTATTCTAAATTTTCTAAAAATTTGATGCATTGAACAAAAGCAGTTTCACTCAGTGAAAATACTGTTGTTCTTGGTTGTTTTTAGGAGACAAGACTGTTCTTTCTTCCTGATTTCTTTTTTGACTTTAATGAGTGAATTAATTAATTCACTTTAAAAAATCAAGGAGGCAAGTAATATGAGTGTGAAAGATCTGCCAGATCTTCACTGTGACCTGGCTGAATGCTATGTCACCACCAAAGCCAGTCTCTCACTGCAGCTCCTCACATGGGCAGGGGAGAAAAAATACAATGAAATTCTTGTGGACTGAGATAAGGACAAGGAGACATTAGTCACCAATAACTATCACGGGGAAAAACCAGACTTGACTTGTGGAAATGAAAGTCGGATGATGAGAAAATAAAAACTAGATCTTAAAACTACTTACCCCCAGCCCTCCCTCCTTCCTAGACTTCACTTCTGAATTCTTTACCTCCTTCTCTTCAGCAGTGCAGGTGGATAGAGAATGGGGGTTGTAGTCGGTTCATCACACCTGCCTCTGCCACCCCTTCCTGCTCAGGGGGTGGGGTTGTTACCATTTTCCTCTGCTCCAGTGTGGTGTGCCTCCCACAGGAGATAGTCCTCCAGCGTGGGGTCCCCATGGGGCCACAAGTCCTACCAGCAAATGTGCTCCAATATGGGCTCTTCTGTCCATGGGTCCACGGGTCCTGCTAGGAGGCTACTCCAGGGTCCCAACCTCCTTCAGGTGCATCTACCTGCTTTGGCATGGGATACTCTGTGGGCTGTGCAGACATCTGCTCCACCATTAACCTACATGGTCTGCAGGGGGACAGTCTGCATCACCATGATCTTCACCACAAGCTGCAGGGGAATCTGCTTTTGCACCTGAGGCACCTCCTCCCCTTCCTTCTCCACTGACCTTCATGTCTGTAGAGATGTTTCTCTCATATATTCTCACTCCACCTTTCTAACTGCTGCTGGCATTCCAAAGGTTACCCTGCTCCTTCTTAAAAATGTCACAGAGGCGCTACCACCACTGCTGATGGGGTCAGCCTTGGCCAGCAGTGAGTCCCTCTCGAAGCTGGCTGGCACTAGCTCTGTTAGGCATGGAGGAAGTTTCTAGCAGCTTCTTTTGCCGCACAAACCCAGTACACGGTCCCTCAATGCTTTATATATTTATGCATTGGTGTGTAATCACCATATTCTGTGTATTAATTTACTGAAAAGCATGCAGCACTTCAATAATACTATCATAGCCACGATGACAT
Source organism: Piaya cayana (assembly GCA_013389865.1). NCBI lineage: Eukaryota > Metazoa > Chordata > Aves > Cuculiformes > Coccyzidae > Piaya > Piaya cayana. Next base: position 219,353 of record WAAB01018937.1, read on the forward strand.
GGATGCACTCCTGTTGTACTAATACTAGACCTTTCTTGTGCCTTCAGTATGTCAGGAAACAGTCTGGGAGGTCTTCAAGACATTCTGGGATAGGCTGCCGGAGCGTGAAGAATATCACACCTGGATGAGCCTGTGTGAGGAAGGAACGATGAGTACCTTTGAAATAGGCACAAACTTCAGTCAGTCTGAGGAGCATCGGAGTCTGATCGTGAAGGTGGGTACAGCACTTGGTATTTTCTCATGATCAAGGGCATAATGTCCCACTGCAACATGTGGCTTGGCATGTGGCAGCTAACACATGGAACACTTAAAATGGACAGGCATGAGCATCCCAGCTCTTGGATCTACAGTTCTGAGATCAGTTCCAAAAGCCAAAGTTCTAGCTTATCTGATGGAAGGAAAAGCAATGATGATGAAGAGAATGTTGTCTTCAATAGATATGTTCATGACAAGTTGATGATATCTGGACCCCTTGTCTGACAAGGCAGCATGACATGATGTAGGTTGTGGCTCATTGACCTCTGTGGCATAGAGCAGCCTTCCAGCTGTGAACTGCCCGTGGAGGTGCCTTCAGCTCAAGTGACACGCCAAAGCAGAAAGTCCTGATCCATATTTCTGATGCTAAAGAAGCCTATCACAAATGAAACATGAAAATATCATTTCAGGAGTTTGGGGATTTAAAAATTAAGTCCTTAGTACAAAATTGTTTAACTTTCTTTACATCTAAGATACAGTAGATAACTTAATTTCTCTGGGTAAAATGTTATCTTAATAAGTATGATGGTTTATGGATCTTTTTTAAGATTCCAATGTCTTCTGTTTTGCAAGCTAATGGAAGAGTAGTTTTATGAAAAGTAGTTTTAAATGTAGAGTCCCATAGAACAGTAATGTTCTACTAGTATGAATTTTTCCTTCCTGTATTTTTAAGCACTCGTATGCTAGGAACATGCACTGGGAAATGGGAGTATGAAAACTATTGTGGATAATGGAGAGAAGTATTTTTTTCCCTGAGCCTGCCTGTTAGTCTTCACAGGTGGATGCTTCTATGATGTCTGTTGGTATTAATGTCCTTAGAATATTTTGCAAAAAAGATGAAGACAAATAAACTTTACGTGATGTTTTATGTGCACAGTGGATGTGTCATTTCTCTGTGTAAGATTTTGGTAGTGAGATTATAGTGCGAGCTTATCAAAAGAAATCAGGATGACTCTATAAAGCAGGATAGTGTAACCAGCTTCCCACTTCTACTGTACATTTTTACATATGAACCTTTAGCAGTGGAGTCAAATAAGTGCCCTGTGTTTGATGTTTTATTCAGATGGTTTATGTGTAATTTAGGTTTCCTTTCTCCTGTAAATGAATATATTCCCTCTGGTATTGCAAATTCTGGAGAAGAACTGTTCATCCTTCCATGTGCTTTCAGCATAATTGATAAAAGGTGATGATTATTTAGCTGATTTGATGGGAGACTAGTTTGTGTCAAGGTGGATTGAATGCTGTCACTGCTGTCCTCCACATAAAATGTCATGATCTATCAGGTAACTTTTTCAAAAATAAAAGCCTGAATTAAATTTAAATTTGATTCAAAGACTGACTCCCCCAATCAGCAAGCATCAGAAGGTGTAATGGTGTATTTTTGAATACATATGTCAGAGTATAGATTTAATTGCTAACTCTAGTACTGACTCACCCTTTCTCATACATGCTAATGTACAAAATGCTTGTCAGAGTGTGGAATTTCTTTAAAGCAGCTCTGAGAACAGATGCAGCTGTTATGACTCAGCTTTTAATAACATCCATCCTCCTGCTAGTTGCTTGCCCCGGTCTGATGTGGTTGTAAGACCTGGGGCTCAGCTTGTAGATCCAAGCACACTTTCTGAAGCACTCTCCCATCCTCTTGTTCTTTCCACTTTGATCAGCTAAGCTAACCCAAGTTCCACAACTAAGCCTTTCCCTTTTAAGATATTTTTTCTTTCATTACAGCATGTTCATTCATTTGTTCATGGTCAGCTGTTGCCGTATATATATTTTTTCTTTCCTTAAGTTTGATCTATAAACTTCTGAGTACTTCTCACCGAAAAGCTGTCAACATTTCACAGGATGCACAGTACTCTCTAGTGTGCATGTGTGATACATGTGAATAGTCCACAATTTCCATTGCTTAGAAGGAAAATTAACTTCTGCCTGGCACTGTAGCATATGAGGTTGGCAGTAGTTCTTTGTCTGGACATTACATGACTTATTAAATATGACTTGTTTCTAACCTTTCTTTGCTCTCCAGTGATTGTCAATAATCTGTGGTTAATTTCAAGCATTTAGTTTAGAGACTGCAGCTGATTAAAGTATTTCTGATTTTCTTTTGGTATATATTGGCTATTACTGCCACAGCATTGATCTGCCACCTCTTTTATAATTGTGCTTGCTGAAATTTCTAGCAGCCTTATTCTAGAGTGTCTTTCTGTATGACTTTTTGGTAGATGGTAACATGAAATTCAGTTTTTAGATGTGGTGCATGCTTTTAATTTTCCCCTTCTCTCTTAAAAGGAGTTCAGTGTACCTGAAAATTAGGCAAAAAAAGTCCATGGGGTTTGCTCTCCATAAAGAGAAATTCAGCAAACCGACTACTTTCTTGCTATTTTTGTTGTAGTGTGGAGATTCAGTTTACAGCAGTGTAATAAAATAATGCATTATTAGCCTTCCTTCCTGGTTTTATATCTTCCCCTTTCATCTAATTCCTGGTAATTACTGTCACACATCTACAGATGTTGTAATGTCTGCTCCAGCATGCCTTAGTTCGCGCAAAGAAAAACTCTGATTCTCTTGCTTTTGACACGCTTTCTTACTGGATATCATTAGGAGCTTAGACCAGCTCTGGTCCCAGCTCTCACACTTATTCCTTCAGGTAAAATACATTCAGTCTCTAGTCTGTCAAAAAGACTTGACTATTGTGGTGGAGTTGAAGGCATACATAACTCCTCTGCTATCAGGTGGCTTCTAGTGGTAGGGAGGGTGTGCTCCAGAAGGCAATGCTTTTGCTGCCATATAATAAGCAAGCTATGTTCCTAATGTTGTCTGGGAGAATTAAGGCCTGCCTCTGCGTGACTGCCTATACACGTGTATGTATAACCATATTATACAGTAATAAATAATATATATACACATAAAGTTTTCATCAGATTCTTATAGCAAATCTCCTGCCAGATTTTCCAAAGGAACAGGTGAAAAGATTTATGCCAACCATGAAGAATTATTTTAAATATTCTGCTTCCCTCCCCCCCGTTTCATTTTGCTTTCTGCGAGTTTGTGATAAATGAAAGTACTTTACATAGGATGAATACTAGCCTAACTAATTTATTTGGATATTAAGTTGATTTACAAAGTTTGGGATTATGTCATCCCTCCATCTCTTTTCAAGTCTTGGCAGAAATGGAAAAGGAGATGGTAATTCCAATCCCAAGAGAAGTTTCACTTGCAATCTATTTCTTCACAGAAACCTTCCTTTGTATAAATTATGTATAAATTGTGTCCTTACTGTGTAGCTGTATTTTAGGCGGTCATATAGCTCTGTAATGTGTAGAATGTTCTCATTCAACTCATTCATGTGGTAGTTCTACACCATGGGTCACATGTGACTGGAATTCTGATAAAGCTGAAAAGCACCTTCACTCTGTCCTGAAACTGTGGTCACATTCACACTTCTGCTAGATAATTTTTGAAAAATCCAAGAGAGGACAAACACAAGCAAAAGCAACTATTTGTTAGTTTCCCAGGAGCCTTGTCTTTGTTGCTACAAGATTGAAGCATTCCTGCCAAAACAGCACAGTCTGTGCCATTTCTAGTAGCATTTACAGCTGCCGTATGATATTCTTTGTAAGATGCCCACATAGCTGCTAGGCACATTTTTATACTTTATAAATTACTGAAATAATGGAGCAGTTCTGGAGTAGCTGGTCAAACTGTTTTGACACCTGCTTTCCTGAATTTTCTGTCTTTTAGAGAATTTTTTTTTTCTTTTATGTGTTCTGGGAATCCTACAGGGAAAACTTTTTTTGGTACAAAAAAATGACTTTCCTGCCTATTTCTTTCTACAATTTTTCTTTAACTCTTTGCAGCTTCTCATGTGAAATTAAACCAGAGGTTTGAATTTTCATATGCAGCCTGTTACAGTAAATGAGGACAGTCAGTTGCCAGTGCTTCCCGTATTTCTTCTATTAACTGCTGGGGCTTCCTCATCAGGCACCTAGTCAGGAGGTGTTTTGGGTGTATGGTGGGTTCCCAAGCTGGACCACCAGTGCCAAGAGCTTCAGCTGAACCATACAAACTTCTGCTTCCTCTGTGACCTTCTAGGACTGAGCAAAGCTGCAGGGGACAAAGCTTGCATTTTTCATTTCTATTTGTAATATTTCTAGACAATGGACTTATTTCAGGTTGAAAACCAAGTACTGTAATAGTAAAAAAAAAACTGGGCTTCTTTTGTGGATTGGCTGTCTACTGTTTTTCCTTAGCATCCTATGAATTCTCTTAAGATTCCTGTACAGGTTTTGGACATTCATACAACTTCCATAGGGGCATCTGCGGCTGACAGTAATTAGGTACAAGAAATAAAGCTAGATGGACTAGAACCTCAACTCATTTCACAAAACTCTGCTACTGTTTCAACCAGAATCCAACTGGAAAAGATGTATGACACCAACCAGACACCCTTCCAAAGTTTATTTGTGGAACAGATATGAAAAATTCAGAAAACTTGTGGGTTTGTGGTGCCAAAACAAAATTTTGTGCACCCTGAGGCTCACCAATCTGTAGGATTTACAGAACAATTAATATAAGAAATTGCACGCAACATTTTTTTACAAACTGCAGCAGAAGATGCTGCACTGAATGTTTAAATGTGAAGGAACAAAGTTAAAGGAACTGAAGATGTGAAAAATGTGGAGTGTCAGTAAGAACAAAGATATTTTCAAGAGGTTTAGAAACAGATAGGAAGTCAAACACATCCTTATATAATTTGTGGTTCTTTAAAATCAAAACCAAAACTGCAATTGGCAGAATACCGTGCAAAAACTCAGCTTCTGTTGAAAGGTGCTCAGCTGTACCTGCTGAGGGTTCCTGTGTATAACAAGGCATTTCCAAACAGTGTTGGGTAAATGAGACTAGTCACAACAGGGATTAGGTCATGAATCCTTTCCAAAGGAAGCAGACCTGTGACTTTAGGTTGCTGGTGAGAGGCAGATTGATGCTGTGCACCCCTTTCGGTGGGGCTGAGACCCAGGAGTTAAGCTGAGAATTAACCACAGAAAGGAGTTTGTAATACTTTACCTGAGAACAAAAAGGCAGGCAGTTTTCCCAGGAATCCCCAGACAGTGACAGGATGTGCCTGCCTACCAAAAGGCAACTTGAAAAGCACCTGGGCCAAGAAACAAAACCTACAATTGTATTGACTCAGTAATACACTTGTTTAGTATTGCCTTTCAAGACCATCAGCAGGTTTTTCAATGTTTTTGGAACACAGACTAATTGCTCAGTGAGGGAGACTAGGATGAAAGGGACTGGAGGCAACCCTGCCTCAGGATGCTGTAATGGGTAGCATGGAAAACCACATTCTTCACATGCTGAAATTTGCACCTAGCAATGTGAAATACATTATTTTTCCTGATTTCTGAGCTCTCTTCAAAGGTGAGACATAGCATGCCAATTACATGAGTCACTCATAGTCACTTACTCCCAGCACTTCAGCTTCTGATCATGTCATGCAGTTCATAATTTTGTCTTATTAAGGTTCCTCTATGGCAGAAAGACCTCTTCTGCTGTTTCTGCTTTTCCTGTTCTGGGATCTTCTTTGCTTACCATTGTCTTTCTCTGTTTAATCAAATGCCATAACTGCAGTTTCCAGTATATTTTTGATTGCTGACTTGGATAACATAACATTTTTTCTTTGCGTAGAACATCTAGAATTTCTTCTAAATCTGGAAAAAGCCATTTTCTCCTCTTCCTTCACTCCCTCTAGCCACCCCTTATGGATGAAAAAAACCCCAACATTTTTTCTATTGCCCACCTTGGAGCCATTATGTCACACCATTTCTTATCCCCATACTTACTATTCTTCTATTGGCTTTGGTTCTATTTGAACTGCAACTTTTAGACTCCTCTAAGTCAAAGGGAAAAAAATCTCAACCTTCACCACATATATATGCAAACAGATTAATTAACCCCAGATCTGAGCAACCTCACAAATCCCTCTGTGTTGACTCTCTCTGGTCATTCGCCTCCAGTTTCAGACTAAATTGTCCTTGTTGGTCTTTTTTTGACACCTCACACAGCACAAAAACTGCCATCTCAAGTTCATCTTTTTCCAGGCAGAGTTCAAATCCAATGTTTCATCCTCATAATCCTTGTCTGATCAGCTTCTTTGCCTAGCAAGCCTGTAGTTCTTCCTCCTTTTTTTTATTTTTCACTTCATCTCTAGGTAGTACTGCTTAGCACATGCTGGAGAGCCACTTCTATGTTGAGAGTTCACTTCTGCTGTTGAGTTGACTCTTCCTGGACAGACTGAGTGATGAGCTTGTTTCTGACATCTTACTCTGGATCTCCAGCCTTCATTTCAAGTTGAACATGGCTAAAGCTCTTTCTGTTCCATTAAGTTTTCCCTGCCGTGTCTCCTCTTGTTCATTGTAGACCATATTTTTACCTCATTTGTTAGAGTTGTGCCTCAGAGCATTGCTCTCCATCTTGGCCTTTCCCAGTTTCAGATCTGGACATCCATCTCCTTGGATTCCTCACAGTGTTCTGGCTTTGCCTCCATGAAAACATAGTTCTGCCATGCACCACAATGGTAAATTAGTACAGGCAAAGAGAGAATAATTTCTTGGTATGGCTTTCCTGTTGGAAATTACATGTACAGGTGAGTTAAATCAAACATGCTTGATACAATCCTACCCAGATGGGATTAACCTAATATGAGATAATTTAAGATCTCCTTGACATTTCCTCCACCTTTTTCTCCTGCCTGGAATTATCTCTGACATATTTTGTCTCCTGTGCATAATGATAATCTCTTAGGATCAGAAAGGAGTATCCTATATAACTACTTTTCTGCAAGTAGATAAGTTGACAGTTCATCCATCCAATCAGTATTGTCTGTCATTTGTACTATAGTGGTAGCCTGTATTTAATTTTATGGACTTTTATTAATTTGTGATAAATTTCCATTATATAAAACTAACTGTGGTCTGTTAAGAAAGGGAAGCAATAGTGCAAATGGCACAAAACTCAGCTCCCAGCTTTAGAAGGGTTGGTATAATAAGGCTGTGAATCTCTCATTTAAGGAGAAATAATTTAGCACAAAACATCTGCCACAGGTAACTTCACTGAGTAAAAACAACCCTTTTGGGCTTCACTGTGGCTGCTGCTGCTATGTAGAACTATTTATAGATCAAATATTGAAAGGGTAAAGATGTTAATTAATCCTTGCAGTTCCTTGTTTGGTAGGTATAACTCCATCTTGTTAATGAAGGAACTGAGCCAGTGAGGTAAAGTGATTTGGCAAAGGCTATTCTGTACTAAATGAGAAAGGAAGCCAGTATTAGAACTTTAGAGCCTTTGGCTTCTAATTAGGGAAAAAAGATGCCTGTTTGCCTTGAAATTAAAATTGTCAGTTCTTGTCCCCATCCTCAGACTAGAATGCAAGTTCAACATTTAAGAGAGAGGAAGGGAATCACACTACAAACTATTGCAGATGGTACCAGCTTCGCAATAGGGAGATGCCTAATTTTCACAAACTCAGTTCAAAAGATTTCATTTAACGTAATAAACCCAAGTCTCATATTTCAGTCTATAGGACTGGGGCAAAATGTGTGAATCTGTTTTTTAGCCCTCTGTAGATTGTAAGAAACTGAAGACTGGGTATTCAGATTGTGTTTTCCTTTTGAATTTACTGTAAACCGTAAGATTTTACCTGTGACTTAGAGCTGCAAGATGATGATAATCTCTGTTCAAGCTTTGCATTGCCAAATGGGTTTTAATGGATAGCTGGCAGTTCTTTGATTAACTAATGTGTAACTTATAGTTAATGCTTTTTTTAAATTGTTTTTGCAATACATTCACTGCATTACATAGGACGTTTAAAGCATGTAATCCTTCAAAGTTTTATTATTTCACAAAAGATGTAACTTTCAAACAGAGAATATTGTCTCCTGAACTAGATGGATTAAGGAATAAATCACCTGCCCCGCACAGAGGCTGTCATTCAAAGCCAATGGTACAGTATTAGGCTTTGCTAGTTTACTACAAAATTGGGTGATAACTTAAGTCATTTGATAACTTTTTAAAAATGCAGAGATAGTTTGTCATGTTTATTATTCTAGGCCTTGTCCACTGAAATTATAATTTAGCATTTCAGGTTTGGTTCTTCCAGGTTCTTTTTATAGTTTATGGAATAGAAGACTTGGAAATAACAAGGCACGTTCATTAAAGCTCAGGTGCCACCCAGTCCTCAGACTGCCCTGCAACAGAGCTTTGCTTCTCACTGGGGAAGTTGTAGAGAGGAGGGAGCTGACCTTTTCTCCCAAGTGACAGGTGACAGGACAAGATGTAATGGCCTCAAGCTCTGCCAGGGGAGGTTCAGGCTAGACATCAGGAAAAAAAATTTCACGGAAAGGGTCATTGGGCACTGGAACAGGCTGCCCAGGGAGGTGAATGAGTCACATTCCCTGGAGATGTTTAAAGGACAGGTGGATGAGGTGCTGAAGGGTATGGTTTAATGATTGATAAGAATGGCTGGACTCAATGATCCAGTGGGTCTTTTCCAACCTAGTGATTCTATGATTCTATGTTTCCTTGCTCTATGAAATGATCAGGACTATACTGACCTCTGCTGTCAACGGCCTTTGTGGACCAGGGAGTAAAGCTGCTGAATGTGGGCTTCCAGTTGGTATCAAAAAGATGTGTGGGGCCCCTGATAAGCAGGTTTGTTTTTAATAGCTCCTACAAACTGCCTTGACTGACTGAACATCGAAGTAAGTCTCTTTTTCTAATGAACAAACAACTTTTACCATACAGGTTACTCCTTATATATAGCTACCCAAAAGCTTGTGGAGAGGGAATCAGTCACTCTGTTCCATGCAGATCCAGTGCACTAAGGCTGTGTATAAACACTGTATAGAGCAGTGTAATAACCCTGTGTAAAAAATACCCAATTTCCACTATGGTTTTATTGGCCCTGGGTTAGAATTTTCAGTGTTAAGTCTGTCTAGTTTCTTGGTTTGTCACTTAAAACTATTCTAGCTGTGTCTTAATTTTTCTTACTAAAGTATGCATGTAACAGATTTGCACAATAAAAGTTGGCCAGAAGGCACGCTGAAAAGCAAATTGACTGAAATTAATATTTTGGCAAGCCCTGCTCAGGACCATGTCCAGGCTGTCTGGTGTTCTAGCTGTGATCACACTTACTGTCCATAGATGACCTGGAGAGAAGAGAAAGGTAGTCATTGATGTGACTCCAAATCAATAAATACTGAACTCCTACACTCCCTGAGAAATATAGGTGAAGAGAAGGAGCCAGTTAACCCACTCAGGAAGTCTCTTTTGCCTTTTCAGTCTTTCTTTACAGAAAGAATTACTGAGGTATCTTCGAGTGACAATCTTTAGGTCCCAAAATACACACGGGTGTTTTACAGAGAAGTTTTCCAAGTAGAAATTGTATTTATTAATTATATTGTAATTTAACTTCAAAGTAGATACCTGAGTTGATCCATTTTGGATTGAGTATTTAGTGAAAAATTTATCTGCGTTGATTGTGTAAAGAAAGCCAAGGCAATAAAACTCCTAAGCAATCCCTTTCCCCTCAATGCCAGGGAGAAACAGAAACTTTGTTGCTGGATCATAATCTTCTAAAAATACTTTATATTCCATTCACATTGGTACAGCAGCAGGATACAGCATTATTCCTCAGTAGCTGCCCTGCTGCAAACTCCTCAGGATCATCTCCATTTCTTGTGGAGTTCTTCACAGAAAGTCCCTTAACTCCTCTCCAGAACCAATGGCACAAATACCATGACAATTTTGATGAAAAAATGTGAACTGTATAATCCTGCCTTAGTCTTTATACAATAATAAATGAAAAAGAATCATCCCTGCCACTTTTATAACCATAAGCTATGTTATTTAAGCTGTAACTGTACTCCCANGAACAGAGAATATTGCCTCCTGAACTAGGTGGATTAAGGAATAAATCACCTGCCCCGCACAGAGGCTGTCATTCAAAGCCAATGGTACAGTATTAGGCTTTGCTAGTTTACTACAAAATTGGGTGATAACTTAAGTCATTTGATAACTTTTTAAAAATGTGGAGATAGTTTGTCATGTTTATTATTCTAGGCCTTGTCCACTGAAATTATAATTTAGCATTTCAGGTTTGGTTCTTCCAGGTTCTTTTTATAGTTT
>WAAB01018937.1:230616-245731 GCA_013389865.1 Piaya cayana
TTGATTGTGTAAAGAAAGCCAAGGCAATAAAACTCCTAAGCAATCCCTTTCCCCTCAATGCCAGGGAGAAACAGAAACTTTGTTGCTGGATCATAATCTTCTAAAAATATTTTATATTCCATTCACATTGGTACAGAAGCAGGATACAGCATTATTCCTCAGTAGCTGCCATGCTGCAAACTCCTCAGGATCATCTCCATTTCTTGTGGAGTTCTTCACAGAAAGTCCCTTAACTCCTCTCCAGAACCAATGGCACAAATACCATGACAATTTTGATGAAAAAATGTGAACTGTATAATCCTGCCTTAGTCTTTATACAATAATAAATGAAAAAGAATAATCCCTGTCACTTTTATAACCATAAACTATGTTATTTAAGCTGTAACTGTACTCCCCAAAAAGATGATTTTAAATCTACAACAGTAGCAGAAGTAATGTTGTATTTCTTAATACTACTTGTTTAAAAGGATTTTATTGGTAGTCTCCTCTAAGGTGAGAGAACGTTGTTCCTGCAGAATAATGCAGGAAAATGCAAAGCATCATCTGACAAACCTAGTGGTCTTTACAACATATATTCTTGAGTTTGAGTTGTATTTTGGAAACATAGGGCAAATTTTCTTTTCAGCAGGGACTTTGTTAATAAATTGTGANATGGAATAGAAGACTTGGAAATAACAAGGCACGTTCATTAAAGCTCAGGTGCCACCCAGTCCTCAGACTGCCCTGCAACAGAGCTTTGCTTCTCACTGGGGAAGTTGTAGAGAGGAGGGAGCTGACCTTTTCTCCCAAGTGACAGGTGACAGGACAAGATGTAATGGCCTCAAGCTCTGCCAGGGGAGGTTCAGGCTAGACATCAGGAAAAAAAATTTCACGGAAAGGGTCATTGGGCACTGGAACAGGCTGCCCAGGGAGGTGAATGAGTCACATTCCCTGGAGATGTTTAAAGGACAGGTGGATGAGGTGCTGAAGGGTATGGTTTAATGATTGATAAGAATGGCTGGACTCAATGATCCAGTGGGTCTTTTCCAACCTAGTGATTCTATGATTCTATGTTTCCTTGCTCTATGAAATGATCAGGACTATACTGACCTCTGCTGTCAACGGCCTTTGTGGACCAGGGAGTAAAGCTGCTGAATGTGGGCTTCCAGTTGGTATCAAAAAGATGTGTGGGGCCCCTGATAAGCAGGTTTGTTTTTAATAGCTCCTACAAACTGCCTTGACTGACTGAACATCGAAGTAAGTCTCTTTTTCTAATGAACAAACAACTTTTACCATACAGGTTACTCCTTATATATAGCTACCCAAAAGCTTGTGGAGAGGGAATCAGTCACTCTGTTCCATGCAGATCCAGTGCACTAAGGCTGTGTATAAACACTGTATAGAGCAGTGTAATAACCCTGTGTAAAAAATACCCAATTTCCACTATGGTTTTATTGGCCCTGGGTTAGAATTTTCAGTGTTAAGTCTGTCTAGTTTCTTGGTTTGTCACTTAAAACTATTCTAGCTGTGTCTTAATTTTTCTTACTAAAGTATGCATGTAACAGATTTGCACAATAAAAGTTGGCCAGAAGGCACGCTGAAAAGCAAATTGACTGAAATTAATATTTTGGCAAGCCCTGCTCAGGACCATGTCCAGGCTGTCTGGTGTTCTAGCTGTGATCACACTTACTGTCCATAGATGACCTGGAGAGAAGAGAAAGGTAGTCATTGATGTGACTCCAAATCAATAAATACTGAACTCCTACACTCCCTGAGAAATATAGGTGAAGAGAAGGAGCCAGTTAACCCACTCAGGAAGTCTCTTTTGCCTTTTCAGTCTTTCTTTACAGAAAGAATTACTGAGGTATCTTCGAGTGACAATCTTTAGGTCCCAAAATACACACGGGTGTTTTACAGAGAAGTTTTCCAAGTAGAAATTGTATTTATTAATTATATTGTAATTTAACTTCAAAGTAGATACCTGAGTTGATCCATTTTGGATTGAGTATTTAGTGAAAAATTTATCTGTATTGATTGTGTAAAGAAAGCCAAGGCAATAAAACTTCTAAGCAATCCCTTTCCCCTCAATGCCAGGGAGAAACAGAAACTTTGTTGCTGGATCATAATCTTCTAAAAATACTTTATATTCCATTCACATTGGTACAGCAGCAGGATACAGCATTATTCCTCAGTAGCTGCCCTGCTGCAAACTCCTCAGGATCATCTCCATTTCTTGTGGAGTTCTTCACAGAAAGTCCCTTAACTCCTCTCCAGAACCAATGGCACAAATACCATGACAATTTTGATGAAAAAATGTGAACTGTATAATCCTGCCTTAGTCTTTATACAATAATAAATGAAAAAGAATCATCCCTGCCACTTTTATAACCATAAGCTATGTTATTTAAGCTGTAACTGTACTCCCAAAAAGATGATTTTAAATCTATGACAGTAGAAGTAATGTTGTATTTCTTAATACTACTTGTTTAAAAGGATTTTTTTATTGGTAGTCTCTAAGGTGAGAGAACATTGTTCCTGCAGAATAATGCAGGAAAATGCAAAGCATCATCTGACAAACCTAGTGGTCTTTACAACATATATTCTTGAGTTTGAGTTGTATTTTGGAAACATAGGGCAAATTTTCTTTTCAGCAGGGACTTTGTTAATAAATTGTGAATTTCAAAATGAACAGAGAACAAAGAAAAGAGAATTATTTTGCACAGGGAAAGAAACAGTAGTATAAACTGTACTTCAATGTCTTTCGTCTTACAATACTCAAGTATATTTAGGATTGGTTTGTTTGTTTTCCAGAAACTGTCCTATACAAAGGAAGCAATGAGCAGGTGAGTGCACATTTTATTCTCTCTGGAGATAACAGTGAGGCTGAGTTGTGATAGTTTGTAACTTTTTCTCTCTTTTTCTTGCCAGCTCCTGCAGTGATTGGTCATGTGGGTAAGTAATTTTCCCTTTTTAAAGGCTCCTGATTGGTCTTTTCTCCAGTTCTTGCTGCTGCTGGAGTTGGTTTGTGCACTTAAGATGAACAAAATGCACTTTTGTGCAAAAAGGCATAAAACAAAATGTGGTGGAGAAATCCTGTGGTTCCTGCATGTGAACCTCTCTCAGGCTGCCCTAGGATGCTTGACATGCTCAAAATATCTCAGCCAATCTGGGGCTTGTACTTTTGCTTAAGTATGTCATCACCTTGCTGGCCGTCGGGCACAGACACAGGCTATTTACCTGAAGAGGTTTAATGGGGGAAATCTATTTTTGGAAAGAGACGTGTTAATAGTTACTTGTATTAATGTTCTGGTTATCCTGACAACACTTACCAGAGGGTTTAAGGTAGTCCTGGTCATTATTACAACAAGCAAGAAAGTGTGATGTCTCTGAAATACTTTTTGAAAAAAACTTTTGAGAGGTGTGCTCTAAAATCAGTTACAAGGAATTTGGCTGCTCAGGCTCCTCATACTTTTTACAAGGCAATAAAAATGAAAACTAGATTGAACTGTGACTTCTCTTTATTAAAGCAAACTTGAACCTGACCTGCTAGTTTAATGACTTTTTTTTTTAATGAAAAGAAAAACCAGTTCAAATTATTATTTCTCCATTCCTACTCAGAACTTAATCTAAGATGTTATTTTTAGAGCAATTCAAACCCAAACAACCCAGTGCTGAACTCAACTAAAAAACTGGCAGGTTCAGTTCCTTGCTTTACAAGCCAAATAGAGCTATCACAAATAAGAGTAATTCACTTACTTGGAAGAGAAATCACTTAACAGACTTTAAACTTCCCCCCTTCTCCCAGCCAACTTCCCAAATTAGGTGTCCTTATGCCGTTTTCATTACCACAACCTTATATATTAAAATTAATACCATGAGACAATAAGTGCAAAAATTATTCCTAAGAGACTGGTTTCTCTCTGTCCTGTTGAGCTGGACACTTCTCTGACATGAGCACTGCCTGAAGCCTCCAGGTCAATGCGGTACTGTACATCTGTTCAGAACTTTCTTTATCGACAATGCAACATAGACCAAACTTTTATTTGCTTTTGTTTTCAATCAGAAAATAAATTGTAAAAAATAATTTTGTCTTTGCAAACTTTGTGGGTCTGATTCTTTCTCATTAGCATCAGTCTTTATCTAGACTGGTGCTTTATGTGAATGGAACCACATCTTATTTATCAGAAAATTTGAATTCGGACATACAGTTATCTGAGATTGAATGTTGAAAACTGGAAAAAAAAAATTATCTTTCTGAAAAAGTTTGAGTTTGAAAACCTACTGTATCCCTCTATGTGATCATTCAGGAAATGTGAATGTAGAGGCAGATATATGAGAGGAGCTGGAAGTCAAAGCTAATTAAAGTCACTACATGCACTGGGCTAAACAACCCAAAAATGCAAAGAAGTCTTACACTTGATTGAAAGGTGAATCAGAGTGATTAATGTTGCAGTTGCACAAAAGCTATTTTATCAAATGCTTTTGTGATAGGCTTTAAAGAGGCTCCAGCTGACAAATGGCAACCTTTACCCAGCTCAATTCTCTGTAGGGCTGTATTGCATCTTTTTAAAAAATACACTGCTTTTATCCCAGTATATATTACTTCAGATTGTTCATAGCGTTAGAATGGTATCTTTGTTGTCACCATCAGTTCAAACATCGGTTTTACTGTATCTTTTCCTCTAAAAGTTGTTGTTTGTCTTGTGCTTGGATATGATAGTGTTTTATAGCGTAGAGTGATACATGACTGAAACAATGAGATAGAAACATATTTGCTTTGGATAATGGAGCATGAGGAAGAGGTCAATATAAATTATTTTGGCAATATTAGCACAAACTTTTTCTAAGAGTGTTCTGGACATCTTAGAGCATTCATGGTTTAAGATGTGAAGTTTGTAAGCTAGGGCCATGTAAACACAAAGCCCTAACTAGCTATTTTGGGTAGAAGATGTCCTACCTAACTTCAGACATCTTCCATCAAGAGGAGTGAATGAACTATCTCAGCATTGCCAACAGCATCTTACGGGATGGTAGGACTATCCTAAAGCACCAGCTTTAAATGCCTAGCTGAGATGTTTACATGAGGCTCTCATATTTCCAGGGAAGGACAGGATACCCCTGAGGGTGCCTCGAAGGGAGTGTCTATCAGAGGTGCTCTGACGTGTCCTCTGGGGAACTCCCATTTCTCTGATGAATCTACAGAAGCAGTCATTTCAGTTTGGAGACCTAGCACTAGGCATATTTCTCACTCTATCTTCATACTGATAAGAACACAGGAAACCTTGTAGTAGGTTTGTTTTTTAGAGCATAACCAAGGCACAAGAAGCTGAGTGTTTTGGTTTTCAGCTTTGACTTTTTTTCAGTGAAACAATTGTTTCTATGCAACAATTTCTAAATTTGGGACTGATTTGGAACAGAAGACAGACCCTTGATACCTGTCAGTCATTTAAACTATGTTACCTCTCTGTATTAAAGCAAAACTGTGCTGCAAGACATGAACATTCATAGAATTGAAGCTGTGACCTAAATAATTTAAGACACCTCATAATTCTTTCTAGATGTCAAAACTTTTTGATCTAACTGGAAGAAGCTGATTTCAGTTAGTTAAATGCTAAGATAGTTTTAGTGTAGCCTACGGAAAGGTGGCTTGTACTTGTGTAATTTACTTCCCAGAATAACTCGCAATCCGGCATTACTGACAATTGCGTAACAGCAGGATGAAAGTTTGTTCCCGTAAGACTAGTGCACGCGTTCACGTAGGTTAACTACTCCGCTAGCCGGGCTTTTTAAGGGACTGAGGGATTAACCTAAGTGCCACTGAGGAGAAAACCTCAAAGGAAAAGTAATATTTGGGGTCTAATCCAGATGTGTATAGAACAGCCCAGCTGATGCTATGGAGTTTTGCTCAGTTGGAAGTGTAGGAGAACTGCATCAGCTGTAGACTTTTAGTGATTGTTTTATTCAGTATGCCACTGCAACTTTGCGTAATTAATTTTGCTTTCTCACGTTTGGAGTATGTCTCATGATCATAGGACAGCCATTCTAATCTTAGGGGGCCAAAAGCCAGATCTTGAGAATCAGCTGAAGGCAAAGGAGTAGCACAAAATTACTGCAGTAGAAAACTAGAGTGTTTTTGTCATAGCCTTGTTTGAATGCTGTCTGCACAATAACATACTGAAGAAAAGATAAGGACTATGGGATAGTTGAAAAGGATTAATATAATACATTATTTTTTCTCTTCTTCATGTGTGGCTATTAATGTAAACTTAAATCAATAGAAGCACATGTGCTTCCTGACTGGTACTTACTGACACAGCACTTAATGAAATTAGTCACAATACATCACATCCAGGCCTCCTTTGTTCTGTCCTTGTTCTCTGTTTTGAAATGCAATGGCAAATTTTGCATCCATATTTTATCAGTGATGGCAGCAAAGGTTGATGATGTATCAACTCAAATTTTGTACCTTGTATCTAAATGTGTTTTATGAATGAAAAAATGTTTGTCTTCTGTGCTGGGATCATTTCAACGGTTCAATAGTTCTGCCTGCAGTGAAGTAGAAACATACCTGAGCTCCTTTTACTCTCTGCTTGTGGACTTGGCAATGATACTGCTAATTGCAGAAAATTTTGACCATCTGCACAGCTTTACCCCATGTGAAGAGTTCCTCATTCTTCCTCTTCAGGTAGAAAATATGAAAGATTTGTCCAGCTTTAATTGAAAACAAGAGGTCAAAATTCAAGAACTGCCTAAACAAAAAATGAGATAAATATAACTACAATTTAAAAGAAGAATACCTGAATACAAGGCTCAGTCTTGCATTCTGTACTTGGATAAAAATACTTCTGAAATTGCATACCAGATTATAGAATTATTTTTCCTACTTTACGTGATCTGAATATTGAAATAATAATATTTTATAAAAAATAAATTCTTGCCATTACAAATTATACTTTAGGACGTTGAAACTGATAAATAAACTAATGGGCATCTAGAAAATGTAGTACAAATCTGAAGATGGTACCTTCTTCAACCAGCCTTGAGTTTGTGTTAAATCTTCAGGAGGGATGTAGAAAGAAGTGTTAATTGCTACCTTTATAAAATTTCATGGGGGAGAGAAATTATACCACTGCTGCCCCATTTGATGGATCCAGAGTGGTATTTTTCCGTAATAACATGGCATGGTTGCACAAAAGAACTTGTTTAGTCTCTACAGTTGCCTATGAGTCAATGGGACACTCTGTGCTATGGTGGACTGGAACCTACCAAGTCCGTTCCTGACATGATGGATGTCACACAGAGGGTCTCACCGTGTTCCTCCCTTGAAGAAGGGAAATAAAGGATTTATTTGTGAGCTGTGTGTGTTATATGGATGCATGTAGGCCATCCATAAGCACTGCTTTCGTCTTATGTGTCTTGTCTTACGCCTGCCTGGATCCAAGTGCTTAACAGAGCTGTGTGATGTGAAACTGGTTGTTTCTGCCAAGGAAACACAGTGCAGTGTTGTTCGTTTGGCTGCTTAGACATCTGCTTGTGCATATTCCTTCCTGCCTTTCCATACATCTGTGTATGTTTTTATATTTTGCTTACTGCTCAGCCAAGGTGGTCCAGGGCATCACTCATGCAGGTAGGACAACAGAAACTACATTTTGTATGTATGTGTCTGGAATTCACAACAAGCTCTTGCTGGAATACAGCCCTTCCAGTGGGAATGGCTTGTTTGTATAGGTAGAGTTAAAAATAAAGCCTGAGCCCTGGATTAGTCCTGGGGCAAATCATCAATATTTTAAATGGTATGACTCAAGGGGAATTTGAATGTGTGTTTACTTCAAAGAACAGAGTGTTCAGGCAAATCAGTATATGCATTGTCCTGTGTATTTTGAGTGGCTTCCTTAGAGATACTTAGTAGTATTGCTGCTTTTTTAAGGAGATAATAAAGCAAGAATTTGAAAAAGTAAAATGTTAGAGGGAAGTAGAAGGAAAAAAGAAACAGATGCTAAAAGAAAGCAAACCTCACCATTCCAGTAAAGTGATGAAAAAAACCATTGTACATAAAGTGTGGTTTGTTTATAGCAGTTTCTTAAAACAGCATTTTTATTCTCCTGAGAAAAAGCAATAACTGTTAATTTTATCAATTTTGGTACTTTGACTATCTTGATTGGTTACATTGATTAGGGTTTTACTAGGTGTTATTTAAGACCTTGGCTTTTAATTTTCAGCCAGCTGTGATCTGGAATTTTGTCAGAAAATTGGTTAGCTCTTCAGGGCTTTTATTTAAAAGCCCCTCGGTGCCAATGAGAATGTATTACCTGGCCTTGACAAAGAGCACTTCCTGTTGCTTCTTGAGGTGATGGGTTTGCTACACTGTGAATGACAGTGGCTTTATTCTCACCTCACCTTTCAACACTGTCAGGGTTGCCCCGTGGCCTGGTTTGGTCTGTGGTGGCCAGATGCCTAAGTTGATGTTCTTAAACCAAAGGAGCCTGTTGGAGAGAAAGCTGTTGCTCATTTAAGTCAGTGGCAGAGAGAATCCTCTGGGACCTTTGAAACACTGGAGAATTTTATTTTGATTCATCCATCTTTAACCAGTAATCTAATCTAGAAGTAGTACGCTACTCTAGAAAACCAATTTTAGGTTTTTCCGTTTGCAAACTGTTCTTTTTTGGAAAGCATGTCTTATATGATAGCATTCTTCTTGTATTTTCTTGCCTGCTTTGAGTTTTTTTAAAAAAAAACTCAAGCAATTTTGTTAAAATTGACCTAGTGATACTGGGTGCAGGTGCCCAGGTGCTAGCAAGTTGCTGCAGGGTGGTCTCTATGAGGAGAGACCAGGACTGCTTTGAGCTGACACAGCCGGTTCCAGTCAGCTCTGATGGTGCTATCACAGGGCATGGCTGAGCCCCTCAAACATGATAGCAGAGCCCTCAGGAAAAGCCTGTGTAAGAAAGAGTGAAAAAAACTGCACAGGGTGAGGCTGAAGGAGTAAGAAGGATGAGAAATGGTGGCATAGAAAACATCAGAGTTGAAGGTGGAAGAGGAGGCATTCTATAGTGGAGCAGGTATTCCCTGCAGCCCATGAAAGATTCATGCTGGAGCAGGTAGATATATCCTGAAGGAACTGCTGACCTTGCAGAGCCCACGCTGGGTAGAGGAGTGAGTCTGAGTCTGGGAAGTGTAAAGGAAAGGTGGTGCTTTAATGTTTGTCTTGTTCTCACTACCTAAATCTATTTAAGTATACTATAAATTAATTTTACTCAAGCTGAGTCTGTTTTGCCCATGGAGGTGACTGGTAAGCAATCTTCCTGCCTTAATTCATTCCACGAGTTGAATTATTTCAGCCCATGAGCTGAATTATTTTCAGGCCATGAGCTGAATTATTTGACAGTCTTAATTTCATCCCTCTCTTTTTGAGAAAGGTAGCTGAGGGAGTGGTTGGGTGGGCATTTGGCCCTTAGGTCAGGATAGCTCACCACAGAACCAGCTGCATAATTCAGTTTGTCAGATAGGTCTGTCAGTGATGCTCCAAGTTACAGAACTCATTTGCAGAAGGCTAGCAGGTGTGATACAGGATCTGCAGGTGACAGGTGCCTTTTGTGGCAGCAGCTGGAGGTCAGAAGTGCCTGGAGGCCTCTTGAAGTGTAACAGGCATCAATCTGTGGGGAGCTGGATTGAGTCCTGTGAGTCTCAGGTTGAGCTCTGAGTGTAATTTTTTGTACCATAGCAAGTCATGTTTCTTGCTGACCCTTTCTAAAGAAAAAGGGACCCATACAAGTTCAGCTAATATTTTTATGTGTGTTTGAGCATTACAAATCCTGTAGTAGCATTATTTCACTGCACATCACTGGTTTTGTTGAGTTTTTATTCTGACCTTAGCTATGCTAAACAGTTTGTAGTAAGTAAAAGCTCAGATTGTTTCACCTCTTCTGAAAAATAGAACCTTATTTGCTTCTGACAATAACATCATTAAATATGATGTACTAAAATGCTCTATTTACTCATATTGTTTACTGGTAAAGCTCTGGTATAGATGTAATCTAATGCCTATTGAAATTGGTAAGAGTAATGCATCCTTATAGTTAAGTGAACTTATTTGGAAAGTATTTAAGCTGAACAATTAATAATTAAGCAATAGTTTCTATTTCAGTTCTAAGGTGGGTAAATAAGGAAATCAAATTATAACCAGCATTCTTAAGAAAATCTAAATACATTTAATATCAATTTTTGTGTTTAAGTTTTTTTTAGGAGAAGGAGTTGATTTTTTTTTTTAATTAGTTACTCGTGGCTCTTTATAAGTGTGACCACAATGGCAGAAAAGGTAAGAGAGGTTATCTTGTCTGAATTGTACTTGCTAGTAAAATATAGCTTTCCAGTCCTGGAAATTGTTACAAGATTTAGTGAGGTTGTCAATTAATTGGTAGCATTATCTTGCTCTGTGCTGGCTGAAACCAGGTAACAGTGTCCACGAGATGGAAGCAGACACGAATGAACTGTAGATTTCAGAGCTTGCATAGAGCTCATTGACTTTAGCAGCTCAAGAAAATAAATGAAGGTTCTGTTTANTGTAATCTAGTGCCTATTGAAATTGGTAAGAGTAATGCATCCTTATAGTTAAGTGAACTTATTTGGAAAATCTAAATACATTTAATATGAATTTTTGTGTTTAATTTTTTTTAGGAGAAGGAGTTGATTTTTTTTTTTAATTAGTTACTCGTGGCTCTTTATAAGTGTGACCACAATGGCAGAAAAGATAAGAGACGTTATCTTGTCTGAATTGTACTTGCTAGTAAAATATAGCTTTCCAGTCCTGGAAATTGTTCCAAGATTTAGTGAGGTTGTCAAAGAATTGGTAGCATTATCTTGCTCTGTGCTGGCTGAAACCAGGTAACAGTGTCCACGAGATGGAAGCAGACACGAATGAACTGTAGATTTCAGAGCTTGCATAGAGCTCATTGACTTTAGCAGCTCAAGAAAATAAATGAAGGTTCTGTTTAAATTATTAAATAAGTATTTTCTCCTTTGTTCATTGGGAGATCATTTTATTTTTTGTTAATGTTTTATAATTGTTTTGTAGACCTCACCCTGCCATTTTAACATTCGCTGAACTCCATATCTTTTGGTATAGTTAGTCATTAAGCACTGGAATAGCCTGGGGCTCCCTTGGCTTAAATAAAAAAAATATCAAATTTGCCTTCAGTTCTGTTTATTGGTGAGTGTTATGTGGCTGTGAGAGGCAGGGAGAGAAATGGAGTTTCAAGTGTTAACTCAGTGACACTGTCATTTGTTTGATCATATGCTTGTGCTCTGGTATATTGAGTTTCACTGGAGTTTTGCTTGAGAACAGACTGCAAGACCAGTAATCTAGTAATGAAATAAAAAATCAAGGCTGGCAAGGCTAGGAACTGTGGCTCACTTAGCATCAGTGCTCGTATATATTACAGTAAAGTCTCTTTGCTGTAACACCTATTTTATGGCACAAATATGACCAGACCACAAATAAAAAAAGGAGTTTCATGAGAAGTCAGAGGAATATCTCAGTACAATGAACATAAATGATTTTCTAAAGTGATGAAGCTTCTCTCCAGCTCTTAAATTTCCAGATTTCCAGGTTGTTCTGAACATAGTAAAAATACAACAAAACTGAAAAACGTTTTTGTTCATTCAGGGAAGATTTGGTTTTGTCAGAGCGTGTCTTCTAGACTTGGTGACTTGACAATTGCTCAGGGCTTAGAGAATTGGCCCCAAGTTGCTAAGAGAGTCATGTCAAAGCTGTTAGTTAGTCTTCAGGCTGATAATCTTCACCTGATTTTTCATCTGAATTTTTTTTTTCTTTTTCACATTTGGTCTAGAGTTGTTTTATGTGTGTGTGAATGCAGTATTTGGATTGGAAACTGATGCCTATTGAACATTTGCAAATAGGCAGAGTAAAAGTCATGATGAAAAGAACACATTTTCTAGCAGTGATTTTAGTACAGTTATGGTGTTTTAGTGTGCTGGAAGGTACTTTAAAACTAGCATTTTCCAGGATGTTACAAGTTGTCTTTTTCTTTTATCTCTGGTCTTCACATTTACTTCCTTTACAGAACTGCTAGAAGGCAAAATACATTTTTGGGTGGGACTCCATTAGTTGGAATACAAGAAGTCAGCAACATGGAGAGGCACATTATGTGTTGCATGATGCAAGTCACCCAATATCTAAGTGGCAAATATCACTGAAAAATGGAAAAGCCTAGGTTTTATGATGTTATCAGCAAACAAGTACTGTGACAAATTTCTTCTGCAAACATGCTTTTTCGTGTGGCAGCAGAATCACAGATAAGTTAAAAACTAATAAGTCTAACTCACCATGTTCACCTTCAATTTCTGATTTTATTTTTATTTAGCAGTAGTGGGACTCCAACTCCAGCTTCGGATGCTGATATTACGACATTAAGAGGTCAGTTTTCATCTAACTCCTGTCAAGGCTGATTCTGAATTACTAGAAAATTGAGAAATCTGATGGTTGTTTGGATTTCGAGAAGAGCTGTGGATTTTTGCATCTCAAATAATGCTGTTTGTGAGCTGGAGATATGTTATATGCTGACATTATTTTGTTATTGTGTGAAGCATGAAAATTCTACTTGAGAAATTAGTTCTGTCCACTTTTTACTGCACTTAACTTCATGTTTCCAAAAAATACATCTATTTAGACCAAACATTAGCATTTTACTCTGATTAGTGCATTTGATATTTTTTTCCTCAGGCTCTTTGGGTGTTTCCTGTGTTGTTTCTGTCATGACGGTGGGAATAGGAATCAAATTTTACTGTTGGTTTTTGCTTGCTGAACTGCTTTTGTATGTACCTACATGCACATGGGTATAAAAAAATCCCAAACAAAATAATACTGCTCTCTTTCAAAATCAGATGCTGCTGCCAACGTTCCTCCCCCTCATGAGATAACCATTGAGAGTCCTGTGGGCGGTACTGTCCATCAAACCGAAGATGCAGACACTACTGTGAGTTTTTTTTATTCAGTTCAGCATTTTGTTGACTTTCCCAAATAACATTATTTGTGGTCATTTGTATTTCCTTGTACTTAAAGATGTTGCTAGCATAGTGTGTTAACACCAATTATGGTTTCATAAAAACTGGACATAAATTTTAGAAAGTTCTAAAATAATTTCCTGGGTCATTGTTTTTTTCATTTATAGAGGCTTTGCAATGCCACTTCCTAGACAGTGAAAGAGAAAAGATCACTTGAGCTATCAGGTGAGGATTTCACCTGTGATATAGGACTAGAGACAGAATGCCCAGGGCTTCTGAGAGCTCCAAGAAGAATGTAGAGCATTATTATTCCCACAGAAACAAAATACACCTTAAATTGCTGTAGCAGTGTTTTGAAGGTCCATACAGTACAACAGAGTAGGATAGCAGAGAGGTGACCTTGATAGCCCTGAAGTTTTCTTCTTGTTCTCTGCTCCTTTTCCTCTGCCAGCGTAGGTGAAATTTTATTTATCGTCTTGCAGCCACCCTTACATTGTTATCAAGTACTTAAAATCTGTCTGTAAGACCGACTTGGCATTCAAAACTGCTGACCACCACATAGGTCCCGGGGAAGTATTTCCTTCCAGGAAATATCTCTTCTGGCTTAAAATTTAAGCCCAAAATCTAGAATCCAGCTGCAGGATTCATGGGCCTACATGACTGAAGGAAATTTTGCAAATCAGTGGTGTGAATCAGTTGGCTTTCATCTTCTTATAAATGTGGAACTCTCGGTGAATTTACTGAGAATCTTACAAAGTTGCAGATGTTGCATATAAGTAGAAGCTGATTTATGGTACTGAGTTCAAATGTCCTCTGCTCTGTAACCTAGTATGGCCATGAAATGAAGCTAGGCCAAAGTGTTCTTTCTTCTAGAGCTTTCAAGGCTGACTGTGGATCTCTGATATCGTGCTTCCAAGAATAAATATTGAATATGAAACAGACAGACAGCTTCTGACTCAAGTCCAGGGTCTGACTTTATATTATATACCAAGGACACTTGGGTTTGGTCCCATGTCCACCATTATTCCTTTTTGAAATATAACTGCCTGAAGTATTTCTGCCTGAGAATAGGATCACTCAGTAAATCAGAGAGAAAGCAGAATTAGATTGCTGCTGCTATAGTGTTTTCACTCTATACAGTTACATCACACCTCATCATCACTCTGTGCCGCCAAAATGCCTTGCAGAATACAAGACCAAAAGTTAGCACAGTTCATCAGCTGCGCTCATATGTTGACTGTACTTTTGGCTTTGGGGGACTGATAGATGACTGAAACTGCATAGTGTAGAAACAGTCATATAGTATCAGCACATGTGCGCCTGCCAAGTATACATCTCTCAATTCTAAATAGCTTTAATTAGTATACCAGTCTTTGTGGTCCTTAACAAAGTTATTTAGTTATAAAAGGGATGGAGGGGGGAGGGGAAGAAGATTTAGAGGGTCCCTAAGCAACATATAAGTCGCTCACTGGTGGCAGCTAAACTGTCTGGAGAAAGATTTTTACATTTCCTGCACTGTTCCCAATACAGGCTGCAGTTTTGATGAGGTCTGCTTTGTTGGCTCTCTTTTTTTTCATTTTAAATGGGGACAAAGCAACAAATGTATGTAAATAGCCAAAGATATTTGGCTGTTTCACTAAAGAAAACTTAAGCCAGCATTCCCTCTCCCCTCCCCCACCAAATCTCAATTATTTTTTTTTTTAGAACACAAAAATATGAATCAAGATGTGGTTTTTCTCATGTCTTTCGGTATACCACAAAGAAAAGTATACTGGTTGTAAAATATTAGGAAACTAAGAAGAAAGTGTTCTTCCTGTGTTGCTGTGTTGTTCAAATTAGATTAAAACTTTGAATTCACTGCTGCCTGTGGCAACCATGAGAGCTACACTCTTCCCTGATACATTGCACAGTGATGGCTCAAGAGAGCATGCTGTGCTTTGGATTGCAGTTTTCACATGTCATTAAGTATGTCCATGACCATCAGTGGATAGTGCCCTGATGTGCTCCTGTCTATACAGCGCTGAGGGAGAAGGCTCAGGTTGTCTGCCCCATCATGAGCCAGAGAACCTTTCATGTTTGCAGCAGCTGAAGAGGTTTCTATCTATCCTACATAAGA
>WAAB01018939.1:2762-25978 GCA_013389865.1 Piaya cayana
GTTTGAAATTGAAAACAAAACGCTTATAGGATCATAGAATCATGGAATGGTTGGAAGGAACTCACTGCCTGTCCAGTGCCACCCCCTGGGATGGGCAGGGACACCTCCCACTGGATCAGGGGCTCCAAGCCCCATCCAACCTGGCCTTGAGCCCCTCCAGGGATGGGGCAGCCACCCCTGCTCTGGGCACCCTGGGCCAGGGCCTCCCCACCCTCATGGGAAAACATTTCTGCCTAAAATCTCATCTC
Organism: Piaya cayana; assembly: GCA_013389865.1. NCBI lineage: Eukaryota > Metazoa > Chordata > Aves > Cuculiformes > Coccyzidae > Piaya > Piaya cayana. The sequence goes on from WAAB01018939.1 coordinate 3,011, forward strand.
AATCTCCCTTCTTTCAGCTTAAGACCTTTCCCCCTCATTCTCTCCCAGCCCTCCCTGATCCAGAGCCCCTCCCCAGCTTCCCTGGAGCTCCTATCAGCACTAGAAGCTGCTCTCAGGTCTCCACAGAGCCTTCTCTTCTGAATCTATGGTTTTTATAAACGTTTCTCGCATGTTTCGTAACACACATATTTTACTGAAACAACAAGTTCCAGTTCATCTGATCATTTTGATGGGAATGGTTGGACTCGATGATCCGGTGGGTCTCTTCCAACCTGGTGATTCTATGATCTCTCCCTAGCCCTAAAATAACACTTTTTCTGAGTATTATTCCTAAAGGAATTTGTATCTTTGATGCTTCATCCTAACTAATGAGGAAAGCAAACCCAAAGACCTTTCAGCAAGCTGAGCCTTGCCCCTACCTGTGGGTGCTCAGCACAGCACCTGAAATGACCCCTGGGACGTTTAGGTCCTGTTTTATCCTGGAATTGAGTGGAACCGATAGAACGGTCGAAGCATTTCAGCAGCCAGGCTGGGAAAAAAATTCTGAATATAATCAGAAAGACCAAAGGAAAAGAGCAGAGCGTGACTGAAACTCATCCTGACAGAGTGAGCTTTGTCTAAGATGTGATTTACAAGAAATTCAGTTGCTCAGCATCTGGCTGCCTGGGAGTTCTCTCCTGTGGCTGGAATCCCTTCTCAAGCCTTGCTTCTAGCCCTGAGTTCCTCTGAAACCTTTGAGATGTCCCAATTCCTCTTTGTTTTTTTTTTGTTTGAATTTTGTTTCCCTTTTCTCCTTTAAGGAATTCCTCAAAGCAGATGGTCTGCATCCTCTGTCTCTTTCAAGAGCTGTAGCCTCTCATCTAAAAGACGCTCATTTCTCACATCTGAAGAGCTTACAAGGAGGCTTCATCGCCTTGGGGAGGAACATGGATACCCAGAAAACACACTTTGCAGCAGCTGCAGCAAGAAGAAGGAGGGGCTGTGTTTGCTGTTTGAGAGGCTGCCCTGTTTTTCAGCCTTAGATCTGAGAAATCTTGAATATTTTTTTGGGGGGTCTGCCTATGTGTTCAATCCAAACTCCTTTGGAAGCGGCGAAGAGTCTTTTGGCCATGGCTGCGGTACCAGAGGAGGAATCTCTGGGGCAGGAGAAGAAAGTGGCTTCTGCATCTGTGTTTGCTCCTGCTGTGCGATCACCCAGTGTGAAGGAGTCTGGAGTGTTATGAGAGGAAACCCCATGAAAGAATTAAGGAAAAAATTTTCATGGAAAGGGTGATTGGGCAGTGTCAGAGGCTGCCCAGGGAGGGGGTTGATTCCCCTTCCCTGGAGGGGTTTAAGGGCCGGGTGGACGAGGTGCTGAGGGACATGGGTTAGTGACTGATGGGAATGGTTGGACTCGATGATCCAGTGGGTCTCTTCCAACCTGGTGATTCTGTGATTCTATGAAAGCAAAATCCCTGCGTCACCTTCTTCCGTGTCTTCTTGACTGAAGAGAGTTGGACTTCTTTGTATCAGAAACGGAGTGACCAGCAGGGCCAGGGAGGTNCGGAAAGGGTCATTAGGCATTGGAATATGCTGCCCAGGGAGGGGGTTGATTCCCCTTCCCTGGAGGGGTTTAAGGCACAAGTAGACAAGGTGCTGAGGGACATGGGTTAGTGATTGATGGGAATGGTTGGACTCGATGATCCGGTGGGTCTCTTCCAACCCGGTGATTCTGTGATTCTTCCTCGTGGTCTGTATTACTTTGATATTGGTTTTCTAGCATCCCTTAGCCCCAAGGATCTGGATGGGCTTTGAGGTCCCTTCCCACCCAACCCATTCCACGATTCCACCAGGCTCTGCAAGGAGGCAGCGACTGAGCCCCAAGCGTCGCTGCAGCCTGCGTCCAGCCCTCCTCTCGGTGACAGACTCTGTCTCCATCATGACTTTCCTCTCTTCCAACCCAACCACCTGTAACCCTGCGGGTTTCCCTGGCTCAGCCCTGCTGGGCTGCTGCTCTGCAAGGGACGCTGCCAGAACCCAGTGTCGGGGACAGGTTCTCTTCTCTCGCGCGCGGATTAGCTAATATCTAAAGCCTCTTCAGGTAGCTAATTCGTGTAGTAATAGGATTAGCGTGGAATACACGGGGGAGGATGCTCAGAGAGAGAAACCAGAGCGCTCTTCCAGCAAGCGTTTATATCCTTCTAGTTTGATGTGTGCATCTCCCGTTTGACCAGGAAAACCACAAAAGCCCCCTTAGAAACTTTGGCAATGAGACGCCCTGATGACTGGACTCGATGACCTGGTGGGTCTCTTCCAACCTGGTTATTCGATGATTCTATGACCTGATATTCCTGCCCTGTTGATGTGTCTCCAGAGGTGTCGATTGCTTCGTGCAGCCCAGTCTGTCATTCTGATGAGCCCTGGGAAGCGCCACTCTGCTCTCCCAGGCTTTCACTCCCCTCTCAGCAGCGATTTCAGTGGTTTTATCGTGATGTGCAGCCACATCAGGTTATGATGTGTTCTTTACACTCCTGGCTCTACAGCTGCCCCAGCCTTCCAGCTGCCCTTGCAACCCTTCCCTGAGAAACCGCCCCGGGAGACTCTGCAGCTCTGCAAACACAGAATTTGTCTTTCAGCAGAGGAAAATTCTCAGGGCTTCATTGCGAATCAACAAAACCCACGAGTGGGGCAACCTACAGCAGATCCATTGGCTGCTCTTGCATTTCAAATGGATTCAAGAGCTTAGTGGATGAGCCGAACGATCTCGGATAGATAAATAGTACGTGGGGGGTCTGAGAGGACTCTTGCAATTGGTGTTAATTTAATATTGATTTCTTGACAGCCCGGAGGACCACGGAGGTCACACTGACTTTGGGATGGAGTCCTGATCCATGGATGTTTCTTGCCTCGTCTCCTCACTGCAGGAATGTAAGTCAGAATTTACTGAAGGAAGCTTATCAGAGGTTTAATTAACCACAAACCTCAAGGACGTGGTGGTTTCAGGGCTGATCTCTTGTCCCAGCTCTGATGTCCTCGTGTTTTGGGTTTAGAAGCTGATTTTTCTCTCAGCATCAAGATGCTTGCGTTGTCCTCGGGCTCAAAGTGGGCTGCTTTTCACCACGAGGTGATTCTTCTTCATTTTTTAACCTCTTGCTCACCTGCAACACTTTTCTGGAGGGTGGAGAACACCCTGAGGGTGCCCGTTTTGGAGGGAGATGCTACCCCAAACACAAAGGCGAATCAGTATTTTGTCACCTAGCCTGGAGCTTATCTCTCCAGAGCGAAGTGGGGAGTTTTCCTGCAGCCTGGTTGTTTGGGGATGGGGGGCGAATAGAGATCGTGTCCCCGCAGTGCTGCTGTTTGCTCGGGGAGCTCCGAGCTCTGGGATCCCCATGGAGCACAGCGGGATCAGGAGCTTCTCCAAATTCCTGCTGCGTTTCTTCTACGTAGACACACATCAGTTTCCCTGACGCAGCCGTTATGGAAATCCCTGGGTCCAGGCTCGTTTGGGGGAACCTCATCGCACGTGAAGGCGACTGTTTCCCTTAATTGGTTTGATAAAGCAGCATCGTCCTTAGCTCTGCTGACGAGTAGAAACTGCTATTCTTTTCTATTAAATGAATTCCAGGCTGTAAACGCATTGGAACATCTCGATCCATCTTCCCAGATAACGGAATCTATCGTGACTCTGGGTTTGTGAATCCAGAAGTTGCTTATCTGATATTTACATTCACCCCAAATCATCTTTAATGGTTTCAGTGGTAGGATTTGCATGTGACAATACACATCTCAGAAAACAAACGATAAAACCACGTCAAATAATGGTGAGAACAGGTCTCTAAATGCTTGTGCACAAATCCTTATGTCAAAAGAGCTTATCAGTTTCTCCAATCATTCCTGCGAGCGCCATGTAACTTATCTTCCGCCGGATAGCAAAGCAAACACCTCAAATACTCATCCGCCGCAGAGCAATCGGTAAAAATCCTCGTTAAAAATAGGTTTTCCTCTGATCACGGGCATTCAGCAATCAGGCCGGAGCCGTCGAGCTGCTTGATGTAAACCGGCCGCTCTAATAGCTGTGATTATGCATGTATGTATGCGCCCTCTGATAATGGGGCTGGAATGTTTGTGCCGTGATTGAGCGGCTATTTTCTGTTTAAATATCGCCGGAGGCTTTCTTCGGGGTCATTGGTAGCTGGAACTTCTTAAATGTAAAAATAAAATGGGTTTTTTTCTGTGGGAAGGGAGGAATTTAACTTTCGGATGGAAAATCGCTGTGGAAGGTCTCCTCGAGGTGTCGGCGGAGAAACTGGGTTGGGAAGGTGGTTGTAGGGCTGCGAGGTGCTGGAAATTAAAGCAGGATTATCAGCTCTTCTGCCTCTGCTCCTATGAATAAAAAGCACTGTTTTCTGTGCTTCCATAAGCCTGAAGCTTTCTTTAAATTTCATACTGTTAAGCAACAGATAGCAGGGAAGATTATAAATGCAGAAATCTTAATTGTGTGAAGGAGAGTCCTGTTTGCTTACTGACTCAGAGACCTTTCCTGTTGGGGAACTTAAATAATGTCCATTTAGTTTTATTTTATGTCATGTTCTACTATGAAAATGGCTTTCAGGTTTTCTGAGTGGCATTGAGTTGCCTATTTTTGTTTATCGCTGCCTATAAACCCAAATTAATAATCTAAACAAGATAATTTATTTGTAATTTAACCTGATGCCATGGTATCCTTTTGATAGGAATGGTTGGACTCGATGATCCGGTGGGTCTCTTCCAACCTGGTGATTCTATGATTCTATGATTTTATGGTGTGTGCCTGCTGCTCCCTGGGAATCTTTAGTGGGTCAGGTATCACAGACTGGGATCGGTGGTGATTTCTGCTTTATGTCACTGTTCTTCTAGGAGATTTAATCATAGAATCATAGAATCGCTGGGTTGGAAATGATTGAGATCATCAAGTCCGGCCGTACCTGTCCCCTACTGAACCAGACCCATAAGCACCTCATCCATCTGACTTTTAAACCCCTCCAGGGATGGGGACTCCACCACCTCCCTGGGCAGCCTCTGCCAGTGCCCAACAACCATTTCTGTGAATAAATTTCTCCTGAAATCTAATCTGGACCTGCCCTGGCGCAACTAGAGGCCGTTTCCTCTCATCCTATTGCTGCCAGCTGGGAGGAGAGATCAGCACCCACCTCACCACAACCTCCTTTCAGGCAGCTGGAGGCTTGGATTTAGCTGGTTGGCTGGTTAATTCTTGTTTCCAACCACATTGTGTCCACCAGAATGACTTTGCTGAAGCTCTTCGAGCCACCCGGGCGCATCCCCAGTGCGGGGCCAGAACCTCAAGGTCTCCCTGGAAAGATGCTGATGGAGACGGCTTCTGCAGTGCCCTCCACGTCGCAGGGGTTGGAACTGGGTGATCTTTAAGGTCCCTTCCAACCCCAAAACCATTCTGTGACCTTATGATAGGAGGAGCCCCTCCTGGGGAACCAGAGGGGATGTTCTGCTCCTTGTGATTAAATTGAGGTGCTGAGGGACATGGGTTAGTGATTGATGGGAATGGTTGGACTCCATGATCCAGTGGGTCTCTTCCAACCTGGTGATTCTATGATTCTATGATCTATGAAATACTGAATGGCTTGTGTTGATTGAAAACCTAAAGAGTCAGAAACTAGACTTTTTCTGCAAAATTGCTCCCTCCCCCTCGGCGGGGGCGCTGCCCTGTCACTCAGCATCAACAGTTCTGGCTAATTGCTGTGTGGATCCCCTCCAGTTATTGGATTCCTGAATCCCCAAAGTGCCTTCTGAGGCCGCGCTTAGAAATTCATTTAAATGCATTTGCTGTCGCCCGTTCTGCTGAGAGCTCTCCTGGCCGCCTGCTCTCGAAACAAGAACAACACCGGTTATTTCGCTGCGTTTTGCTTGTGGTGAAGGCCCCTGCTTTTAGCGGTGAAGCTTTTCATTAGGTTGTTGTAGGAATAGTGTGAAAAAGATTTGCCGGCTGACCTACCTCCTTGAGAGAGGCAGGAGGGAAAGTTGAGATGAAAGGAAAGAAACTGCAGAGCGAATTCTCGTGGCGGCATCTTCCATACATCAACTGCTGGTTGATGACCAGGGTCTGGAAGGGGGTGGGTTTCAGAGCTGAGCAGTTTGCTGTAGGGGTTCATCAGCATCAGGAGAGGAGGGTTTGTGCCAGACGTGACCACAGACCCACCTGGGCTGAGCAAAGCTTTGGCAGGAGCCCAGAGCAGATGCTGGAGGAGGAGTACATGGACAGAGATGGAAAAGAGTGATGAGGAGTGGCTGAGAGAGCTGGGGGTGTTTATCGTGGAGAAGAGGAGGCTGAGGGGAGAGCTCATTGCTCTCTGCAAGTGCCTGAGAGGAGGTTGTGGAGAGGAGGGAGCTGGGCTCTTCTGCCAAGGGACAGGGGACAGGACGAGAGGGAATGGCCTCAAGCTCCACCAGGGGAGGGTCAGGATGGACAGTAGGAGAAAATTTTCCATGGAAAGGGTGATTGGTCAGTGTGAGAGGCTGCCCAGGGAGGGGGTTGATTCCCCTTCCCTGGAGGGGTTTAAGGTGCGGGTGGACGAGGTGCTGAGGGACATGGGTTAGTGATTGATGGGAATGGTTGGACTCGATGACCCGGTGGGTCTCTTCCAACCTGGTGATTCTCTGATTCTATGATCTTTAAGATGCCTTCTGACCCAAACCATTCCATAATTCTATGAAATTGGCCCTGTGCCCCCGTGTAAGTCCCACAAACTTTTGAACGAGCCGTTCTTTATGAGAGGAGCCCTTCTGCTGGGCTGAGGCGACGCCGGCTTCTGGATGAGCAGAAGTGGTTGCGAAAGGAAAGGATGAGGAGAAAGGTCACTGCGTTTATGAAGGGATGGGTAGGGACAGAGCAATCGCTGATGTTCAAGGTCACAGGCTCTCTAGTTGGGGCCAGAGGTCCTTGCTCTACTTCCTTTAGGAATCCACATCTGGCTTCTGCTGTTTGCTCCCTCTGCGAAAGCTTCGGTGCAAGAGTCCAGGCTGCTCCTCCGAGGGATGGAGATGCTACATCACTGCCCAGGCCGGCTCTTCTGCAGCACCTGCTCGTGTCCTCACGGGTACGTGCTTCTCGTCATCCCTTTGGTCCCCTCCAGCCGCGATGTTTTGCTGCTCAAGCCCCAAACCAGTAGAGCTGGAGCATCCCAGTGAGTGGCAGCCCCCAAGAGGGTCATTCCTGGTTACAGAACTGCCACCAGCACTCGTGTCCCCGTGGTCTGTTGGTTGGTGTCCGTGACAAACCCCCAAGTCATCCGTTCTGGGAAGTCCACTGAGTTTAACCCTCTTGGAGCTCGCTGCCCAGGTCCTTCCAAGCTGGGAAAATGAAAGTCCTCTGTGGGGCTGGAGATGCGACTTGCTTAGAGGAGTTTCCATTGCTAATTGTTTCCTAAATATTCCAATTCGTGTGTAAGTCGCGTTGCCATAGCAACAATAATTTCTATGCATTACGAATATCAGACACCTCTCGAATCCATTTGTTTTCCCTTGTTGCCATAGTGACAGACATTTTGTCAGAATTATTTAGGCTGAGAGGAATCCGGAGACCTTTGCAGGGGAGGAGCTGCAGAAGGAGCCCCACGGGGAGCTCAGCCTCCCTCCCAGCCTCTCCTCTCCTCCCGTCTCCCCCTGCCCCAATGCAAAGGGGTCCCCCAGCTCAAAGTGGCTTGAACACAAGCAACCACCTCGGCTTCCACCATCCTCTCCATCTCAACAAGGCCCTCAGCCCCACGGTGTGAAGGTGTTGGGGTTGTCCTGTGCAGGGACAGGAGCCGGACTCGATGAGCCTAGTGGATCCCTTCCAACTCGATCTCCAGACTCGAGCTCATCACAGCAGCTGCTGGTATCTTGCTCAGCTTCAGAGCTCTTCACTGGAAGCCATCAGGTCTTTCTCCTCTGCATTCTCTAGCGATTTCTCCTTTTACATCTCGTTTTTAGGTCACATCTCAGCCTTCCTTGCTTTTTAAACCAGTGTCCAGTCAAAGAAGCTGGAAAAAAGGTCTTTACTTGGCACAACCATTAGTGAAGCAGAATCATAGAATCGTAAAATCATAGAACAACCAGGTTGGACGAGACCCACCAGATCGTTAAGTCCAACCATTCCTATAATTGGTGCGTTCTGAAAACTCCCAGCAGCTCATTTAATTACCTGGGTGGTAGACGTGGTCTTTGAAAGCTCTGGCTTGGGTTACCTGGAACGCAACAGATTTGTTGTTCAGGATTGTTCTTCACAGGGGCAGCTGAGTGATGAACTCCCCGATCGATTTATCGAACCCTTCTGGGTTGCTCTGCCTCCCCCTCCTTCAGCTCAGCTGGTGGCTGGTCAGGATCCACCTCGCTGGGTGAGAGGGGCTTGCAAACTTCGCTGCTGCAGCCAATAATGCTCTTGATTCCCAAGGCTGCACAAAATGCTTGGGGGGAAGAAAAGGGGAAAGAAAATAAACAACCTGGGTGGTCCAGGCTCCTGCAATCTTGTATTTGAAGAATAATAATCCAGATTTAGATCTCACCCTATTGACTCCGTGGGTATTTTGTGATCTAGGAAACAAGTATTAGAAATAATCTGTTCTTAAACATGAGTGTTCGGGTTATAGGTGAGTTTTGGGAAGCAGATCAATGTTCTGAGTGTGGTCTGGGACTCCCTGGTGTGTGCTGGGGGGCTCCCGCGGGTCCCCGGGGCTGCGCTCCCTGCCGTTTCCCACCCTGCGGGATGTTTCTGCTCACTCACACGGGCTCTGAAGGGGAATCCTTCTCTCTTCTTGCGAAATAACGTGTCCAAGCAGAGCAGCCGCTGAAAGAGCGAGCTGACATCTGGTGAGCCAACCGGGGACGATGCCTCGCAGCAGACAAATGCTGCTCCCTTCCAACTGCTCCATCAATCCATCCTCGGGGCGCGTACGGGGCCTCCGTGGGTGCAGTCCTGAGCTGCTGAACTGAACGTCTGCGTATCAGCAAGTCAGAGGGAAAATCCCCCAAAGAGACCCTTTTTCTTCCATAATGAAGACAACCAGAACATAAAATGTGGTTCTCTCCCTCCCAGATAAATCCTGCAGGGATCTACAAGAACTGCCTGTGCTGCTGCTCTCCCTCCCCTGCTGCTGTGGCTTCACCTGCACGCTTACCTCCACTTGGTGGTAGCATTTTCTCTAGCTTCTCTCCTCTCTCCCAGTGATTTGAGTCGCTGAGGATGCCTGCGAGGAGACAGTTCCCTGCTAAATGTATGATTGAAGTTGCATCGAGCGTGTACTTTTCCTCTGCAATGCAGAGAGGTTTGACACTCAGATCCTGCCTGGATGGGTTTTCAGGCATTCAAAACGCTTTCGTTTAATGTGGAGAGAAGAAGAAAAAGGCTTGGAGGCTTGGAAAAACCTCCCTGTGACCAGCTCTGCCCTGTCCTCGGGTGGGCTTGATGCCCTGTGTAGAATAACAGAATCACCAGATTGGAAGAGACGCACCGGATCATTGAGTCCAACCATTCCCATCAATCACTAACCCATGTCCCTCAGCACCTCGGCCACCCGGCCCTTAAACCCCTCCAGGGAAGGGGAATCAACCCCCTCCCTGAGCAGCCTCTGACACTGACCAATCACCCTTTCTGTGAAAAATTTTTTCCTGATGTTCAGCCTAGTCTAGCGTAGACCTGGCTCTGGAGGAAGGTGACAGTGGGGGGCCAGCACTCTCTGCCCCGAAACTGCTCTGAAATCTGCTCCAGGTCCAGGTGAACCTGGCACTGGGGCTTCCTGGTGACCCTCTCCAGGCAGGTGTAGGCATCCCTGTTTCTTGCCTCTATGTTTTCTTTCCAATTCCTTTTCTCCTGGTGAAAGGTGTTGGGGTGAAAGACTTGGAGCTGAGAGTGCTGCGAGCAGCCAAGGCTGCACTCAGGCAACATTCTCTGTGGACGCTGCAGCTTGCTCAGACCATGACACCAGAGGTGATGTCACTGTGGGCTTTATCTTTGTATTCTAGCTCTTAAGAATCCTCATAGAATTATAGAATAACCAGATTGGAAGAGACCCACCGGATCATTGAGTCCAACCATTCCCATCAATCACTAACCCATGTCCCTCAGCACCTCGGCCACCCGGCCCTTAAACCCCTCCAGGGAAGGGGAATCAACCCCCTCCCTGTTCCAGTGCCCAATGGCCCTTTCTGGGAAGAATTTTTTCCTAATGTCCAGCCTGCCCCTCCCCTGGTGGAGCTTGAGGCCATTCCCTCTCGTCCTGTCCCCTGTCCCTTGGCAGAAGAGCCCAGCTCCCTCCTCTCCACAACCTCCTCTCAGGCAGTTGCAGAGAGCAATGAGCTCTCCCCTCAGCCTCCTCTTCTCCACGATAAACACCCCCAGCTCTGCTGATGTTGCTCTTACTACTTTTGGCTGTCATTAACCTTTTGTGGTCTGAGCAGAACCACAGTTAACTGCGTCGAGGTTGGTTGTGCCGAGGCGTTTCCTTCCCTTTCCCTGCTGCACGCGTGCGTCTCATTTTCTGCAGAGAGAAATTGCAGCACCACCTGCTGTCAATGAAATTATTGTACTATTAATTGTATTTTTTTTTTAATTGAAGTGTGCTGTTTATAAATAGCTTGTTGGAATGGCATTTACCGCTGCTCTCTTCCCTACCAGCGCAGGAAATTCATGGTTATTAGAAGGCAGTAAATAGGGTTGTGAGTTGGAATTCTTATTCTTTCCTAAAGAATTGATCAGCATAGCGGCTGGATGGGTTGTGAAATGGAACTTTTTCCATGTCTGAGTGTCTCAAGGTTGTTGGCGACCTGGATTGTGGTGACAGCGCTTGTCGTGGGTGACTGATCATCTTTGTTTTACCCAGAGGTGGGATGGGAAAGGGAAACAGCAAAGAACCTGGAGGAGATGCTGGTCCCACCTTGGGCTCCGTGCAGGGATGAGCGGTGAAGCCAAAGGCTGCGATGCTCACAGCTCTAATTCCTGTGAGAGCAGACAGAAGCAGGTTTTGGGGGGCTCTAGGGATGATGCTTTGAGGGGTGTCCACGTCTCTGCCCCCATTGCCGCTTCAGGCTGCCCTCCTGCCTGTCACCTGGCTGATGTTGAACATCACCCTGAGGTCACAGGGGCACACGCCTGCCCCATGGATGCTCTTCATCCCGCAGCTGCACCAGGTTTTCTAATGTCCATCTACAATTTTGGGGAAGAGGGGTCCCCTTTGGGTGTCGTGGATGAGTAGTGGGACCTGGCAGAGCCTCCCGGCAGTGGTTCTTGGTCTCCTCATGCTGCTCTGTAAGGGAATATTTCCATCTTACCTCTATATTTGCCTCTGGTGGGGCCACACCTCAAATTCTCATTTTAGTTTGGGGGCTCCTCACCCCAAAGAGGAAGGCACGGGTAGACGAGGTGCTGAGGGACGTGGTTTAGTGTTTGATAGGGATGGTTGGACTCGATGATCCGATGGGTCTCTTCCAACCTGGTGATTCTATGATTCTGTGATTGAGGGGCTGGAGTGCGTCCAGAGAAGAGAACGGAGCAGGGGAAGGGGCTGAGCGCAGGGGTTCTGGGAGCAGCTGAGCTGTGTTTAGGCTGAAGAAGAGGAGGCTGAGGGGAGATCTCATCGCTCTCTGCAGCTCCTGGAAGGGAGGTTGTGGTGAGGCGGGTGCTGGGCTCTTCTCCCAAGTGTTGAGGTGAGAGGAAACAGCCTCAAGCTGCATTATGGGAGGTTTAGATTGGATATTAGGAAAAAATTCATTACTAAGAGAGTGGTGAAGCCCTGGCAGAGGCTGCCCAGGGCAGTGGTGGAGTCTCCATCCCTGGAGGGGTTCAAAGAACACGAGACCACGGCACTTGGAGACATGGGTCAGTCAGCACGGTGGGGTTGGACTGGATGAGCTGAGAAGTCTTTCCCATCCTTAATGATTCTGTGGGTTTAAACAGGAGGAGAGGTGTGATTCCTGTGCTCGGGGCCATCGGATTATTGATCTCACCAGGCAGACGGCGTGCGAGAAACCCAAATCACAGCAGCCCCGTGTCGGAGCCTCTCAGCGTGCGGCCAGGGTGAGCCGGGTACTGCAGCCTTCACGATGGCTTTATAATTGCAGGGGCTACCAGTCCTAACGCTCTGCATTAGAAATCATTATCTGGGATGAGAAATAAACCTCTTAAGATATCACTGTGACAAAATGTATGATGCTTGGCTTCCTTGCAAGCGGCCGGCTCCAGTCTCTGTCAAGAGCGGTGTAATTACCTTAGCGAGCTCTCAGCAGGCTTTTTTTTTTGGGAGCGCGGTTCTTTTTATTCTTCTTTTGAGAAAGCCAAACAAATGCGCGACTCTGAAAATGGAAGGTCTCCTCCGAACCCCTCGTCCCCACCTTCCCCAACGCCCACATGCACAAAATGAAAGAGGAGAAGGCTTTGTGAGTGCCTGGTTAATGACGGCTTTGCCTCCAAAGGGATGGCTCGGACTGGAAGCGGCTCCGTTTGGGGAATTCAACCTTGACAAGGGACCTGCTGCCACTGCTTTGGGTGCGAAGATGTTGAGGGGAGGGGGGTTTTCACAGCGATTGTCCCGAACTCCTGGGATTTTACAGTGGAAATAGCACAAGGAAGGATGAGGGGCTGATAGAGCGAGTGCAGAGGAGGCCAGGAAGATGAGCAGGGTGAGGATTGTGCCCCTCTGCTCCGCTCTGGTGAGAAGCTCACCTGGAACCCTGCACCCACCTATGGAATCCTCAGCATGGAGCTGGTGGAGTGAGAGCAGAGGAGGTCACAGAGGTGACCCAAAGGCTCTAGCATCCGTACGAGAACAGGCTGAGAGAGCTGTGGTTGTTCAGCTTGGAGAGGAGAAGGCTCTGGGGAGACCTGAGAGCAGCTTCCAGCGCTGAAAGGGGCTCCAGGAAAGCTGAGGAGGGGCTCTTGATCAGGGAGTGAAGGAATGGGACACCCCACCCCTGGAGGGGTTCAAGGGCAGGTTGGATGGGGCTTGGAGCCCCTGATCCAGTGGGAGGTGTCCCTGCCCATGGCAGGGGTGGGACTGGATGGATCTGAGGTCCCTCCAACCCATTCCATGATTCTATGGAAATAAACCACAAGGCAGATGGCACAGGTCTTCTGAAGCAGCAGGGTCAGAGCTGGTGGTGGCATTGCAAGGAAGCACAGCAGCTTGTGGGTCGCAGAAACCGTGGCTGGGGGCTAGAAATAGCCCCTGTGCCCCATACCTGCTGTCACTGTCCTCCCGTATCAGCATGCAGCGTGCACGGAAATGCAACAATCGTGTCTATTATTCATTTAAAGCACTATTGAAACCTATGAATTCCCCTTCTCAAAAGCCACCAGCCTGCTTCACTGTCTCTTTGTATTTGTCCTTTTTTAGCAGCTAAGCATGTATAATGTTGAGGAGGAGCCTGCGCTTTGCTGGAGAAGCAAGGTGCTGCTCAGGTTTCTGTGTGCTCATGGTCCAGCCTCCTCTCTCATCCTCTTCCCCACTCCCAGCACCACTTTGCTCCACATCCTTCAGCAGCTCTGCTGCCTTTCTTGGACGCTCCAGCCTTTGCCTGCAGTGCTGCCTCTGGTCTGAAATGTTCAATCACAGGGATCAAACTCAGCCTGGAGCTTCTCCATGGGTCACACACTCAGTTAAGCTGCCCAGGAGCCCCAGCCTGCATCAACATCCCTGAGCAAGTTTGCAGATGACGCTGAGCTGGGTGGAAGTGTGGGTCTGTTGGAGGGTCAGGAGGCTCCAAAGGGATCTGAACAGGCTGGATCCATGGGCTGAGACCAACGGGATGAGGGTTAACGAGGCCAAATGGCGGGTCCTGCCCTTGGGGCACAAGAACCCTGAGCAGCTCCAGACTGGGAGAAGCCTGGCTGGAAAGTGCCTGGAGGAGAAGGACCTGGGGGGGTTGGTGACAGTGACTGACCATGAGCCAGCAGGGGCCCAGGTGGCCAAGAAGGCCAATGGCATCTTGGCTTGGATCAGACACGGTGTGAGCAGCAGGGCCAGGGAGGTTCTTCTCCCTCTGGACTCGGCACTGGTGAGACCGCTCCTCGAATCCTGGGGTCAGTTGTGGGCCCCTCAGCACAAGAAGGATGTTGAGGCTGTGGAGCGAGTGCAGAGAAGAGCAAGGAAGCTGGGGAAGGGGCTGGAGAAGAAGAGGAGCAGCTGAGAGAGCTGGGGGGGTTTATGGTGGAGAAGAGGAGGCTGAGGGGAGAGCTCATTGCTCTCTACAACTGCCTGAGAGGAGGTTGTGGAGAGGAGGGAGCTGGGCTCTTCTGCCGAGGGCCAGGGGACAGGACAAGAGGGAATGGCCTCAAGCTCCACCAGGGGAGGGTCAGGATGGACTTTAGGAAAAAAATTATTTCACTGGAATTGTCATTGGGCACTGTCAGAGGCTGCCCAAAACCAGATTGGATGGGCTGGTCATCACCAGGCTAAACCTCACTCAGAAACAGCTGAAGTGCTTGTTTTGCTCTGCCTGCGCTGGTGCAGACCCCGTGGTAGCTGTGGAGAGGCTGCAGGAAGGCAGAGAGGGCTGGGGAGCCACGACAGCCGCTCCGTGCCGCCTCGTGACTTGCTCAGGCTGGTTTGAACAACGCTCACAAATAGATGAACATCTCCTTTCTCCCGTGTCAGCCGATGAATTGATGGTTCATGAATATATTTCTGTTGTACGACCGGCTCCGGAGCCCTCTGAGGATTTTTTTTGTAATGAAAAAGATTTGCAGAAAATAAGGAATGCAAAAGCCTTTCCATCAGCCAGCGGCGTGGGGGTTCCTCCTCGCCCTGCCAGCTCGGTTTTCATGGTGGTTTAAGTCGTGCTTCAGCAGAACAAAACTGGTCCTGATGGGAAATTAGCTGGAGGAGAACGTGGCCTCGTGCATCACACGGGAGCATCCCAGGGGCTTCCCCCTGCACTGGGTCATCATAGAACCATAGAATAACCAGGTTGGAAGAGACCCACAGGATCATCGAGTCCAAATAGGTGCGAGCCAGCACGTCCCGCTCCTGTGCAGGATCTGGCATGTTCATATGTGCCCTGAAATCATTAGAATCGTGGAAAGGTGTGAGTTGGAAGGGATCTTGAAGCCCATCCAGTTCCACCCACCCTGGCATGGGGTTAGCCTGAGGACTGATAGGTAGTTCACGAGTTAAAATTGCCCTTCCTGGGACTCTTGGAGTGGAAAACGGAGCCGGTTTCCACCCGTTGCAGCCGATGATGCTCCATGTGCCTGTTGCAGCATCCATCACCTGGGACTTTGATGGGAATGGTTGGACTCGATGATCCGATGGGTCTTTTCCAACCTGGTTGTTCTATGATTCTATGTTTCTATGCTGGGAGGCTGTTCCAAAAATTCATTCCTCCGGCGATTCCAAACCCAGTTCTGAATTTTACAGCTTGAAGCCATGGAGGATGCTTGACTTGTACCTGTTCTTCACCTGTCAGCGCTGCTCCTGCCTGTGTGGGGGCCCTGGGGGTGTCCCCACAGCCTTGGGACCACCCAGCTCTGCTCTGCCCTCAGCACCAGCCACGAGGAACCCTCTGTGGTTCTTGCAGGCTGGTGTTTTGCCTCCTACCGAGCGCTTCCATCTGAAACCTTAACGTCCTGTGAAGGAGCTTATAGTGCTCCTACCTCAACAGGGAATTAATTTTTGAAGGGAAAGCTGCAGATTATCGTAGCTGGATAACCCTTCAGCCCAAAGCTTCAGAGCAGGAAAAAAAGTGCTGCTGAGAGAATGATTTTTTTGATCACATTTTGCATGGTTTTGATACTCGGGGAACGCGAATCTTGGTGCTTTCTAGATTAACCAGGCGCTTTGATTCATCTGATGAAGGGCAGCGCCAGCAAATCCTCCTTTGGAGCATTTTCCAAGGGGAAGAACCATCCCCTTGTTTGTGTAACCGACCAGAAAACAAAGCAACTGCAGGTTACTCAGTGTAATAAGGGCATAAAATGTATTTTGCTCACTACTGTCGGCTTTGTTTAAATCCTCAGAGCGATTGTTTTGCATTTAGGTGTGTTCTAAAGGCTGTCTGCATTGCTGCCTGCAGAAATCTAATTTGGGTGACAAATTATTTTCCCCTACAGTGCGTTGGGTGAAAGGACTCCACGTTTCTAAAGCTGAACTGACTCCGTGTTAACAAAACTGCTTACAAAGACGCTGCAGTCGCTACCGGCAGGCGAGTCGTGCGCAAACACGTGCATCCCCTGCGCCGCATCCCTGTGCTCTGTGCCTTTTTTTGCAGCTCGGGGCTCTTTCTGCTGAGCTCCGTGTGTTCTGCAGCTCTCGTGCCGGTGCCTGTATCTGCTCAGAGGCTCCTCTGGCTCGCTGGGAACAGGTCAGCAGAGTTGGGTTTCTGCAGGGACCTGACTTGCTTCTGCTGGAGCTGAGACCTTTGAAGGTTCATGGAATCACAGAACCAGGTTGGAAGAGACCCACCGGCTCATCGAGTCCAACCATTCCCATCAGTCACTAACCCATGTCCCTCAGCACCTCGTCCACCCACACCTTAAACCCCTCCAGGGAAGGGGACTCAACCCCCTCCCCAAGCAACCTCTGACACTGCCCAATCATCCTTTCACTGAAAATTTTTTTCCTCATGTGCAGCCTGACCCTCCCCTGGTGGAGCTTGAGGCCATTCCCTCTCGTCCTGTCCCCTGTCCCTTAGGAGAAGAGCCCAGCTCCCTCCTCTCCACAACCTCCTCTCAGGCAGTTGCAGAGAGCAATGAGCTCTCCCCTCAGCCTCCTCTTCTCCACCATAAACACCCCCAGCTCTCTCAGCCGTTCCTCACCTGTTAAAGGTTGTAGCACTTAAAACAGAACTATGGAATCCCTCGGCTGGAGAAGACCTTTTAGATCAAGTTCGGAACCTGCCTTGCAGCTGGACACCTTGATGCTGTGGAGAGGCTATTCCCACCCCTGTCAGGCTGGGCATCTCATGGAGCTTTGGTGGCTTTCTGGTGTGGAAAACCCATTTTCCACTCTGAAAGATGCCATTTTTCACATGGTCCTTGTGGTGGCTCGTTCTGTGGGCAGCACACAGAGGGGAACCACTAGGGACTGAGGCAGGTGGAAGCCCGAGCAGTGAGTACCCATCAAGCAAGAGGGCTGGTAGCAGGACCTGGGACAATGTCCCCTCTGCAGGTGTCGCTGGGGGAAGGCTTGGCCCATCCTCACCTCAGGTGGGTGTCGCTGCGCTCTGCTCTGCCAGAAACATGCAAATGGGGCACACGAGGATGCACGAGGTGAGGAGGGACATGGGTTAGTGATTGATGGGAATGGTTGGACTCCATGATCCAGTGGGTCTCGTCCAACCTGGTGATTCTGTGATTCTATGATCTCCGTGCCTCTTGCACCCTGTACTTGGCTGCTGTGCTCCTTGGTTTTTCTCTGTTCCCCTTCCCTTTGGCCACTGCAGTTTTATACAAAAGATTGAGGTCTGAGACAATGACGGGAGGGAAAAAAATCATATTTGTAATAAAATAGACTCAGGCTGTGTCTTCAAAGAACAAAATAAAAGAGGTTAACCCTCGTAGGAAGGATCCAGACTGTGTAAATGATGCGCAGTGAAGGGCAGAGGCAGGAGCGGGGTGCTGGGTGGAGGCTGCTCCTGGCTGCTTTGCAGCTCTCTGAGCCCCAGAACCCTCCCCTGGCAAAGCCGCCGCGTTCGGCTGCTGACTGGTTGGGATGAAATGGCTCAGATTGCGATTGAAGGCAGAGGGAGGCGAATAGTCAGAATGGGGAATAACAAACTGAAATGAAAGTAGGTTTGAGGGGGGGAACAAAAATGATGCTCCGTTTTGAGAGATGCAAATAAAGCAGCGAGTGCAGAGGAACCAGCGAATGCTGTAGGGGCTGGGATTTAACACCTCATCCCCCTGGCTTGTTTGGCTTCTTGGTCCCTGAGGAACTGGCTGGAGCGAGAATGGTGAAAGGGTTGTGTCCCCAGGCTCTGGGCAGGTCAGGGCTGCAGCTGGAGCGCTGCTGAGTCTTATGAAAAGTCTCATTGACACCTTGAATCCTGGGGTCAGTTGTGGGCCCCTCAGCACAAGGAGGATGTTGAGGTGCAGAGAAGAGCAACGAAGCTGGGGAAGGGGCTGGAGAAGAAGAGGAGTGTGTGAGAGAGCTGGGGGGGTTTATGGTGGAGAAGAGGAGGCTGAGGGGAGAGCTCATTGCTCTCTGCAAGTGCCTGAGAGGAGGTTGTGGAGAGGAGGGAGCTGGGCTCTTCTCCCAAGGGACAGGGCACAGGACAAGAGGGAATGGCCTCAAGCTCCGCTAGGGGAGGGTCAGGATGGACATTAGGGAAAAAATCTTCCCAGAAAGGGTGATTGGTCAGTGTCAGAGGCTGCTGAGGGAGGGGGTTGATTCCCCTTCCCTGGAGGGCTTTAAGGGCCGGGTGGCCGAGGTGCTGAGGGACATGGGTTAGAGATTGATGGGAATGGTTGGACTCCATGATCCGGTGGGTCTCTTCCAACCTGGTGTTTCTATGATTCTATGATTGAGTGGAGTTTGCACCAAAATGCAGGCTGCAAGGTCAAGTTCTTGGCTGTGCTGGGAGCAGCCTCAAGGCAGGGCAGGGAGGCAGCGCCAACCATCGCATCCCCAGCTCCCCAGGAGCTCCAAGCTGTGGGGACCAGCTCTGAGATGGTTTGTGTTGCATTATGTGCGTGATGCCATCTTTCTGCTTTGGCTCCCGTGGTTTATCTGGAGTTAAATTCCAGGTTATTTAAGTGGCACGTTCACATATTCATGCTGCCCCATCCCCTGGCCGGAGCCGGGTGCCGAGGGGGAGGGCAGGACAAGGTTGAGCTGCCTGTTCCCTGAAGGAAGCCTGTGACAGCGAGAGGTGACAGCAGAAATCTCCGTGTCTGGATGTCTGCAGGAGCTGTGATGCATATGGATGTGACTCACTCGGGGGATGGATCTGTAAATCTGAGCCGTGACCTAGGCCTTCAGTGACCGCTGCTCATCTTCTTCCTTTTGTGTCCTCGGGAGCTTAAGGAGCATCTTCTCTAGCCCCCAAACCTGCTTCTCACTCCTCCCTGTGATCTCCATGGTGCATTATTATTATTATTATTTNGAGGAGCATCTTCTCCAGCCCCCAAAACCTGCTTCTTGCTCCTCCATGATGCACAATTATTTCTTTTTTGTGGTCCCTGCTGCTCCCACTGCCATTTAACCTCCTCTTGCCCGTGCCCAAGAAACAGATTCCCCAAGCACAGGCTTTTCATGACTTACAGGGCTGCTGGCACAGGGCTGGGTGCCCAGTTCATTACAGGGACCTGAGCAATAGCTTTCTGATACTGATGGGTGCTCAGAGCAAGATGTGAGAGATCCGTGTGCCCAAAATCCTAAAGATTTGTGTCCTTGTGCTTGGAAATGCTCAGACGAGCTGTCCTGGCTCCACCTTCCTTGCTTTCCTCACAGCACTTCTTGCCCTCAGTGGTCACGGGGTACACGGGTGCAGTGGGATCAGACTCCTGCACTGCGGAGAGCTTCGAATCTTTGGACCTTCATGTATTTCTGAAGCTCTTTTCTGATGTCTCTAATGGGACAATGATGGTTTCTATTTCTTTACCCTTCCTAATACAAACTCCTGTCTGATTCTCCAAGCGTCAGTAACATCGAAACACTTTTTTCACGATCCAGCTACCTTAATCACTGCGCTCGGACCATCTTCAGTAACCTCCAGAAGGGAAATGGGCTCTCTGGCACATGCAAAGGTTAAGAGATAATGCTTGGTCACCTTTGCAAAGCAATTTGAGCTCTGTATAGGAAATAATAAGTAGTAGATGAGAGTTATGCATTATTAGCCATCTCTTATCTCCAATTGACCTTTCCCGGTCAGTTTAACACCCAGTCAAAGCAAATGAGGCCTCGCGTTCTGTGCTGAGTTGGTTGATGTGCTTGTAGCATCCATTAGGATGTCCCAGAAGTGGCTATAGCCCCATCACACAGACCATTATGGGCTGCTTTGGGGAGCGGGAGTGAAAACAAGGTAAAACCAGGCTGAATGGGCTGGAGCTGGTGGATGGAGTCGGAACGCAGAGACATCGGAAGAGTGAAAGAGCCAACGTACGGCAATGGACCTTGGCAAAGTGCTGGGAACCTTGAAGGGAGACTTTTTCATAGAATCACAGAATCACCAGGTTGGAAGAGACCCACCGGATCATGGAGTCCAACCATTCCCATCAATCACTAACCCATGTCCCTCAGCACCTCGACCACCCGGCCCTTAAACCCCTCCAGGGAAGGTGACTCAACCCCCTCCCTGNGGATGGAGCTCACTGAGTGGAGAAATCCTTAATTCAGCTCGAGTTATTTTCCACCAGGGCCAGTTCTCAGATGTGTGAAGCCGAGGGACGCGAGGGGCCATAAATCACTCTGCCACCAGTCACAGCCTTCAAACGCCGCCTGCCTGCTCACACCCGCGTGCTCTGAGCAGCTCTGACCTTTCCCCAAGGCAAGCGCGCTCTGACCTTTCTCAGTGGAAACAAAAGTCATGAACATTTCCTTGCTCTGAAGTCTTCTTATCACCCCAAACTTAAGGATTTAATTTATTGAATCATGATGATCCCGTGGGTCTCTTCCAACCTGGTGATTCTATGTTTCTATGGGTAACTCAGCTTTAAATCATTTTACCCCCTTTTGTGTTGGTGTCGGTTCCCATCTTGATTAGCATTCGATGCACACTTGAGACAAGGAATCTGTGACAGGATTAATCACTTTAAGCTGTGTCACTAAAAAAATCTTCAACCGTATTGTTGCTCAGACTAAAAAGGCCAGGGAGGTCGGTGGGATGGAGGCAGCTGGTCTGGGACTGCTCCCACCTTGATGGACGGAGAACTGCAAGAAGCTTGGGGAGGGGTTTAAGGGACAGGTGGACGAGGTGCTGAGGGACATGGGTTAGTGATTGATGAGAATGGTTGGACTCGATGATCTGGTGGGTCTGTTCCAACTTGGTGATTCTATGATTCTCTGAAAGGGGGTCTGGATTGAATGAGGGAGGTGGTGTTTGCATGCCAGAGCGCTGCGTACAGCATGGGATGCTTTGCAGAGAAAGAGGAGCTCTGTGAGTGTTCAGTGTTGAATTGAAAGCAGGAGAGCAAATCCAGAGCGTAATCTTAGAATCGTAGAATCACCANTGGTGTAAGAGGAGTCATTTAAGATGTTGTATTGATGCAGAGAATCCTCTCCTATCCACGAGATGTGCAATCATCTCCCCTCTTTTTGTGGACAAGAGGCATTCTCCAGTGGAATGCATCTTCCTCCAGATCTCATGTTGTCTGCTGGTCCACACGTCCGAGGCGTGATGCTGAGCTCCCATCAGTTCCCACACGTGCAGCTCCCAGCTGAGTCTCGAGTAGGGTCAGATGTGACAGGAGTCACCTGCTCTGGGTGCCCAGGTGTTCGATCCTCCTCCTGGGCAAACAGCAGCAGCTGCATCTGCTCATCTGTGGGGCAGAACATCCGAGAGATTCATGTGACTTGTCAGGTTATTTCGGCATCGTTGGCATTTATAGGCTGAGATCTGTCTCGTATGTGCTCTGCTTCTTGTTTGAAGGCTTGCAAGGAAGGGAAAGAGCTGTGGTGCTGCGAGACCAATAAGCTGATTATCCAAATTAGGATGAATGCAACTGGGAGAAACACAGCCACGGAGCGAAGTCTCCGAGCATCTGGAGAGTCAAAGCTAACACACCCCGGCAGCTCAGCAGGGGAAGGTGAACACTGGCTTCAATGCCTTGCAAAAAAGTGTCTCCTGGCCCTCAGTGTTTGGTGTGAGAGAGCATCAGAGCGATGTGTCCATCCACCTCCCCTGTGGCTTGCTGGCTTGTGCAGCCAGAGGTGGAAGAGTCTCCCTGGGAGCGACGTCCCATCAGATTCCCAGCTCGAGGGACACGGCTGGTGGACAGGAGAAGCAAAGGTGCTCTGCTGCCTCTGAGGCTGATAATTTTCACAGAAAGGGTCATTGGGCAGTGTCAGAGGCTCCCCAGGGAGGTGGTTGATTCCCCTTCCCTGGAGGGGTTTAAGGGCCGGGTGGACGAGGTGCTGAGGGACATGGGTTAGTGATTGATGGGAATGGTTGGACTCGATGATCCGATGGGTCTCTTCCAACCTGGTTTTTCTATGATTCTAAGAGATCTGCAAAGAGGATGATGAATCGACAGTGCAAAAATGTCTTGGATCTGCCATGTTGGCAGTTTGACACGTTGTAGGACTCCTCCATCCCTTGAGAAGAGCGTAAAAACCACGTGTCTTGTCCGTCTCCTGTGCTTTCCCTTCTCTGTATCCTCTCTTGACACAAGGACTCCATAGCCCTGCCTCAACCAGCCCCAGATTCTGTTTCCTTCTGCTTTGTGATAGGTTTTGGTAAAATAAATGATATTTATCTGAAAAAAAGAATGGTTCAGGAAAGAATTAATTGTTCTCCTGCCTCCATCTATTCCAGCTCTTCTGGAAGGTGTCCCACTCTGTACCCGATGAATAAATTGGAGTTAAAAATCTCATCACCCCCTGGCTGCGCTGGGAACTGGCCTGGCTGGGTTGTACTGTAAGAAGGTGGTAAATTACCACTAGTAGCCTAATGAAAAATTTAATCATATTAATCAGTGTAACTTCATTAGCCGGTGCGCTTCAAGACAGAGATCCGGCTGCCTCACTCCTTTGTGAAGGTGCTTTGCAGGAGCTGATTTATTTATCCTCAACATCTCCTCTCTCCTATCTGAGCCGCCGCAGCTGGGCGACGAAATCTGTCGCTCATTGATCAGCGCCGGGGGAGAGCGTTTTCGAGAGCTGGAGCTGCTGGGTGATTAGGCTGTAATCAAGAGCGCTTCATTTTCCCTTTAGTGAGCCCCAGACAGGTCGCTCTAACGAGCTCCGGCCCTGAGAGACGGATGCTGAGCGCTCCGGTGTGTCCCCTCAACAATCCCAGTGGCTGAGCTGGGCAGGGCTGGGCAGTGCCAGCGTGGGTCAAGGAGAGCTG
>WAAB01018940.1:7434-44462 GCA_013389865.1 Piaya cayana
CAGTGCCCAGTGACCCTTTCTGTGAAGAATTTTCTCCTCATGTTCAGCCTGGTGGAGCTTGAGGCCATTCCCCCTCGTCCTGTCCCCTGTCCCTTGGGAGAAGAGCCCAGCTCCCTCCTCTCCACAACCTCCTTTCAGGTAGTTGCAGAGAGCAATGAGGTCTCCCCTCAGCCTCCTCTTCTCCAGGCTAAACACCTTTTCTTCCTTTTTCTCCTAAGGCTTCTCTCTGTTATTTCTTGGGTATGAGACCCTCATTCAAACTCTAGCAGATCTGCTGAATAACACTGAGCAGTGAGGGCTCACAAATGCCTTTGTTTGCTAATTTGTAACGTGGAGGTCAGATATAATGGAATCTGACCTTTGAGGGTAAGAGGAATTGCCCATATGCTGTTCCCAGATGGAGAAACAAAAGCTCCACACATGAAGAGAAACTATTGTCAAACCACTGGTGCACGGAGAACACTCGAGTCTTTATTTCTTTGTTTATTCTGCAAACCATTTTCTCAAAACTTGGTTACATTGGTGCAAATTGTGACCAAGATCTGCTCTAACTTGGAAGCTCTGGCTCAGCTGAGATGAAAAAAAAAAATTACCAAATTGTTACAGGAGTTGTTCCAATTATTTTCTCAGTACCTAAAAGTAGCCAAGAGTGTGAAATGTCATTTATCCAAGATAAAATTAAAATTAAAGCATTGCAAAAGATATTACTGTTTCATTTGTTTTCTTCAAGGAACATTATTAATTTTTTTAACTGAATTAGCATATTTTATTGGTGTGATTTCATTATAAAACTAAGGTTGCAGTTTGAAAGAAGTTAACAGCTCAGCTACATCGGATTTTCCAGTTTCTCTAGGCAGGCTTTGTGAAACTACTTTTTAGTTTGTATTGATATTAACTGGGATCCTGAAACTCATCTCCTAACCAAGTATTTGCAGTTTATGGAATTATGGATTTGGATACCAGAGGGCATTATGGTCACTGAAATAACTGTAATTGTCCAACTATGTCAATACTAAGGAAAAGACCAATTTGAAAAGTTTAACAAAGGCAACTGTTAGCTAGTTAACACCCAGATTGACTGAGAATTACTTAAAATTCACAAAAAATGCAATAAAGATTTAGATTTGCAAATATTTGTGACCTTGCTCGCAAAGTACACTGAAGTTATAGTTCTGGATTTTGTGACATAGGAAGTTGCTCAATTTTCTTACGCTGCCTTCAGTTTATCTTGAAATAGGTGATTTTTTTAAAAACAACTTTTTAAGCAACTACAATTGCAGCCTCTTAAATATTATACCAGCTATTCTGATTGTTATTCTAGGAATGCCTGGTCATAAAAACAACCCCCGAGTTTAAATATCAAGGCTTGTAAAATTGCATATGAAAATTCTAACATTGTTGATTTAGGTGGGGTTTTTTTTCTGTATAATTGGAATAGAATGTCATTTATCTTATCGTGTGTATTATTATATCATTGAACGGTTGGACTCGATGATCTAGTGGGTCTCTTGCAACCTGGTTGTTCTATGATTCTATGATTATATAGTTTAGATTTGTATTATACAATAAATTGAGAAGCTTCTGTTTCATATGGATAGTGCTGGACTTTATTCTGTGCCTTTGTAATACAGAGATTTTTCCCATGACCTTTGACTTAACTTTTCATATTATGGATGTTAGGGTATGGGGACATTCCTTTCCCTGGTCAATTTTCTATAGGGAATATTGATTGGACAAACAGAGAGAGAGAGAACACTTGTCAAGTGTGTCCAGTACTTGCCCTTGATACGAAAGTTTATTTTTCCAGGCAGCTTTTAAATTGACTTTGAATTTATTGAGGATAACTATAGGCAAGTCCTACCTCAGTCTAATGTGCTAAATAGGGTGGCAAAAATGTTGGCTGTTAGCAGCCTATTTGATACTAACATTAAATAAATCAAAACCCCAAAGCTGAATAGCACTGGAAACATCAACTTGTGTCAGCAATTTTCAATAACCTGGGTGATAGAATCATAGAATCACCAGGTGGAAGAGACCCATCGGATCACTGAGTACAACCATTCCCATCAATCACTAACCCATGTCCCTCAGCACCTCGTCCACGCGCACCTTAAACCCCTCCAGGGAAGGTGAATCAAACCCCTCCCTGGGCAGCCTCTGACACTGCCCAGTGACACTTTCTGTGAAAAATTTTTTCCTAATGTTCAACCTGAACCTCCCCTGGTGGAGCTTGAGGCCATTCCCTCTCGTCTTGTCCCCTCTCATCTAACAGAAAGTGACCACTGCCAGAAAGCAGGATGAGGACATTTGTTTTTTGTCCTTTTGTAACCATCTTGACAGCAGGTGGAAGAGAGGATGTTTATCATTAGAACTACAAACGTGATCTTGAACCTGGTTTGATAAAAGCTAACTTAATTCTTTACTAACACTTTAGCAACGAAATTAGCATCCATTTCAAACAGTAAAAATGCACAATTTTGCAACAAGTTATTGGAGGTTCTTCTCCCTCTGTACTTGGCACTGGTGAGACCGCTCCTTGAATCCTGTGTTCAGTTGTGGGCCCCTCAGCACAAGAAGGATGTTGAGGCTGTGGAGCGAGTGCAGAGAAGAGCAACAAAGCTGGGGAAGGGGCTGGAGAACAGGCCTGATGAGGAATGGCTGAGAGAGCTGGGGGTGTTTATCCTGGAGAAGAGGAGGCTGAGGGGAGACCTCATTGCTCTCTGCAACTACCTGAAAGGAGGTTGTGGAGAGGAGGGAGCTGGGCTGTTCTGCCAAGTGACAGGGGACAGGATGAGAGGGAATGGCCTCAAGCTCCACCAGGGGAGGGACAGGCTCCACATAAGGAAAATATTCTTCACAGAAAGTGTCCTTGGGCACTGGCAGAGGCTGCCCAAGGAGAGGGTTGACTCACCTTCCCTGGAGGTGTTTAAGGGACAGATGAACGAGGTGCTGAGGGACATGGGTTAGTGTTTGATAGGAATGGTTGGACTCGATCTGGTGGGTCTCTTCCAACCTGCTTATTCTATGATTCTAAGTTTCCTCGCTACAATTTTTTTCAACAATACACTTCACAGTTTTGCAGAATCAGCTTTCTTTTGCGATACTTTTCTTTAAGATGGGTAATACAAACTCATTTGGAACATAAAGCAAATTTCCTATAAGCTGAAAAAACTGCTCTCCACCAAAAGCCCCCAACCACTTAGTTTCCCCGCCTGCACAAAAACCCTGACTGCAACCCTTGAAATAATGTTATGAGAGAAACAGATTGAGCTACTTAAGAGACAAAAAAGCTGAGTAGCTTGCATCTATATTTGATTTTGTGTTTCTAGACAGTTAAAAAAAAAAATTCCAGACCTGATGCTTACACCGTTCAATTTTTCCCACAGTTTTACAAGAACTGACAAGGTCGCAGCCTGAGGTAGCGTGGCTGCCAGATGTCACACCAGCTCTTACAATCTTAGACAGAAAAGGTGTAAGGAGGGAGAAACAGAACTTAAAATAACTCCTCATGTAATGTTTTTCCCTGCCAATGATTTTCTAACTCTCTAAGCTCTATTTCTTATTTCATAGTCTTAGGTGGATCTCAATACTTCTATTTAACTGAAGGTAAATGTTTAACTCAAGGTGTAATTAAGTGGAAATAACTGTAGCTATTTATCCTGTATAAACTGTGGTTTAAAGTATTTAATTTTCATAGGAAAAAAGCTCTTTAACACCTCAGATCCTACAGGTGGCCCAGAATTTCTTTCAGCTGAACATTTGCACAATCACTTTCAGGTGTATTTGTTTACCTGTTGCACTTTAATACATCGTGTTCAAGACAAAATTTAGGTCTTTTTCAAGTAAAGGCAATTTTTTTTTTTTCCCAAAACACCTCTCCTACCTTTGAAAGTCTCTTTCTCATACAGGAATGCACATAAATATATCACTGCATCATTTAATTGGCTTATGATGTAAATTTTCTTCACTGAATGCAAGTTTTATATCTTTAAAAGCAAGCCTGGCAACGTTAAGCTGATGGTGGCTAGTTGTTCTGAAACTTCCAGAGAAAACTGGAAAATTGCAAGTAATTTCCTCCACTTTTGCTTTTGTTTAGCCTGTCCTCCTTATTCTCAAATAAGATTTATTATAGTAAATGATTTTACCTGCTGAAATTTTTTTAGAATTTACTCTTAGAGAACAAAGTTATTCTTAATAAAATAAGGAGGTGAAATTTTCTGTAAGATAATCAGTGATATGTAAAGAAGAAAATAACTCGTACAAAGAAATGAATATTTGTGGAAATATATATATATTTATATGTCTATACCTGTATTCTGTTTGAAAAAAAATGCTGGTTTTAACAGTGCACCAGGTACAATAAAATTTGTGGTGTTATTGAACAGCAAATCTGCACATTGAAGTAAGGAAGGGAGCAAGGCTGGCTTGGTAACATTCAAACTATTAATTATTATTGGTTTTTTATGTGTTTAAGTCTGGTAAACCATACCTAACAGTATCATTCACCCTTAAATAGAGGAATATCATAAAAAAAATCAGGTCAAAATAATATAGAAATTATTGCACTGCAAAAAAAAAAAATTAGAAGAAAAGTCTTGTAAATAGACTGACCAGTGTCATCACATGTTCAGTGTCACAGCAGAGGGAACAGGCCATGTATGAGACCCTTGTTGGCCGCTGCATGTCAGTAAATAGTTGTTCTATGCCTGTTTTCATATGCTCTTGATTAGAAAAATGAAAGAAGCGCCTCCAGCAGTTTTTCTTCAGAAGCAGACAATGAGGCTTTTGTCTTTTGAATCCGCGCAAGGAGCCACAGACTGGAGAAACGTCAAAGTTTCCCCTGTGAGTTGATAGCTAAATATAAGAATTAAATAATTTTTGATTATGAGATGAATGCTAAAGCGTAAGTCACGCCTTACGAAACTTCATTCCTAGAGCAAAACGACCCCTTTCAGATGCCTTGCTGTTTGCTTAGGGCAATGTGACGAAGAAACAGAACAGTAAATTATCATCTACAGATTAAACTTTGATATGACCGGGGTCCTTAGAGAGCTGGGGAGAACTACCTGCATATAAATAGTCACAATATGGTAGAATCCGCTTGACTTACAGGGTAATGATAGGTAAAGCAGTATAAATTACTACAAATAATTCACTGTGGTGATTATTTTGTGTGCCAGTAGCCTGAAAGTTTTCATGGCAAGGATGACATTCACATCCAGGCTGCCCAGGGAGGGGGTTGAGTCACCTTCCCTGGAGGGGTTTAAGGGATGGGTGGACGAGGTGCTGAGGGACGTGGTTTAGTGTTTGATAGGAATGGTTGGACTCGATGATCCAGTGGGTCTCTTCCAACCTGGTGGTTCTATGATTCTATGATTCCTACTGCACCAGTGACTGATAAGTAAATGACTGGCTATAAACAGATTCCGTGCTAGTATCAGTTAGTGTAATTCCACTGGAATGAATTGACTTTAATCAAAGCTCAGTCTCTTAGCGTACCTCTACAAGCAGGCTGGAAAACCTGAAATCCCTGAGCATTCCCAGAAGAGTCTTCCCATACATAAATTA
The DNA here is from genome assembly GCA_013389865.1 of Piaya cayana. NCBI lineage: Eukaryota > Metazoa > Chordata > Aves > Cuculiformes > Coccyzidae > Piaya > Piaya cayana. Next base: position 13,003 of record WAAB01018940.1, read on the forward strand.
TGTGGTTCAAGTTAAGCATCTGAATGAGGTTCCTTCTAGAATACCTTATAGGATTTTTCCTATAACTGCACTAGAGCTCTTACCTGACAGGGAAGACAAATTCAGGGACCAGAACAGCAGTAGTCAGCTGAAAAAATACTTTGAAAGCTTTGTGTGTGCTGCTGCTGAAGTGCTGTTGAAACTTAAAACACAATGTCTCCCACTCATCCTTTAGTTGTCTTGCCTATTCACATTGTAATATTTATTAATCGGGGATTTCATGCAGTCAAGGCCCAAGAGAGTGAGATCTTAATCTCAGTCAGAGATTCTGGAAGTCATCTCCTTACCAGAAATGACAGAGCACAATGTACAAGGACACAGATCTCAGAACTGATGGAGTCACTAGTTTGAGTCACCCCACGCAGGCGTAAAGCAGCTGGAACTTGTTTACTCTGCCTATACCATAACCATGCAATTATCCAGAAATTTCTAGGAGAATTTCTGGATTGATCAAAAATATTCACCTTTGTGGAAAAGAGAAAATTAAATTGTTCAATTTCATAGAATCATAAAATCATAGAACAACCAGGTTGGAAGAGACCCACTGGATCATCGAGTCCAACAATAATTCCTCTCAGTGTGCCTAATTAAAAGTATATTTTCCCATTTATATTTGTAGGTGTGCTTTTTGTGGAGAAAACACCTTTTTGTAGGCCTGTAGAACAAGTGCAGATTTTTTTTTCCTACTGTATAAAGTGATATTTTATTAAGCTATTTATTACATGATTTTGAAAGTGATTTAGAAGTGCCAACAGTTATTTATTCTATTGTAGGGAATGTTTAAAATTAAAAAAATAAAACTTCTAGAAATATATTTGCTGTTGAAACCCCATTTTAAGATGTTTGAGCAGCTCTAATTTCATAGAATTTCATAGAAATGAGCAGCTCTAGCTTTGATAGAAAAACAAAATCTCACAATGCTTTCCTCAGAGATATGGTGCAGTTTGCAGCTCATGACCTGAATACCACTGTGCCAAGTGGCAAGTGCTGTTCCCTCTTCCTCTTAGCCTGGAGAAGAGGAGGCTGAGGGGAGACCTCATTGCTCTCTGCAACTACCTGAGGGGAGGTTGTGGAGAGGAGGGAGCTGGGCTCTTCTCCCAAGGGACAGGGGACAGGACAAGAGGGAATGGCCTCAAGCTCCACCAGGGGAGGGTCAGGTTCAACATAAGGAAAAAATTCTTCCCAGAAAGGGTGATTGGGCAGTGTCAGAAGCTGCCCAGGGAGGGGGTTGAGTCACCTTCCCTGGAGGGGTTTAAGGTGCGGGTAGATCAGGTGCTGAGGGATATGGTTTAGTGTTTTATAGGAATGGTTGGACTCAATGATCCAGTGGGTCTCTTCCAACCTGGTGATTCTATTATCCTATAATTCTATGAAAAAAGTGAAGTACCTTAGCCTTCTCCTCATCTGTGGATACAAGGTCACCATTCCCAAGCATCAGCTGGGGTATGTTCTCTTTAACCTTCCTCTTCTGAATGATGTACCAACAAGATCAGAAACAAGACCATCTAAGGAACCTGAAGGTTCACAAATCCATGGGACCCGATAAGATGTGACCTAGAGGACGGAGCAGCTAAGCCACTGTCCAGCATATTTGAGAAGTTGTGGCAGTCTGGGGAAGATCCCACTGCCTGGAAAAGGGGGAAATACAACCCCTATTTTAATCCAGACATGTTGTGGGTGCCCCATCCCTGGACATGTTCAAGGTGAGGTTGTAGCTGCTCTGAGCAACCTGGTCTAGTGAAAGGTGGCCCTGGCCCTGGCAGAGTGGTTGGAAGTAGGTGACCTTTAAGGTCCCTCCCAACTTACACCATTCTACAATTCTATGATTCTTGCACGTACGTCCCGTGTCAACTCCGAAACTGCAAGCAGTACAGCTGCACTTGAAACGAGGCTCATGAAGTGATCTGCAGGTGACAGGTGTTATTTTTACTTTCTCACCAAAATTATTTCCTTATCTTGACGATCCCTGTGCAGCTGCATCAACCATTGCCCTCAAAGAGCCATGAGGTGCAGATGTGTGCAGGAGCAGCCCCAGGAGAAGGCGCAGGGCTACGCAGCAGGGTAGCAGCAGACTGAGAAACCTCAGCCTGAGGATGCAGTTTCAGCTTACACCTTATCTAGTGTGACTGTGGGCTCCTTTATCAGGGTGACCCAGCTCTTCCCCTTTCCTGCCCGACCTTCTATCAGATCGAGAAATCACACAGCAATGTGAGTTGGCTCAGTTTGTTGACCTGTCAGTAAACGAATACAGCTCCTCCCCTACAAGCCCCTGCATATGGTTAAGGTGTTGTGTCTCTTCTTCCCTGCAACAGCGCGATCTCTAGGCTTGGTTAGAGGGAAACATCAGGGACACTTGGCTGGGAGTGTGGGATCAAGAGATCATAGAATTGTAGAATCACTGAATAACCAGGTTGGAAGAGACCCACTGGATCATAGAGTCCAACCATTCCTATCAATCACTAACCCATGTCCCTTAGCACCTCGTCCACCCGCACTTTAAACCCCTCTAGGGAAGGTGAATCAACCCCCTCCCTGGGCAGCCTCTGACAGTGCCCAAGGACACTTTCCTTAATGTTGAGCCTGACCCTCCCCTGGTGGAGCTTGAGGCCATTCCCTCTCGTCCTGTCCCCTGTCATTTGGGAGAAGAGCCCAGCTCCCTCCTCTCCACAACCTCCCCTCAGGTAGTTGCAGAGAGCAGTGAGGTCTCCTCTCAGCCTCCTCTTCTCCAGGCTAAACACCCCCAGCTCTCTCAGCTACTCCTCTTCTTCTCCAGCCCCTTCCCCAGCTTCGTTGCTCTTCTCTGCACTCACTCCAAGGCCTCAACATCCTTCTTGTGCTGCGGGGGCCACAAATGAACACAGGATTCAAGGATGTTAACAGATCAGACCATTTTAAACGTAACATGACACATCAAATCACATACAGTATTGTAACTGGTTTCAGAATTACAGCCCTGCTCATGGGTGTTGGTTTCACATGACACAGAACAGAGATGGGGCAGGAAGTTAAATTAACCACATCTCCCTCCTCCCAGTCTGACGTGCACAGGCTCAAGGGAGAGCTGCAGACCTTGCATCACAGAGACCGTCCACGCACAATAACAGCAGTATCTCCGCCAAATATATAAAATTATGGTTGTTTTTTTTTTTCTTAAACAGATAAGCCTAAAACGTTGCCTTCATCACTAACTAAAGTCTGAAAGGATTCCTCCCACCACACAACCCCCCAACCCCTCCCACATGTGTTAAGTATAAGCAGCCAGAGTTTCTCTTGGTATTCAGTAAGGCTGGAAAAAAAATTAGAAAATGACTAGCCTGGGTTATGATAATGGAAACTTAGAAGATAGGAATATAATTAATTGCTAGACATCATAAGTTTATGAGAGTTTATGAGTTGCCAAACTAACCAGACTTCTTATGAGGCTAAAGTTTGTCTGCTGAGTGAAATAGTTCTAATATAATAGGCTGGCACTTAGCTATCAAGTAAGTCTTTCATTAAGAGTTAGTACACCTAGAAGAAAAAGTTGTGATATTAAGTAGATTAAATCTCATTGAAATTACGTATATAAGGACAGTTTTTCACTTACAATGCTGAACTTGAATGCTCCAAAGGAGCTGAATAGTACAACAATCAGTATTTATTGATACCAATTCAATTAAGAATGAATAGCAACCAATACTAGTAAGAAAATCCTCAAAAATAATTCTGAGCATTTGATAAACCAGATCATTTTTACAAGAGCAATTGCCTCGACTAACACAACAAAAAAATAGCCACTTCTGTTTACGTTAATTTGCTTTTGGTGCTCCATTTGACTAATTCTGCTGTTTCTAATAAAAAAAGTAATTTGACTTCCTCTGCATCTGAATCAGGAGGATTTTTAAATTAAGACTCTTTAATTTTGTCTTTGAAATTATTACAGGAAGGGTTTACTGTTCAGTTGTATACATAACACCAGCCATTCTAGTTAGTATTTAAATAAAAATGAGGAACTTCTTCACAAAGTGAATGGTAATTTTACTAATGATTTCAATGGAATAAACTTTGTTTCCTACTGTACAAAAATAAATGCTGATTGATACTTAAACATCTACCTTTTGATAGGAACAGTTGGACTCGATGATCCGGTGGGTCTCTTCCAACCTGGTTGTTCTATGAATCTATGATTCTAAGTCAATGATCTTTTGTGCAAGCCTTCTCCTTCCACAAAAGCTTTGCAGATACCTTAAGTATTTCTCTGCTTTTGATTTATGAGGCAATACATTTTGTCACTGTGATTATAGCACAGGAAAACTCTTTTTAATCATTCTACTTTGCTCCAGAATGAATCTGGATGCATCTTTTTGAAGAAAAATAAAAGTACTCAGTGCCTACAACCTGGCCACACTGAAGGTTGTGTCACGGCTCTCATTCGTTTCATCTAGGAACTTTAGCACAGAAAAGAGCAGTGCTGAACATGAAGTGTGTTGTTCCAAAACCCAACATAATTACCAATGTGAAATATTGCAGCACCTTCTCCCCACTGCAAATGAAGTGGATTTAAATATGCTCCTCTGTACACCACGAAAACCTACAGCAGTAAAGGTAATACTAAAAATGATATAAACTCCACGACTGAGGGCTTTCACCTGGAACTGATAAATAAGGCTATTATTTTCGAAAAAAAGGAGGTTGATATCTTTAAAAAACATCTTCACATAGTGAATACACAACCACAGTCTTCTGTATGTAAAAATCAGTTTTTAACTGCATTTCAAACTTTGCCTCAGAAAAAAAAATGCGTCCTTTCATGGAATCAACGTCAATTTACTACGTAGCACATATCCAGGTCAGATTTTTAAAGACGTGAAGGGCCTCTGAAAAAAAAATATCCTCCCTTGCTCTGTTAGGGTCTTCTTAACACAGATTTTCTTTTCTTTTATGACTCATCTCTCTCATGTCTTTGCTGTAAATAAAACATCCTCTTGGCTTTATAAATGTGTTGATAGGCAGCATGGAAAGCATTAATCACTGCAAAGCTGAAGGATACTTAGCAAAAATGAAGAGCAAATTGGAGAATGTTGGTTTAAATAGTTTTCAACAGCTACAAAACATGCTATACGATCTCTGCATAATTACACCATACATGAAAAATAATAGAAGCAGTATTTGCCTAAGCTGAAAAAAACGATAGTGGAACAAAGTAATTCAAAAACAGATTGTGTAACGCTGCTATTAAGTAGTTATAGAACACACTGACAAATACAGAATACTACTTGAATTTGTAATGATATCTGTGTTTGATAAAAGAAGGTAGCATGCAAGTCTGTATAGTGGGAACAATTTTTATTTGTGGGTAACTAAAGGTATCATATCTTCCTGATGAATGTAATGCTGTTTCAGGACCTGACTTGAGACCGAGACATGTTGAAAAAAGTGTGTTACAAACACCAGGGGCTTTTCCACCCTGTCTTGCCAGTCAACTCTGAGTGCAGCACACACAAGGAACTGTAGTTGAAAGCTCCGACTTCCATGAGAAATTAGGTTTCAGGTATAACAGAGCTTTTAATGTCAATATATTACTACTTGTTGGGACAACAGTAGTAAAAAAATATTTAGGAAAATTGTAGCAGTTCATATTGTCACTTCTTATAGGAATGGTTGGACTCGATGATCCGGTGGGTCTCCTCCAACCTGGTTGTTCTATGATTCTATGATTCTTTTTGAGAGACAAAACTTCTCATTTTTGAGAGGAAAAGTATTTGAAGACACATATTTAAAGAAAAAAAAGTGCAGCAGTTATGTCTTCTGTACAATCCGCTTCAGAAAGCAGCTCCTTTCATCTCAGCTCTGTAACAGATGTTAGTTATTGATCATTTTAATTTCCAGGTAATGAAGACCATATCTGAACTTGTGACCTATATGTGTAAAGTCCCATATATACCTCTGTGAGCCATCTAGATTTAAATATTGTTGCTTCAACAGCTGGAATTTTTATTCCGGAGGTCTGTGAACTGCATTGCTTAACTGATGGAGTTCGAAGTGTTCTGTTTAAGTTGGGTTTTATTTGGTTTGGGGTTTATTTATTTATTTATTTATTTTTAAACGTGAGCTCTAGAAGTATAATAAATATGGGTTAAAGTTATTTATAAACTATGTTCAATTCCACCTAGCAGCTGCAGATACACTCTCTAATGATACACTCTTAAAAAAACAAGAATATTGGGGAAATTCTTGATCTAGCTGAAAGCACATTGCATAATGAGAAGCCCATGAGAAATGAGAATACCGAAGCAGCCCTCGGTGTAGCTGAAGTCAGTGGGAGTTCAGAAATGGAGAGAAATTGCTTGTGGCATTACAGGCACAGCCTTGTAGTGTTAAAGCAAATGTGGATCTTTTCTGTGAACTGGAAGGAAAGGACAATCAAGGCCAGACCAGAACTGCTCAGCTGGCGTTGTGAAATCTGCTGTCTTCCCACAACCTTTTCAGGGGACAGGGTTTATTATAATTATTACTTTTTTTTTTTAAACATGCTTCTACCCACGAAGTAAGGGGGTTTTACGCTTTTATGCATGTTTTTAAAAGCATATTCTTAAGAAGACTCAAAAGAACCCATTTGACCTTGTTTTTCAAAACTAAGGAAATAGCTGCAACAAGCCAGGAGAAAAAGTTACTCATAGAATCATAAAATCACCAGGTTGGAAGAGACCCACCGGATCATCGAATCCAACCGTTCCCACCAATCTCTAACCCATGTCCCTCAGTACCTCATCCACCGGCACCCGCCCAGCAGTCCAGGCTGTTCAGATCCCTAAGTCAAAGTAATCAGAAATCGATCTGGAGCTCTGCACTTTAGAAAGTCACACGTATGAGGACACTGGATACGAAAGATCTAATTTTTTTATTAATGAAACCAAATTTGTAGTCCACATCATTCTGAACAACTAGCAACTGTGTGGCAATTCTAATTGGTAATATGGGTAAAGAACACAAAAACAATAGGTCTGAAAATATTAAGTGCCCAATTTAGCTCAATACATAGTTTTAAGCCCAAACCAAGTTTGTATAAGCGATCCTGCTCACATCCTCCTTGCCTACCATCCACATTGCAATGTGAGCAGCACGCAAGTGAGTTCAGTCGTGGCGATAAACTGTGGCTCTTACTGGGACATGGCTGTTTGCTGACACATTTGCACAGAAAAAGGCCTGTCTCAAACATCAAGCTGTGTGCTGAGGCTGAGACAAGCCAACAGCACACTGGTAGCCTATAGAGAAGGTCCCAATCTCTGATCCTCCTTCCTTCTCCTTACAACCATTCAAAATGTGCAAATTACCTCTTATATTTGAGTAGGTTGTGATACTTACCTGATAACAAGCTAAACTACGACAGCTACTAACAAACCTGGAAAGTATTATTTGTTTTTACTTGCTCAGTTTGCATATCTGCCTTGGAAGACCATGACATCTCATAAACTGCTCAATACTAATAATCAGAAAATGCTGTTCGTGTGAACAGTTGCAGCAACAGATGACAGTTTCTAAATGATGCGAGTGAAAAATAAGGCTCTTAGTCTACTTTGTGTCATGATTTATTGTTATATAAATGAACTTCAAGAGATTTAGATACTGAGCTGGCTTCGAGAATGTGGACTGGAGCCACTATAAAGAAAAAGAGAAAGGAGCATATGGGCAGGAGGAGGGAGGGAGACAGAGAGAAAAAGAGGAAGGTACTTTTAGTAGCTACTTTAGTAGCTACTTTTAGTAGCACTACCAATAAAAGCCGTATTTAGCATCATACTTAGTGTGAAGAAAGTTAGAGTGTGGAAGACAAACTAGAGGGAAAGCTACTAAGTTGTTTTATATATATATTACTTCCCTTCAACTCTGTAAGGTGTTCTGTAAGTGCCATTTCTGAAAAAAAAAATCACAAAATAAAGTCTTTTGGTTTATAACAGGGTGACAAAAGGGCAATTTCAGACACATGAAGACCCTTGGGTAACATACAGGCTGGAAAACATCATCGAGAACCATCTTTTTAAATAGCATGGGAGGCTGCAGAATAAGACTTAAGACTAGTTTTTTGTCTCATGCACAATATATTCTATGGGAAAAGGTGTCTGTGATATAACTGGCTGAAGACAGAAAAACATTTTTGGCTTCTTCATATGTGACTACTACTGTTCTGCAGCTGCTGATGAAGACACCGCAGATTCTATGTACATGGATCAAGAAAGAATACCAGCTACATTCTGAAAATAATTACTGATTCAAATGCTTGTATCCAAAGGAAAAGGAGGCCTGAGAAGAAGGTAAGAACAAACACAAAAACTTGTTTGAGAAATTCACAGATCCGTATGAGAATGAAGATGAAACTTTTCTAGTCAAGCCTGTCCTGCCTCACCTAGATCTCTTTTGGTGCCTTCCTGAATTAGACTGCTAAACACCTAATGGTTTATCTTAGAAAGCCCTTTTTTATTTATTGCATTTTGTTTGTTTCTTTCTTTCCTTGAACAGCACTGCCAAACTAGAAATTGACTTGAATTTTTCGTACTGACCGTTCTGGTTTTACAAACAGGAGTTACACCCATAACGTTTCCTAAATGATCCACTTGGAACTACTCTTGGCTATTTGTTATACCTATGATAACCTATAATACTAATCGTAAAACAAACAATTTGAAAATAAAAGACACTCTAGATATGTTATATCGGAAAATTTGAGCTTTTGTATTTGTAAAAAGTTTTTACAACTCTTATTAGAGTAATTGTCTCCTGGAATAGTCCTGGTCTGCCAGCTACTGATGTTGATCAGACACATAAAGAACCATAATTATCAATGACTTGGATGAAGGCATCAAGTGCTCCCTTAGCAACTTTGCAGATGACACTAAGCTGGGAGGAAGTGTGGATCTGCTGGAGGGTTGGGAGGCTCCAAAGGGATCTGAACAGGCTGGATCCATGGGCTGAGACCAATGGGATGTTGGGTCCTGCACATGGGGTACAACAACCCTGAGCAGCTACAGACTGAGAGAAGCCTGTCTAGAAAGCTGTCTGCAGGAGAAGAACCTGGAGGTGTTGGTCAAAAGCTGGCTGACCATGAGCCAGCAGTGGCCCAGGTGGCCAAGAAGGCCAATGGCATCTTAGCTTGGATCAGAAACGGTGTGACCAGGGAAAAGAGGTTCTTCTCCCTCTGGACTCGGCACNAAGTGTCCTTGGGCACTGGCAGAGGCTGCCCAGGGAGGGGGTTGAGTCACCTTCCCTGGAGGGGTTTAAGGGATGGGCGGACGAGGTGCTGAGGGACATGGGTTAGTGTTTGATAGGAATAGTTGTACTCGATGATCCGGTGGGTTTCTTCCAACCTGGTTGTTCTATGATTCTTTGGTTCTATGATAAGACTCTTGGATGAGACTCAAGAAAAGCCTTTAACTCTCAATAAATGCCTAAGGTATAAAAACACAGATGCAATCACAACACCTTCTGACCCCAAACAGCTTTGGCAATTAAACAATTCACTGACCTTAACCCACAAATACCTTTGATCCCAGCAGAAAAATCCAGGCAACAGGCGCACGAGTTTTCTCACCACCTGATGGAATTTCACCACACTCATTTTAACCTTAAAATCAGTTCAGTAGTTGCATAACAAGTCATACCAACAATCTCACTGGCTTTCCTGTGATTCTAGCGGTAAGCAAATTACACATATCTTCGTAAATCAGGTTCTTGATTTGCATCAGCAGCAAACGCAGGGAGCATATTACCAGCTCCACGACATATTTGCTACAGCAAAAATTGGGGTCTTAACAAAAATTTGGGTTTTAAACGTTGCCACGAGTCATATTTGCGACAGCTCCAGGGGAGCTGTCGCAAATATGACTCGTGGCACCGTTTAAAACCCAAATTGTCCACGGATTTTAATTCTCTGGCTCTTGCTAGCTGCTTAGATCAGTCTCACACATCCTAAATTTGGAATTGTTTTGCTGCTCTTGATTCAGTATCTTAATTTTTTATTAAAAGAGGGGGACTGGGGAGTAAGGAAGCAGCTGAGGGGGATGAAATTTAGAGGCGCTGGTCTAGGGAAGGTCTGGGAAGCAAAGTTAAACACCTTTTCTCGCCCCTAGAGATCATGGCAGGGGAGGGGAACGTTTAGGGACCGGGTTCTGCAGCCTAGGGCAGCGGTGAGAGCCCGAGAGGGGTGGGGAAGGGAGGAAAGGGGTTAAAGCAAAGCCTGAAAAAGCCTTTTGAGAGGGGACGAGCCAGGGGGAGCTGGGGATGAACGGCAGGGACTGAGGGACACGAGCCCCGAGGGAGGAGGGAGCCGGGGGACACGAGTCCTGGGAGCTGGGAAGGACCCTGAGGGGCAGAGGGGGACATGATCCAGAGGAATTGGGAGGGACCCCGAGGGACAGAGGGGACACGATCCCAGGGAGCTGGGGAGGACCCCGGGGGGGCAAAGGGGACACGATTCCGGGGACACGATCCAGAGGAGCTGGGAAGGACCCCGAGGGGCAGAGAGGGACGTGATCCAGAGGGGAGCAGGGGGACACGACCCCGGGGAGCTGGGAAGGACTCTGAGGGGTAGAGGGGACACGATCCAGGGGACAAGATCCAGAGGAGCTGGGAAGGACCCCGAGAGGCAGAGGGGGACACGATCCCGGGGGGAGCCCGGGGACACGAGCCCTGGGAAGGACCCTGAGGGGTAGAGGGGACACGATCCANACCCCGAGGGGCAGAGGGGGACACGATCCCGGGGGGAGACCGAGGACAAGAGCCCTGAGAAGGACCCCAAAGGGCAGAGGAGACACTATCTCGGGGAGGTGGGAAGGACCTCGAGGGGCAGAGAGGGAGGCGATCCAGGGGGAAGCTGGGAAGGACCATGAGGGGCAGAGAGGGACGTGATCCAGGGGGGAGTTGGGGGACACGAGCCCTGGGAGCTGGGGAGGACCGTGAGGGGTAGAGGGGAACACGATCCCGCGGGGAGCCCGGGGACACGAGCCCGGGGAAGGACCCCAAAGGGCAGAGGGGACACTAGCGCGAGAAGGTGGGAAGGACCCTGAGGGATAGAAGGGACACAAGCCCTGGGAGCTGGGAAGGACCCTGAGGGATAGAAGGGACACAAGCCCTGGGAGCTGGGAAGGACCCTGCGGGAAAGAAGGGACACAAGCCCTGGGGGCTGGGAAGGACCCTGAGGGGGCAGAGGGGACACGATTCCGGGGACAAGATCCAGAGGAGCTGGGAAGCACCCCGAGGGGCGGAGGGTGACACGAGCCCGGGGAGCTGGGAAGGACCCCGAGGGGCAGATAGGGACGCGATCCAGGGGGGAGCTGGGAAGGACCCTGAGGAGCAGAGGGGGACACGAGCCCGGAGGGAGCCCGGGACACCCCCGGGGAGGGGCAGGGGTCCTGCCGCCCGGCCCGATGGCTGCTGCGGGCCCGCTGAGGTCCGGCTCTCCCGGCCGTGCCCGCGGCCATGGCGGTCGGGGCCCGCGGGGGGGCCGAGGAGGCGGAGGAAGCGGCGGCGCCAGGAACAGGGAGGCGGCGGCTCGGCGAGGGAGGGAGCGGGAGCCGGAGCCGGGCCGGGGCCCCGCCAGAAGCCACAGCAGCAGCAGCTCCTCCTCCTCCTCCTTCTCCTCCTCCTCGGTGAGTCCCGGGAGGCTGCTCGCCTGGATGCCGGCGCAGGCCGCGCCGCGAGGTGCCCGGGAGGGGAACGGGAGGCGGCGGCCTCGGCCGGGTGAGCGACCCCCGGGGGCGGCCGGAGCGGGCCCCGCGCTCCGCGGCGGGAGGGCCGAGGGATGGGGAGGGGGCGGCGGGGTTGAGGCTCGCCCTCCTCCTCTTGCTCCGAGCCGCGGCCCCGGCCTCCTCTCCCTTTGTCTGCTCGGCTCCCCGAGCCCGCGGCGCCGCCAGGCCCTGCGGAGGCTCCGGGGCCGCGATGCGGCCTGCGAGGCGGCGGGGGCAGCGCCGGGCCGGGGTCTCCCTCAACCCTCTCCCCTCCGCAATCCTCCCTGCTCAGGCCCACCCCGCTCCTCCCGGTGCCCTTACCGGGCTGATTCCCTCACCCCGTCCTGAATCCCACCTCCGGGCTGGGGCTGCGGGGCTGTCCCGGTCTCCAGGAGGGGCCATTCGGGCTCGTGGGGCAGAGGGGAGCCGGCTGGGGGCCCTGCGGTGCGAGCTGAGGGGGCGCCGGGGGCTCCCGAGGGGCGAGCCAGAGCCGGGCTGCTCCCTGTTACAGGCAGCACTGGAAAACTCGACTTTAACCGCACCGAACCCCCAAACTTTACCGGCCTTCATTGTTCTTCAGGGTGATTTTTACCCTCTTGTTCCCCTAACGGTGCCACTTCTCTCAGAAAACAACCGGTCCTGGCCCATGCCTGCCCCTTAAGAGAGAAAGAACCCCGAGACTTTAAGGTGCAGAGGATGTTTCTGTGATGTGAGGCACTTTGGCTGCGTCTTTCTGTCTCGTTTCATGTTCTTGTATCTTCAAAATCATCTCAGTTTGGAACACAGCGGGGTTTGTGGTGGAGCAGGTTACTCTTCTGAAGAGGCTGGTTGCAGAAGACCCATCATCCAGGGAAAGCTTCTCTTCCAGTTGTTAGATTCTTGTGCTCTTTCACCACTAGGTCTCAACCCCCTCTTTCCTACCTGCCAGGAATGGTTATGCCATGTCTAACCTCTTTAATACACCTGGAGTTAAAAAGTACCTACTCTAGGCCTCCTGTCTTGGGGCACAAGAGGAATAATGCATCCGCATTTCTGCTCTGAGTGGAGAAAAAGCACTATTTTTTGTGTTAATAAACACATCCTTGGATTGTAGAAAATGCAGAAGCTTCACTGTAGTTAGGAAATAGATCTTTTAGCTTGGCTGGAAGACTTTAAGCCACTGGAGAACATGTAGCTGTTTTCTCACTCTTCTGCAGTAAGATAGTAATCGTAGCTTGCAGTTCTCTGTAACTTGTTAAAAGCAAATTTCAGCTTTTTTCAAAGTGCTGCTTTTCATCAGGTGTTAAGTAGTATTTGAATTATATATTTATTTGGTTTGTGTCATTATGCTGTGTTTGGAACTGAGCTTTTACTCTTGAATATGTAATCAAGTACATATTCCCTATATCCTGGGTTTTGAAACTTAGGTAGATTTTTTTTTAAAGTGGAAAGTCAGTGAAATTAAGTCTTAATGAGTGGTCATAGTGGAGTGTTGTACGGAGATATTTGCGTTTGCTGTCTGTGAAGCTGCAAGGCTGTGGACTAGTAAGAAAGAACAACTGTGTTTTCAGAGCTTTTGTGAGCAACACGCACTGTATAAAGAATCATAGAATCATAGAACAACCAGGTTGGAAGAGACCCACTGGATCATCGAGTCCAACCATTCCTATCAAACACTAAACCATGTCCCTCAGCACCTCATCCAGCATCAAAGTCTTTGTGTGGATTCAGGAGACGTGATGGATAATCCTAAACTTCCTGAGAACCTGAATACTGAAATCTAAAAAAAGATGTATATTAATTTATACTGTACTGCTCATTTCTTTGACCCCTAGGTTGTGAAGGTCAGTCAGACACCTTGGGTTCCTCTTAGGGAGGGACAGTTTGAAGAAATGACAACTTGGTCTGCATTGATCTGCAAGGAAATTCTACATCCTAACTGTCCTCAGTGCAGTGAAGTTCTGGAGTGAGAGAGTAAACTCTTACATAGGAGTTCTTTTTAGGAAGCAAATAAGTTCTCTCTGTTCTTTCCTGTGAAATCTTCTGTAGTCATACAGAAACTTCAATGTAAACATTTGAAGGACTTTATCTAGTAAATGTTCCCTTGAGCTCACTACCTATTTGCTATTCTATTGCTGGCAGAGCTAAAGCCACAGTCCAGAGTAATCTCCACTCGAGTGCCTTATTTGCTGTTGCTTTACTGCCCTCTTGGGCCTACACAGCTCTATTTTGGTCGTGTCTGGGTAGTACAATATGTTATAGGGAGATAAGTGATAACACAGAGTAGATACACCAGCAAAGAATAGTCTCTTTTCTATGTCTCGGCGCGTTGTTGATTGTGCTTTAACGTGCGTTAGCAACGAATTAGAGGGGATAGCTCAAACGACTGCGATGCTCTCAGGAAGAAAATAAGATACAAGTAGTATAAAAGTAAATGTAATTAATTTAGGAAGGCAAATAAAAATCTATTGAGTAGAAGTTTCATAAGCTTGGGATTGAAAAGCAAAATAGTTTATTTATGCAATTGAGCTGTGTATTTTGTAGTGTAAAGTGTTAACCTGAAAAGAAATACAGAACTGTGAGTTTTCATGGTTTTATTTTTCTTTTTTTTTTGAAGAGAAGTAACAATACCTGGTAATGTTCCTTTTCCTTGTGTTTGTGCCACCATCTGATTTCGTTTCATTTTAGCGTATACTTATTTTTCTAAAAATACAGATCAGTCTTCAGAAGACTGAAAAATTGATGAAAAGTTCCCAAGTGCTTACAGCCTCTGTCTCAGTGCTTCCCAATAAATTTGTAGTAGTAACAGACAGAGAGGTATCCTTTAAAAATTAAAAAAAAAACCCTGTCCTGAAGATTTTCCTTCACAATTTCAGATGGCAGGTTGTATACAGCAGTACAGGTTTTTTAGAAAACAAGAAGATTGTGCTTGTAATGGAATATTTATTGTCCATATTTAAAAGCAGCTTCATACCAATCAAATCTCTGATACAGCAGGGGATGAAGATTCATAACACAGTAGTTTCTTTCTTTTATTATTGCTTTTTTCCTCTAGAGATAATTGATTTAGGAATTCAAACTCTCTACCATGGATGAATTTTTGTGTTAATATTAGTATTGAAACAAACATTAAAAAAAACTCATTACTTTGTGCTTTTTGTTGCAGTTGGGTTTTTTTCCCAGGGTAGCTTAGTGATCTTAAGCTCTTGAAACAAAACCACGTCCCCTGCTTGAGTCTCTCCAGGTAATTTTTAATCACCTGGAGAGACTCAAGCATTTTGGGGTTTGTTATTTTATTTTAAATAAAAGGCCTTCCAATTTTTTTCTTCTACTCCTTTTTCATGGCCTTCTATTCTGATTCCTGCTTCTGTCATGTACAGGCACGCAAACAATAAGCATCTGCAGACAATTTCAGCAAGTTTTCAGGTATTTGCAGTTCTGACTGTTCATTGGTGTCCGTGCTGTGGATTTAAGGATCTGCCTTTACATCTTTCATTTTTAAAAAAAAAAGTAATTATCATCTGTCACGACATTTTCTTCTGGAATGTATCGAGATAAAATACTCTGGAAATTACTGGCCCTTTTCCATGTCCTTAACCATTCACATTATACTTTGGACTCTGAGGAACTCTGTTAGCTTCGTTTTTTATGAGGTTGTAAGCCATATTACCTAAAAAAAATATTCCTTGGTTGGTACATCACCAAGAAAACTATGCAAGTTAAATATAAGTCTTTATTTAGCATGGGTAGAGATACATTAACTGATTTGTTCTACCTCTGACTTTAAAATCTCTTCGAGGAATATGGAAAAAGTCTCCTTCCTTGCAGGTAACCCCAACCTAAGGATGCTGTATGCAGGCCTTTCTGTCCAGGTGCTCCTCTTCTTTCTTTCTATTGTGTGTGTCTATATAGAGCAAGAGAGGCCTCCTGTCTCCTCTGAAACACATTTTTCTTTTGTAATCTGCCAAGTTCAGTAGGTTGGCAGTTTTAAAAAATATCTAAGGTCTGTAAAGTCGATGTTTTTTTTTCTTATAAACACAAAGTGATTTTGCTGTTAACTGCTGTAAAACAGTTTTGGATGAAAGGTGTTTTCTCCGGCAGTGAAGGTATAAATGATAGATGTTAGTATTTCCATTTCCAGAATTCCTTAAGTGGTCTCTAATTAAAAAAAAAAAAATAAATTCAACAATGAAATGGAACCTGTGTGTGTTGCTAGGCAAATCATAAATAGGTGTGGTATTATTTGCTTTGTAGTGCAGTGTATAGTCAGCAATTGTCTTTGTATTATTTAATACGAATGGTAGATGATAGTGATCTGTAAGAGGACTTGTGCAAGGTTTTGATTGTCTGGAGTTAAGATGGTGAGTATTGCTAGCAGTTATGTTGATTAATTTTAGGCTTTGAGATTGCAGGCTTAACGCCTTTGGTGTTGTTCCTCAAGGATATTCCATATTCCTTAAAACAACACGGAGAGTGCTACTCCGGATGACAGAATTGTTAGAAATGAGATCCTAGTCAGGCTTGGTTTTTAGAGCATGTGATCTCTGGTTTTCTTGAGGAGTTTTATTCTTAATTAATCTTGTTCTCTGGTAAATGTGCTAAACCAGCAGTTTGTAGGAGTCTTGAGTAGGTGATTGTTTTTCCTTCTCTCCAGCAGTCTGCATTCCTCAAATAGGTTGAGAAGAAATTAGTAGGCTTCTCCGAACGTTTCCGAAGCATGTTTGTTTGATCTCAAGATGTCTGTGATACAGTAGTCGAGCTTGCTTCTGATTCAGGGAATTGTCTCTCCTCTGACTTTGCTCTGATAAGTGCTATAAGACTGGGCAGTTACAAACTAGAATGTTGTCTGTGTTTTTGTTGTCAGTAATGGGTATTAATACCCTTGCAGTCCCTTGTGCTTGGTAATTGGGTATCAGATCAGGAAGTTTAATAATTGAAATAGAGAAATGCTGATGAGTGGCATCAGGACAGAGGTTTCTGATTACAGAAATTGTGCCTTCAACGATGAGATCTGCGCTAGCTGCACTCCAAAACCAGAGTAGGCAGCTTTTCAGGTTGACTCTCCTCATTCAGAAGCCGATGGGAGCTGGGCGAGCGAGGAATTCTCGCTGGATTCGCTGAACAGAAGCTGTTTGTACAGGCAGACTGGTTTAGGTGAAACCTGTGCTGGGGAAGCTTTCCAGGCAGGAATTTTGGTCAGCCTGAGGATCAAAGACCGACTATTCTGACTTGAGAATAGATGGTTTGTGCCTTCAGAGGTACGAACTCCTAGGTTATGTGAAAGATCCTAAGTCTATGTGTGGGCAAGGTAGGTGCCTGGTAGCTTTTTTTTTTTCCTCTTCCTGTTCTCCCTTCAGTAGGAAACAGAGGTAAAGTCAATGCTGATCCAGTGCTCTCTGAAACGTTGGTTTTTCTCATCTTCTTGGCTTTTGAAAGGAAAATAGCTGTTGGTTCATCATAAGTATAATGTTGAGAAACAATAAAGGATTAGCTGTGGGCCTTTGGCATGGTTTTGTGCAAAAAGTCTAGAAAATACGTACATGTATGTGTAAATATTCTACAGTCTCTTGCTGAAGGGATAAAAGAGGGTCTGTACTGACCAATGTACTCGTCTTTTTTTGCAGTCTAGGCCAGTGATGGTCAAAAGAAGACAGTGAAGGGAAGTTGTTACATCAGTACTGACTCAGATGTCCTGTATATTAAAAAAAGATGTGGTTTTTCTTATAATCTGCAATATTTTAAATGTTATTTGATGTAGAAAACAGGAACAGAAATTCTGTGTGCACTGAAAAGTATGTTTCTCTTATCTTTTTTTTTTAAATTGGGCTAATACATTTTTTCATTTTACTTCTAGTGTGTGTTTAAATGTGTGTCAAGAGAAGAGGAATAAGAACAGCTGTGTGCATGTACATGACTACTTTTCTCAAGCTTGAACTTTCAAGCTTAGCTGTTTTTTGTAGTCAGGCTTCTATACTCCTGGCTCTGCAGAAATTTGACCTTGCTCTGGAGATACCCATCTTAAGGGCTTTGAGTTTGTGTAAATCTCATACAGCGTGTTACTTCATATAGGCAGTAAAAACTTTTATCTTTGATCCTGCATGTGAGAATTGGAGTGGTTGGACTCGATGATCCAGTGGGTCTCTTCCAACCTGGTGATTCTATTCTAAAATTTATACGCTGATGTGAAGTTGCTCAGTATTAGATCCCACTTCTTCATGTGTGAGCTGAACATAATGTACAGTGAGCTATCCCATTGATTTACATGTCTGCTCACAGTTAATTAATCTTTGCTGGGTTGGGACTGAATATTAGCAAAATCAGATTGTTTATAGCTGTGTGGAAAGTTGTCTTCTGCTTCTGTGGAATGTTATTTAATCCATCCATCCCCCAGAAGCCCCCAAAACAAAACCGTGAACCAAGCCTGAATGTTTTCCAGCGTGCATCAGGACAAAACAGTGTCTGTCTGAAAACCTTCAGTAAACTATTTTCTGTCACATTCTCTGGTTGGGGTAAGGAGATGTTTCTGTCTGCAGGTGATGGGAGTGTAGTTGTAAAAAAAAGAACTTCCCGATCTTAATCATAAGTAATTAAGAGTCTCTCCAGTTTTCACCCAAAGTTAGAAAATTTGCATGTAGAGTAAGTTTGGTCAGAAATGGTGTAGCTCCGTAGAAAGGTTTTATTCTGATAAATCAGGACTTCATAAGAGAGATGGCTAAGCACGTTTGAAAATCCTGTTGTGGTCAGTGCAGTAGCTGACGAGGTGCTGAGGGACATGATTTAGTGTTTGATAGGAATGGTTGGACTCCATGATCCCGTGGGTCTCTTCCAACCTGGTTGTTCTGTGATTCTATGCCTTAAAACTACCCCTGGCCTCAACAGGACTGGCAATTTAGAAAGCCTGTTTAACGTTTCATCTTCTGTTTTAACAGAAACAAAATGTTAAAGTAATTCTGTGAGATTAGATGGGGATAATACTCTCTGTACAGGTGTGTTTACCCTGTGTATGTGATGCTACTTTGAGCACAGCCACATCTCCTGATTCCCATTTATGGGTAGGCTCTAAATCATAAAGGAGATAATTAACTTACTCTTTGTTCTTATTGGGCCTCATGCCAATGAAAATAGGAAGGGAAATATTTTAAATAAGATGTGTTTTACCTTCACTCTTCCCAGATGGAGAGCTTGGAGTGGCTCTGAGGAACTTGGAGCAGGCAGGCTGCATGTTGGGGGCCAGCAGGCATGCACCCCATGTGACTCCTGCTCAACCGATCCAGGTTCTGCTGCCAGAGCGTGTTCCAGGGGCAGCCACTTAATTACAAGAGATGCTCTATGAGGAAGATTTCCCCTTGGGCACCCATCTGCCTGAAGATCCCATAGTCTTTAAACAGAAAGAAGGAAGTAGTCTTTCTTCTTTTCTTTTTTTTTTTTTTCTTCTGGTTTGATGTGTTGTGCTGGCTTGTCTGTGAAATAAATCCTGCTTTCTGTCTTGCTGGTAGGATCTGTTTTACTGACCATGAAAGTTGGCTCTTCAGTAGCCAGTGATGTTTAACATACATGGTATAAAATTGATTGGATTTGAGGCTGACGGCGATCCTAACCTGATCGTAGAATCATAGAATCACCAGGTTGGAAGAGACCCACCGGATCATCGAGTCCAACCATTTCTATCAAACACTAACCCATGTCCCTCAGCACCTCATCCACCCGCACCTTAAGCCCCTCCAGGGAAGGCGAGTCAACCCCCTCCCTGGGCAGCCTCTGCCAGTGTCCAGTGACCCTTTCTGTGAAGAATATTTTCCTTATGTGGAGCCTGAACCTCCCCTGGTGGAGCTTGAGGCCATTCCATCTCGTCCTGTCCCCTGTCACTTGGGAGAAGAGCCCAGCTCCCTCCTCTCCACAACCTCCTCTCAGGTAGTTGCAGAGAGCAGTGAGGTCTCCCCTCAGCCTCCTCTTCTCCTAGATAAACACCCCCAGCTCTCTCAGCCGTTCCTCATAAGACTTGATCTTCCTATATGTGTTTTGATCTGAACTTTCTGTAAGTGAGGAATATTCACTTAGGAGAATTGCAGCAGTTTCAAAGGATTGTTTCCAAATGTCTCATTCATAAGGATTTATTCCCCTAGAAAGCTTTAAAGCTGTCTTAACTTCATTTAGCCATTGATAGGGTAGCTTATGAATCCTGTGGAATCAGGGGAGGAAATAAGATACTGGATATACTGGAAACAGAATAGATTGAAATAAGGATTGCGTAAACAAATTTGGAGTGATAAGAGTGGAAAAGTGAACAGAATTGAGCCTTCTTCAGTCTTCTTTTTGATGTTGTGCTCCTAAGAAACCTGGTAGTACAGGACACTTCTGTAGCTGTCTTATATGAAACACATTTTCTGACGATGAATATTCTGAAACTGATTTCATAATTGGTAGCAAAGCTTTAAATATTGTATTATTGTTTTACTTAGGTAGCAGTTAATCAAGGTGAGCACGTGAGTGGCTCTGTTAAAATAATCTTTTAGGGCTTAGAGTTTTGCAAGAGTGATTGAGATTCCTACCCACGCCTGCCTCCCCGCAATGGCTAGGACCACTATTCAAGGTGCTAGAATTTCTAGTTTGATTTCTTCCAGTTCAAGCTCCTGATGTGATACAGAGGGGCGTTCATTAAATCCTCAGCATGTCCAGAAAAAAGAAGCGGTTGCCACAGGATTTTATTCAGCATGATTTTGTGAGGTGATGATGGACAGTTTTAGAACATGCCTGAGGAGGTAGGTAGAAGTGTAGCTATGAGGCAGGCATGGATACGGTTCTGCTAACACTGAGAACTGTTCTTATGCAAAAACAAGGCTAAGGGCTGCTGAGGAGTTTATAATTTATAACAAACACACACAACAACATATTGGTGCTCCCTAAGCAGCTCCATGAATGTGAAGGGGAGAAGATTTTTGATGAGCAACATCTTGCGTTTAAGATCCTTGTATCCGTGAAGTCTTGAGGAACCTGACTCTCCTAATGTCGTCCAAGTACTTTTAACTCCTGTTGATTTTTGCTGGAATTGCTTGTGCTCAGGTACTGAAAAAAAAAAATCTGAACTCACACAAAAATCAGATATTTTATATCTATTTTAGTTAAGCCTGGTTGCAGTTCTGACCTTTGCAGTTTGTCCAAATGTACTTTGCTGTAAATTGTGTTTTTGGAAAACAGGCCATCAAACTTAGATCTGTTTTGTCACAAGCAGAATGCAGTAGGGGCTGTGAGAATGCTCTGTGCCTTGCTGGAGACACCGGTTTAGCAGACTCGGAGATTGTGTCATGTAAAGCTTAAAATCTGGACAGAGATATTGTTGGCCTACTAGCGAGTCTGAATTTATTTTCTTTGCAGGTTAATGGTTTAGAAGTAACCTTAGAGGGGGAATTGATTTTATTTTTTATTCCCCTCCTCTGTATATTTAATATCTTCTTGGTCTTTGTTGGATTTGTTGTTTAAAATCATAGAATAACCAGGTTGGGTGAGACCCACTGGTTGGGTTTGGGTTTTTTCCCCTGCATTTTTTTAACTCCTATAGATATTTAACACTGATGGAGCTTCTGCTCGTCATCTGGGTACTTGATACTTCTTTGTACTGGTAGATTTATGATTCATCCTCTTACTACTTTGATAAACAAAGCAGTTGGGCTGAAAAGACTTTGCAAAATATCTGCTGAACGGTGAAGCTTTAAGGAAAGTCAGGGAGTTGAATGATGACTAAATAGGGGACGATGCTAGAAGGTATCCTGAAAGGTTGAAAATGTCTCCAGCAGACGGTGAAACCCACAGGCTTTAACTGATCTCCTTCAGTGGGTGAGTTGGATGTTGCAGTTAACTTCTGGAGTCTCACTCATGTGGTTATGTTGCTGTATTTTACTTACATGGAAAGATGGGTGAGATTTTCAAATTGAAGTAGGTATTTACTGCAAATCCTTACAAGTGAAACCCACTGCCATCCTCCCCGGCAATAAGAAAAAATCAGATTTCAGGTTTCAGAACTTAATTTGGCCTGATGGTGCATATTATTCAGCTTATGAATCCGTCTAAAAATGGAAATTGATGTGTGGATCTTGGTGTGTTCTGGCTCGTGAAGTGTTGAACGGAGCATCGAATGCCTGTGCATTAATATTTAAGTGTCAGATATAGAGACAGTGAAAAATTCCTTAATGAAGCCAGTAATTCTGTCTGTGAACTCTGGAATTTGGAGTTTAATTAGTATACTGGAAGTAAATGATGGGACTGTACATTTTAAAGGGTGGTGAAGAGTAGAATTAATGTGAACGTTTTCATGCTGTATGTGAAGCAAAAAAAAAAGAAGAAAATTGCTCTGGCAACTTTTCTGGCGTTTCTCAACTTTGGAGTTCTTGATCTTTGAACCTTAGTGAAATTATCTACTCTGTTTCCTGGAGAAATAGTTCAGATAAAGTTTATAAAATGTTTTCTTTCTCATTATGCTGCAAGAGGGAAAACACAAAGGATTTTAGTCACTGATAGTCCAAGATCGTTTTATGGAATATATTTTAAATTTTTCCAGCAACTAAAACTGCTAGTGGAACTTTCTGATTGCTTGGTGAATAAGGACTCTCAGTTTTGAAGTGATGTGCTACGTAGGAAATGTTTTGAATTTTGAATGTTTTTTGCTAGTGATTTCTTAGGATGGTGATACAAAAAGCACTGTCCCAGCCTTTCTCTTTTTAACTGCTAGACAGAAATTAAAAACAAGTCACAGTAATAATCCACTTCTAATCAACTTAGGTGATACCTTTTTTTCAGTTACAATGAAACAGTAGGAATGGAGTTGTTCCACACCACTTTCCTTCTTGCTTTCTGGAGATATTTTGAGCCTCAGATAAAGCTTTTCCTTTATTTAGAAGTCTCCATGCCCTGGATTTCTGCTCTATATATAAAAATGTATGAATTTGTGCTATGGCTGGTTCCTGAGTTGAGATGCTCCCTGTCTGCTTATTTGTTAAACCTTTTGTTGGGCAGCCCTGACAGGGCTGCAGGGCACAGGGACGGGAGGAGGCTTGCTTGGTCGAGCTTTGTTCCTATAGGAATTAATGCTAAAACAAGCGACAGTCTTTGAATGTTGAACTCTGAACTTTTCAGAAGTGACTAGAGAGCTCTGTTTATCGAATAGTAGCCTCTATTTTATCTGAAATACAATATTAGAGTATTTTGTCTAGTTATTATTATTTCAGGGATTGTAAAGACCTTGATTCGAAAGTCATTACTATTTAATAATGCCTTTGTATCACAGGTTCTTAATATTTCACTGAACATCTATTTCTCTTGTTTTGTGTTGAGTTGAATGGGTACATATGCTTTCATATTCTGCATATGTTATATTCGGGTTAATGGTGTGCATATGTAGTAAAACATTTGGTTATTTGGAAAAATGTCACTGTCCAATAGGAAAAAAAGAGTGAACAAAATCTATATGAATCTCACAAAAAAAGAGATTTCTTTCATGTTGCGTACCTGGGGAATGAGTATAACATCAGTTGTTGGTTTTTGTAGTCTGGCAGAATTTTCCACTCCTAGAAATCGGAGGTACCAGCTGATTTAATGATCATAAAGGGATGGAAGTGAGAGTCTCAGTGTTTGAAACTTTAGCTTTTTGAATCGTATGGCAACTGAATGCCTTGACATAAGGCATGTGTTATGCTTTATTAACATTAAACTGTTTAGTATGTCCTGGAGGGGAATGGTGAGATCTTTGCGGTGTCCACATAGCAAATAAACGGTATTTCTCTCTCAGATAATTTTATGAAGAAAGTCTCAAACCACAGGCCAGCCCCTTCCTCTCCGTGATTTTGAGGAATGTTCTTATTAACTGCTTCTTCCTCCTTGGCGAGCCTGGAGATCTTTCTCCATGTGTGAACACTGTACAGATGCTGTGGGAAAGATATTTCTGCTTTTCTTTCTTTTTAGTCAAGGCACTGTGCTCTCTTTACCTTCAGACAGTACATGGGTCTACTTAATCCTTCAGTTTATGTAGAGAGTTAACTCTATTATAAAGGATTGCTGCATCTTAGCTTAAATGGAGAGGATAGAGTGGTATCTTCTAATGAAAGAAAGCTTTTACTGTTATTGAAAACAGTATGATAGAGGTGATGGGGTGAGAGCTGCAGAGAACTCTGAGATCCTACCTGGTCATGAATTTAAAGGGTAATTCAGCCCCAGTCAGAAACTAACCTGAATTAGTTTGAAGCGACAGGTGTAGCTATTATCAAGGCAGAATGGCAGGTACGAGAGCAATCTGAGACCAAGGAGTGTTACCATTAGTACAGACCTTCTAGAGAGGCTGAAAAATAGGAAAATTAGTCTTACTTTAAGTATAGGACCTCCAATTGCAGAATATGAACATGCTTGATACAGTAGAAAGGTGAAATCCCTTTTTTTTTTTTCTTTCCCCCTTGTTACAACTGCTTCACTTTCAGCTTGTGTAAGTGTTAGAAAAATATGCATGGAATAAGTTTTTCTTTGAGTTTAACTGTTTCTTTCATTACTAGTGAAATAGATTAGATAGCTAAATTTCTATTATTGCTTGAATAACAGCATGTGCTTCATTTATAATAATAGGTTTTAGGGGTGTTTTTATAAAGGTGGTATTTTTTATTTCTCTGGACATCTTTAAAGTAATTGTACTGCCTGGTATTAATTTCATAGAATCATAGAATCACCAGGTTGGAAGAGACCCACTGGATCATCGAGTCCAACCATTTCTATCAAACCCCATTTCTGCAGATTATTTTTTTTTCCTCCCCTGTTTTTGCATGTCTTTGATGCCAAATGACTGTTATTTGTAGGAACAAAGGCCAATTGCATGTGGTTTTGGTTGTCTGTCAGATAAGCATAGGTGGGAGGGTGATCAGTTTGCAACTTGCTGTTCAAGATACCATTTCTATAAATATATTCTATGAAGCCACTGCTAACTAGGTAGTACGGTTAGTGAGGTGTTTAAAATAAAAGTTAGAGTTAACTTTGATTTTTCTGTGAATGGGACTTTATAGCTCTCCTGGTGTTTTGCTTAGGTTTTTAATTTTTGCTCCTCAAGGAAAGAGTATCCCATGCCAGGGCAGGTTCAGGCTGGACATTAGGAAAAAAATTTTCACAGAAAGGGTCATTGGGCACTGGCAGAGGCTGCCCAGGGAGGGGTTTGAGTCACCTTCCCTGGAGGGGTTTAAGGTGCAGGTGGATGAGGTGCTGAGGGACATGGGTTAGTGATTGATGGGAACGGTTGGACTCGATGATCCGGTGGGTCTCTTCCAATCTGGTGATTCTATGATTTTGTGTTGCACCTTAAGGAAACCTTAAGGAAAGCGTAATTATCACAATTAGTCCTATTTCTTGCTTGGTGCTACAGTGTGTAAGTGCTGCTTCCTCTGTTTTCATTTCCACATCAGATGAATCGGACAGGCAGAAGCAAATATGATTATATGATTATAACAGATCAACAGTTTGTAATTTAGGGAGAACAGCAACATTAACAAGAAGCGTTTCCTTGGAAGAGGAGAAGTTGCACACAATGAGAGTTTCTCTGCTTGCTCTCTAAACACCAGCCTGAAGGAGCTCATCATAAACTTTGAAAGCGAAACCAACATCAATCCAAGCCAATACGAAGCGGTAACAGTCAGAAGTTGCTTGCCTGTTAAGTGTTTTCTTTCCTTTTTTTGGGAAGGACTGGAAAACGCTTTCTCACAATTATGATATTTTGTCATTAATATTAAGGGTGGTCAAATTATTGCTGACCACAAAATGACTTTAAGAGAATGGTCTGGTTTATTCTTTCTGTCTTTCTGGCGTGTGCTTTAAATGGATGGACGGCATTTCTAAAATTAGGGTTTGAAGTGTATCGACATTCAGAAATGAGCTGCATTTAGAATTGAGTTTTGGTGCCTGTGTCTGTAAGATTAGATAGGTTATGTTCTTTTCAACACACATATCAGGATTTAGGCATTTGTGTGTATTTCTCCATAAAAAGAAGCACTGAAATGCTGTTTTTTAGGGGTTTACTGATTGTCTTTCCTATTCTTTTCACCCCCCCACTATATTCATTTCAAATATTGTTTTGCTGCTCTCACTTAAGTAGTTACCAAATCATCCTTCTCAGGGCCAGTTTATTGTCGTAAGTTATATACTGGTTTCTTCAGGTAACTTGATAAAAATCTTAGAGCAGAATTGTTTTTAAAATGATTCCTTTTTGCAAAGCATGTTGTTGATCCTTGTTGCTAAATGAGAAGGTGTTTTGTGGAGTGTTGTGGTCTTCCAGCTTTTCTCAGACTAACATAACTGTATTAAGGTTTAAGAGGATTGCAGAACTATCTTAGATAAGCATAAAGTCATGCTGAAGGTACCAGCAGGGTACTAGGAGACCTTACAACTGAGGAGAAACATTTTGGTGTATCCACCTCCTGTCAGAATAGAGAAGTGGGACAGACCCTTACATGGAATTCTCATACATAATCTTCCAGGAAATTTAACCTTTGCTTGCATAGCTAAAACTTTAGTTTTTGCTGACAGACAGCCTGCTGCAGTCTTGTAAAACAGCAAGAAATGAAAGGTGAGCCTGTCTAAGCGTTCTTCTCATTTCTTTTCTGCTTCTACAGCTGAAAAAGGAAAACAAAGGTTTATTTGCACTTAATGGCTGTGATTTCCTGCAATGAAACATACACATAGACTGCACACATGAGTATTCTTTAATCATAGAATCATAGAATCACCACCAGGTTGGAAGAGATGCTCTGGATCATCGAGTCCAATCATTCCTATCAAACACTAAACCAAGTCCCTCAGCACCTCATCCACCTGTGCCTTAAGTGATTTGATTCATCATAAATGCCTCATGTTTTTTCTTTTTTAGTGACTTGGCTTATATCGATTTTCTGGATTATTTTTGTTTGCTTGTTTTCTCCTTGGATCATCAAGGTCTCAGAGCCAAGTTTTTCAACATATTTCAAGTACTTTGCTAGCAGTAGGCTTTGTTATTAGATGTCTGCTTAAAAGAAAGTGATGAAGGGTGCTGCTTGTGGCGGTCTTTTAGTCAATGCATGAAAAAGTACGGTCTGCTTTGTTCCTCCTTTGGGAGTTGATTCCCAGTCAGTGAGAAATGTAGCAGGAGTGGCTGGTTACTTTTCTGGCTGCCATCCACTTTGCTCCCACAGAGCTTCCTGCTCCAGCAGTGATCCTGGTCTCGTGATGCCCTGTGTGTGTGTTTGAGCTGTGTCCGTGCTGCTGATTTCATTCAATATACCAAGTTAATGCATTTGTGGCAGCTCAGGAACAGACTTAGATCCCAATCAGCCGNTTCAACACAGGCCACAGGCAAGCAGTCAAGGTATTCAAACTTCTTCAGCGGCACCATTTCTGATTTTGCATGCAGTTAATTCCACTAATGCTGGTGGAGAAAAATCCCTGTGTCAGGTTTTCATTATTACTTTACCCCACTTTTCTACTCATTATCAAAGACATACTTTACTTTCTCTCTGCTGAAAGCTGCTAATAGTGATTAGGGTTACGCCACGTGTTGTTAGAATTTTAGTGCCCATGGGCTGTTTTCACTTTAAGCTTTGAAAAAAGAGGGGGAGAAAGAGACATGACATGACTTACTGTTGGGGTTTTTGGTTTTTTGTTTGTTTGTTTTAAATTGTAGTTTGTGTAATACAAATACTTCCCTCAGCTCTTCAGATCTTTGAGGGCGTACATCTAAATTTATAGTGAATAACGTCTTACTCAGTGTGCAGGTGTTTGATTAGTTAGCTTAAATATACTTACTCTTGAATTGTTATGAATATTAAGAACTATAAGATGAGCTTCTCATCTGCTTTTTTACTTTTGTCCCAGTTTTATGTGCATCTGAGCCTCTCAACACTCACTAGAGGATGTGGGTTTATAAAATTCACAGTCCTATATTAAAATAGTGTTCATCTATTAGCAAGCAAGGCACTGCTAAAACTGTCTACTGTTTTTTGCTGTTGTTTTCAAGGTATAAAACTAT
Source organism: Piaya cayana (assembly GCA_013389865.1). Lineage (NCBI taxonomy): Eukaryota > Metazoa > Chordata > Aves > Cuculiformes > Coccyzidae > Piaya > Piaya cayana. The sequence continues at coordinate 40,735 of WAAB01018940.1, forward strand.
GCAGTGACATTTAGGTGACTTCATTTAAGGGCTCTTCACACTGAAGGAATTTACTTGGAAGCTCAAGGAAGGGGAAAACCTTACCATCTTCTAATCTTCTTATCATCTTTCTAATGGCATCTTTAGTGACAGAGCTGAATGCTGCCATATGGTGTATATGGAACTGATGGTGTTTAAAACAGATATTTAATCTCTCTTTACTGAGTGTTTTATGTGTGGTTTCTCTATTCCTATAGACTGAGACTACAAGTACATGGCAAGAAATATTTTAAGTCAATATTTTCTGTTACTGGTTTGAAGAAATAACTTCGAGTGATACCGACTTCATCCTTGAAGTTAAATTGGTGGGAAGAAGCATGGAGAACAATTTCTTAGTAATGTACGTATATAGATTTAGGAATTCTGAAATTAATTTAGACACTTAGGAATTTACAAAATCTAGCACTTGAAGTCAGTGTTACCTTAAGATGCTGGGTTTGAAACACCCAGGTAGTGCATGTCTGTATTTCAGTGGGAGCACCACCTCATACTTCTGCAGTTAATTAGACTAGACTTCATTATCTGACTCTGCTGAAAACCTGATGCTTGTCATGCCACAGGAATGCAGAAACTTTTTTCACTTTCATGGTATTTTTAGTTATTTTCCTAATATGAACAATTATGTTCAAAATACAATAAATTTAAGGTATATTGCTTGAGTCGTGCTGTGATTTCCTGGAAGAAAAACGCTCTGTAGCACAACATTTGCAGTAGCTTTTCTATTTTCTTTATAAGCTGAATATTCCTCTGCTCTGTAGAAATATTTAACAAATCTGTAGTACTGCACTGAAGTTGGAAGTTTCTAGATATTTTCAAATGTGAACTTTTATTAAAAGTGCATCTGAAACATTAGTTTAAAATTTAAGACTTTAAAGTCATAGAATTGTAGAATAGTGGAGCTTGAAAAGGACCTCAAGACATTTGAAGTCCAACTAGTTCTCTCAGCCCCAAGATCAGTCAAGGTTGCTTTGGGCCTTATGTAGGTGGATCTTAGGAACTTATCAGGTCAAGAGATGACACAAGCTCTCTGGGGAANCGTGATGCCCTGTGTGTGTGTTTGAGCTGTGTCCGTGCTGCTGATTTCATTCAATATACCAAGTTAATGCATTTGTGGCAGCTCAGGAACAGACTTAGATCCCAATCAGCCGTCCTTGTATATGGGAGACTGGGAGATGTGATGATGTGTGAGGATTGTTAGTGCTAGTAACTGGTTTTAGCTCTTGTAGTGATGAGATTATTGTAGTTACAAGACTGTATATGCTCAGATGAACCGTGATACAGAGATGCCGTTTAACACTCTTCAGCTCCCCAGAGGAAAACTACCAATCGGATGGAAATATTCTGCCCTGCAACCAAATATGGGAAAGAAGAGCAGGACTAACTGGAAGCAGCCATGGATCAAGTGGTGTTTAAAGAAAGAAAAAAAAAGTCAGGGAAATCCAGATGTTAAGGGACATCCCTTTTCAACACAGGCCACAGACAAGCAGTCAAGGTATTCAAACTTCTTCAGTGGCTCCGTTTCTGATTTTGCATACACTTAATTCCACTAATGCTGGTGGAGAAAAATCCCTGTGTCAGTTTTTCATTATTACTTTACCCCACTTTTCTACTCATTATCAAAGACATACTTTGCTTATTCTCTGCTGAAAGTTGCTAGTAGTGATTAGGGTTACGCTACGTGTTGTTAGAATGTTGGAGCCCATGGGCTGTTTTCACTTTAAGCTTTGAAAAAAGAGGGGGAGAAAGAGACATGACATGACTTACTGTTGGGGTTTTTGGTTTTTTGTTTGTTTGTTTTAAATTGTAGTTTGTGTAATACAAATACTTCCCTCAGCTCTTCAGATCTTTGAGGGCGTACATCTAAATTTATAGTGAATAACGTCTTACTCAGTGTGCAGGTGTTTGATTAGTTAGCTTAAATATACTTACTCTTGAATTGTTATGAATATTAAGAACTATAAGATGAGCTTCTCATCTGCTTTTTTACTTTTGTCCCAGTTTTATGTGCATCTGAGCCTCTCAACACTCACTAGAGGATGTGGGTTTATAAAATTCACAGTCCTATATTAAAATAGTGTTCATCTATTAGCAAGCAAGGCACTGCTAAAACTGTCTACTGTTTTTTGCTGTTGTTTTCAAGGTATAAAACTATGCAGTGACATTTAGGTGACTTCATTTAAGGGCTCTTCACACTGAAGGAATTTACTTGGAAGCTCAAGGAAGGGGAAAACCTTACCATCTTCTAATCTTCTTATCATCTTTCTAATGGCATCTTTAGTGACAGAGCTGAATGCTGCCATATGGTGTATATGGAACTGATGGTGTTTAAAACAGATATTTAATCTCTCTTTACTGAGTGTTTTATGTGTGGTTTCTCTATTCCTATAGACTGAGACTACAAGTACATGGCAAGAAATATTTTAAGTCAATATTTTCTGTTACTGGTTTGAAGAAATAACTTCGAGTGATACCGACTTCATCCTTGAAGTTAAATTGGTGGGAAGAAGCATGGAGAACAATTTCTTAGTAATGTACGTATATAGATTTAGGAATTCTGAAATTAATTTAGACACTTAGGAATTTACAAAATCTAGCACTTGAAGTCAGTGTTACCTTAAGATGCTGGGTTTGAAACACCCAGGTAGTGCATGTCTGTATTTCAGTGGGAGCACCACCTCATACTTCTGCAGTTAATTAGACTAGACTTCATTATCTGACTCTGCTGAAAACCTGATGCTTGTCATGCCACAGGAATGCAGAAACTTTTTTCACTTTCATGGTATTTTTAGTTATTGTCCTAATATGAACAATTATGTTCAAAATGCAATAAATTTAAGGTATATTGCTTGAGTCGTGCTGTGATTTCCTGGAAGAAAAACACTCTGTAGCACAACATTTGCAGTAGCTTTTGTATTTTCTTTATAAGCTGAATATTCCTCTGCTCTGTAGAAATATTTAACAAAACTGTAGTACTGCACTGAAGTTGGAAGTTTCTAGATATTTTCAAATGTGAACTTTTATTAAAAGTGCATCTGAAACATTAGTTTAAAATTTAAGACTTTAAAGTCATAGAATTGTAGAATAGTGGAGCTTGAAAAGGACCTCAAGACATTTGAAGTCCAACTAGTTCTCTCAGCCCCAAGATCAGTCAAGGTTGCTTTGGGCCTTATGTAGGTGGATCTTAGGAACTTATCAGGTCAAGAGATGACACAAGCTCTCTGGGGAAGGTCGCTGCTGTTGCAATAATAAAGGTTGTCAAGAAGCTGAGCAGCTCATTTTAATGTGTTCCATGAAGAGGTGCATGCTGGGCTTTTCCAGTTCAGCTCTTCTAGATGTAGACTGGAAAATTCTACACTTAGAATCATAGAATCACCAGGTTGGAAGAGACCCACTGGATCATCGAGTCCAACCATTCCTATCAAACACTAACCCATGTCTCTAAAGACCTCGTCTACTCGTGCCTTAAACACCTCCAGGGAAGGTGAATCAACCCCCTCCCTGGGCAGCCTGTTCCAATGCCCAAGACCCGTTCTGTGAAAAACTTCCTCCTAATCTCTAGCCTAAATCTCCCCTGGTGGAGCTTGAGGCCATTCCCTCTCATCCTGTCCCCTGTCCCTTGGGAGAAGAGCCCAGCTCCCTCCTCTCTACAACCTCCCCTCAGGTAGTTGTAGAGAGCAGTGAGGCCTCCC
>WAAB01018942.1:0-22576 GCA_013389865.1 Piaya cayana
TCCAGCATAGATAAGACATTAAATTGCTGTACTGCTTTTTATGGTGTGCCACTTTAGTTGGCCTAAGTAATGGAAGAATCAGAGGTGGAAAGCCTGAAATTCTTTTGAGGCTCTCCCATGTGTTTATTAAGCATGTCAGTATGTCTGATTTCTGTACCAAGAAAACAGAGCTGTAACCAAAACTAGAACTAGTGTATAAAGCAAGTGGGTAGAATAAGAAGAGTCAATATGGCTTTGTCAGAGGGGAATTGTACTTCCAAACCTATTAGAGTTGGTTATGATGAGTGTATAAAAGTGAACAAGGAGCTAAGAGTGATTCAGTTAGATTTCCAAAATGCTTTTGACCAGGTCCATCAGTAAAGACTCATTAAAAAATGTTTCTGATTCAGTAAGAGACAAAACCTTCTGTGGATCGGTAACTGCTTAAAAGCTGTGCAGCAATGGATAACATTAAGTTTTTCTACAACAGAGATGTGTTACAGTTTCACTGGGAATCTGTGCTGGCATTTCTTTACTACTTGTGGAAAAGGAGAAGAATAAGGTGATGATGTTTACTGATAGCACTAAGTTCTTTAGGATACTAAAATCAAAAGCCAGCTGTAAAGTGGTGCAGAAGAATTGCACAAATAGCTAAACACAAAAGTGGTGAGAAAAATAGGTTAATTTTAGAAAATAATATTTTTTTATATAGACTTGTGGTTTCTAAACTAATACTACTACCATTCAGGAAAGAGAATAATTTTGACTAGTTTGAGGAGAATACTCACTGACAGTTAAAAGTCAAACCTCAAGGAAAGAAACAGAACAAATGGAATATGTTTGTATATCACACTATTTTTCTCTCTCTCTTGCTTCTCTAGATTACAAGGAAGAGCAAGAGGAATGATCAAAGATGTGGAACATTTTCCCTATGACGAGGTAGTAAATGAAAACTAAATGGACTAAGACATTTCCATTTGGAGAAAAGGTAATCCTATGAAAGAGATTTCTTAAAATGGTGACAGTATAAGGGCAGATAGGGAGAAATCACGTATGGCTCCTCACATTAAGAGAACCGAATGGAAGGCTATAACATCCTTGGGGTCAAAACACAGGGAAGTTATTTTTCCCATAACAGAGAACTGAATGTAGAATGCACATCATCCTGTTAGAGTAACAAAAGTGGGGACGTGTTAAAAATGGAGTCGGAGCCGTCTGAGAGACAGGCCCATTGAAGACTATTATACAGTGGTCTAGAAAGAAATCTCCAATTTGGAATCACTGGGAGCTACAGGATATGCCCTGGACAGAATCAATTTGTATGTCAAATGAGTTTTTCACAAGCACCCACAGTTGGCCACTCTGGGAAAGAGGGAACCAAGCTCCATGGATCTTTGGTCTGCCCAAGTACAGATAATTTACCTTCTACTTTGCAAAGAGGATAAATTACTTTAATGAACCTTCTAATATCAACCATTTAATGTGAGGTTAGCACACATAAAGGATATTTCAAATATTACACTTAGTTTGATATTGCCTTATTAACATTAATGAAAAGCCCAAAGGGAATCATTCAGGGGGCATTGGTTATATGCTATGAATGCAACAAGCCTATATATAAGACCAGGGCTCCTTCTCCTGATAAACACCATGCCTTATATATTTACCAGGTACTAATTTTGGGGAGAATTAATCTTTATAAAATTATTACGTTAGTGTGTCCTAGTTATGTCAAAGTATAGAGCTGGGGGCTTCTTCATTTATATAAATATTGCTGAACATTTAATTTCAGATTCTTAGTCTGGTGGATAATAAAAAATGACTACCCACCAAACTTGTAGCATTAAATGGAGACTATATTTTTGGCAGCTCATCGGAGAGGGATTAATGTTACTGGAATTGCTTTGTTTCTAAGCAATGCCTCCTTAAAAACAGCTTCCTCTGAACACATATTTCTATTTTATTGAGGAAAAGGAAATACAGTATTAGAAATCAATGTTTTTAAAGAGTAATTTAAAGAAATCTAATCTTGGCAGATGGTGAAATATTTTCAATTTAAAACAAATAGTATTTCTGTCATCCAGCTGGCTTTTTAAAATTAGACCATTACTCCTTGATAAGTTAATTACAAAACAGAAAGAGACTCAACCAATCTAAAAAAGCGTATTAATGAAAGTATATAGCACATGTCTAGGAGCTGCTTTTACTGATTTATTGGTGAAATTTTACTTTTTATATGAAAACCTTGCCTCAAACATCTTAAATCATAAGGAAAAAAGCTCACTTTTTTCACCCAATCACAACTAATTTTTTTACAGTGGTACACTGATGGACTATTGTTTTTCTGTGCTATCATCCATTATAAAATATGACAGCATCATAATTGAAATTATTTAAAATATAGTGCATTTAGATAATTCTTTACTTCAGTATAAATATGACTACATAAGTAATGCTGCTACTGGAAATTGCTAGGATGAGGTACCAAAATGGAATTATTGCTCAGCAGGCCATATTCCTCTGGGCATAGGAAATGAAAAATATCAGAGAATCTTTTGAAATGCAAAAAGATAAGAGGAATAGAAGCAACACTTTTTATTGTTTTTGAGGCCTGGCCATCTTTAGTCAAATCTTTATACCGCAGGGTAGGTCCCCAGGATCAGACACTGCAGAAGTTTTACATTGCACGGGCACTTAGGCTCCATGCAGACATGAGAAATGTAAAATGACGTTTCAGCAATGGGCTGGGATGTCTCCAGGTCCATCAGCTGAATCCTGGTCTCACTGAAATCACTGGTAAGTCTTCCAGCCTAGTGCAGTCACAGTTTCACCCCAAGTATTTTGGGTAAATGCAAGCAAAACTCACAAAGAAAATTGCATTGGGTGATTAGTTTTGTACTATCTGCCCATGGATGTCTCAGTAATGACTGCATTTTGGGCTTCTTAAGAGTAAGAGCCAGCCAAAGTTCCCAGTCAGAATCCTTCTTCATTAGTGCTGGAGTCTCAACTATGCCTGAGCCAAAGTCATGGAAGGTATCAGTCTAAAAAGTTACTAGTAGGAATAGTGACAAGCTAGGATCCAGATCTGGACTAGAATCTTGTCCCTGGCTAGTTTAATAGTACCAGAATTGTCCCAGAGAGCCCACTGGTTTGGCAATCTGTCTGGGAGCCTGACTGGTAAACCCACTTCACCCCAAATACTATTTAACCTCAAGAAACTGGAATAAAAATATAATGGAAGAGGAAAAGATTTTAAACCATAACAAAAAAACCCAATACATATCTTCCTTACCCCAAAACGTTGCTCTCCTAAAGTGGACAAGCAGGCTTAGCCTTTTCAGATACTGTACAGTTTCATAGAAACAACACCCTCCACTCCTCCAAACAGCCAGTATTTGTTATCTCTGCCATTTTTCTGCAGTCTCACACTAGTTGGCACACACAATAGAGGCTGATGTTATCTTCTTATGGCTATTTAATTACATACCTAGTCCAATAACAGCCATCTGACAATTCATGGGCACTGATCTTAGGTCAAGCCAGTGTTCCATTTTCCTGCACTTATTTCAGCAAAAAGTGTTTCCGCCCAATATATTAATCTCTGAGTGCTACCACACCGCACATCTCCCCACCTTGACCACAGCCAGAACAATAACATCATCTGCCATCAGGCTCCTGATCTTTTATTTAGCACTTGTCCTGTCCCAGTTGGCCAAGAGGTGTCCAGAGTTTCACATCTACAAGATTGTTTGACCAGAACACAGGTGAGCCAAGATTGTGATAAATGGCAGCTGCTGGCGATGCATTAACTGTATCTAGTGATGTCCAGCACTAGTTAAAGTCATAAGAAATTTTAAGGAGAATGTGTTTGTAGACAATTTTTGCACTTCAAATGCAGGGAAAAAAAGCAGATGATAGAGTAACCCCACCAACTGCTTTCAATACACACTGTCTGGTGGTAATTTTGAACCCAGGACTGTTTTTGTAAAGGTCCTTTTTTATTTACATGTGAAGTTGCCTTTATACAAAGTTTTCTGTATTACTCTTCATGTCATTAATATCTCAGAAATAACAAACAGCAATAAATTGGAATGTTGCTCATCATCCTGAATATGATGCAAAATTTAGGTAGACACTAGGCTTTTGGCTGTAGCCCCTCCTTCCTTTTAATGAACAGCAACACAGGTACCACTGCAAAGTTTGTAACTTTAGACTATTAAATGAGAATAAACAAGGGAAGAAATTACTTCCATTTTCAGGTAGTATACTAGTGCAGAGTTCAGCATAACCTGTAAGGGGAAACCTCAGATTAACCAGTCTGACTATTTCTTTAAAAGTTGCATAGCTGGTCAGCATCTTTTACCATGCACTCCTACCATCATGCAGATAATTAAGTAGAACATCCCAGGTGAGCATAGGGAGGCCCTAAAATTAAATCCCTGAGCTTCACGTTGTCATTGTAATTATCTGTCTTTCTTATTAGATTTTTTTGTTTTATTGCATCTGTCCTGTGCTGTAGGAATGACAAAACACAATTTGACACAAAATATTCAGAATGGTTTCTTGTTAAGTCAAGGGCTTATATTCATTTTCCCAGACTACATGCTCTTTCTTTCCTTTACTTTTAATCACAAATATTCATGTCAGTGAGAGACATGGTAATGATGTTCACCTCTTCTGTTTAGAGGGAAAACCTGTCTGGTGGTATTTGTTTCACCTTCATCTTACAAAGTGACACAGTCTAAGTACCCTGAAGGACAAGCATGTTAGCTCTGCAGTTTGGATTTGGGCTTGTTCCAGGTTACACCATTTTTCCAACACCACTAATTACCACTGTGGAACACTTTGTATTTTAATACAACTGAAATTACTTTCTTCGCATGCAAACTTCTAATTTTCACAGAGGAATAACGGAAGTCAGAAGTTCTGTACAAAAAATAAGCGGCACTGAAAACTGGACTTTGCATCATTATTCATGAGTTCATGTTAACATGCATTAGGGAAGTTACTGTTAACATGACAGCAGAGATCCAAGCTCAGGTTCCAGTTCTGTCATTTGCTTGTGGCTTTTTGGCAGGAGTTTCTTGAGTTGCTTCATGGTGGAGCAATGTGCAAGGTCAAGTGGGGAGTGTCACTGAAGACATTAGGGACTGCGTCCAGCCTGGGAGAATGTAGTCACCCAAAGTAAGTCCATTATCAAGGACTGTATTTGACTCCTGTGATATTTATCATAGTTATTAATGCACCATCTCAAAAGGTCAAGTGACTTGCATGAGATTCGCAGTTTTCATTTGAGGAAAAATGTGTCTCTAGCCTTGTACTTCTGGCAAAAAGATGAAAATGTAAGTGTACAAAGGCTGAAGATGTAGAATGATACTTAAAAAAATCATTAAAAGACAAAAAACATATTAAGTCTCCTTGATCTGATGCTACAATCTGGGAGACAAATTCATGATCTTTGAATGTCAGGGATGGGAAAGATTAGGACAAACAATAGAAAAAAGAGTGGGGGAATCTTCCAAAATATTAATAATTTAAAGATGATACTTTAGATAAGTAAAACATAATACATAAGATGATACTTTATTGTAAGTTACTTACTGAAAAACCAAACCATACTATATCAAGTCAGTGCAAGATGAAGAATCCATTCAATGTTCTAGGCAATCATCTTTCTGGTTGTTACCTCATTTTAGTCAGTCACAGTTACTAATTGAAAAGCTGACCCGTGTTGTTGCACAGTTCATCCACAAAAGCCACATCTGCTAATCTAGCACAAAATTTTTCTTCCACAATGGCCTCAAGCTCTGCTTCAGGGCTGGTGCCTCCCACTAATCAGTTAAATATGCTTAATTTTATTTATAAAATGAAACCAGTTTTTACATGAAGTGCAGCAGGGTTCTGCTGACTACAGTTTGTTGTGGGATGATTAAAAATGGCCAGGTCTGAAATACTGCTTTGATTAGTGTTTTTTGGAATAGTGAATTGCTGTAACAAAAAGTAAGGCAGTTTAGCAAGCTTCCAACTGCTACAAAAGGATACATAAAACTCTTAGGTAAAAGTTTGGTTGAAGAATTACACTGAGCGTGTAAGCTTTTTTGGGGAGGATTTTCACACTTGCCCTAGCTCCAGTATTGTGCAAGCACTGCATCCTTTGCTAGCTGGGGGGAAGTTTTTTTAGTGCAAGCATTGCGTGTTCCATCTCTGAGTATCCTGTAAAAGGCTTCACACAGGCTCAGTGTTGGAAGCATGGAGTAGAAATTGTGGCATATTGCACATGAAGAGGGAAGGGATGACTCTGCTGCCTGTGTGGACTGCCAGCCTTTGCTGGAAGATGATTTCAGTCCTCACTTTCAACTGGAATGAAGGTGACGCAGTGAGGAATCAAAACTACAGTTGTGCATCCCACTTCTGACTTAGAATTTTTGTACTGGCCTTCAAGAGATGGGACACTCGAGTCTCTATCTTCTACCATGAGTTCTAACAAATAGTGCATGATGATGGCCTGTAAATGGTTAACTTACTCTCTTAAGTTTCACCACAAAACTAATCTGAAGTATGCCAAGCAGCTTTCATTCTTTTAATAGTGCTCTGTAAGAATGAGGCAGGGGGCTGGGTTGTTGGATTTTTCTTAATTCCTGTGCATTTTGATTTGGTTTTTGTTGCTTTTTTTCCTTTTTGTTTGGGGTTTTTTTGCTTTGGTTGGTTTTTTGTTGATTTTTTTTTTTAAATTTGGATTCTGCTTTTAACTTGCAGTTCAAATTTGCAGAGTGTCATTTTCTTGGAAACATATGCTCCTAACAAAACTGAATTTGTATATCATTCACAGATAAGAGTTCCTACAGAATTTTCTGGCACTAGAACAAGTATTTTTTTATTAGCATTTGGTATTGCTGCCAGAGTATGAAGATAGACCATCTTTATTGAACTTGATGGCTCCAAGACTCCTTTTCGATTAGCTAGTCAGTAGTTAAATTTTCAAGGGAAAGGCATAGCTGTTTCAGAAGTGAAGTCTAGTAGTTCTTCAAAAATGTCTTCCCTTTCATGTCCCCTGACATAAGGGAAAAACTTAGTATTTCAGAAGTTTCTAATAACTGTCTTCTAAAAATCATAGCATTAGAAATTTGCTTTAAGTGACCATTCTTACTTTTCACTTTGAACCCATTCTCTGTGGTTCCACTTCATTTGTTTGGTTCATCTGCAGCTGGCAGACTTATAACACTCTGGAGTCTAGTCACAGCCAGGTCTTCTTAACATGAGATGTTGTATAAACACACCGACAAAATGATGCTCCATCATTTTGAGACAACTGAGAATTTGACTTGAACATTATCCTAAAGATGACTACACATCCAAGTAAATTGAAGGTTTATTGGTCAATATGCTACCTTGCCATAGAACATGATGGGCTGGCTTTATCTTGGCAGTAACTTATCTTTTGTCACATTTGTAGTCTTAAGGTTGCAGCTCTATGTTAAGATATCTCTATTTTCTTCTCATGTGTATTAATAATATTTTTTTTTCTGCTTTTATCACAGCTGGAGACTGCTAGAAGGTATTTGGGAGCCTACTGAACACAACTTCTCATATTCTTCCCCTGGTGTGGACCTGCTCCAGGAGCAGTGAGTGGATTGCTGAAGGGTAGGAAAGAACTAGTGATATGATAAAAAGAGACAGCTAAAAGAAATAGTGGTGGGTTTAACCCCTCCCATGTAACAATGCTGTTTCTTCTACCTTCAGGTTCATCTGCCTCTCACACACTCTCCTACCAAACATGCCTACCTTTCAAAATTAGCCCAGCTTTGGAATGAATGTGTCAGCAGCTCTAAGACCCCATAGGGTGTGATTATCTTATTTCCTGCCTGTTGACTATGTTTAAATGTATGCCAAACTGGAAAGGTCATTTTTCTAGTGCAGCTCTCGAGTACACTTAATAATAGGCTTGTTACTGACTGACCTTCTGTACCTACAGAGATTAAACATCTTGGACAAATTTTCATTGCTTGAATCTGTGCCAAATCCTTTTAATGCGTGAAGGACTCGATCACTTTTAAACCAGTGGTGTAAAGCAAACAAGGCTCAGTTGTTTGATGCCAAAGGGACTGCTTGATTTCTGCAGTAAAGAAACAGAAATTCTTAAGCACCATGGGGATAGCAAAATAAAATGTATCTGTGGAGATCTTTGTTGATAGTCTAATCTGATTGCTAGGTATGTCCTGCCTGGACCAGACTAAGTGAGACAGCAGCAACCAGCAGTACTACAGCTGTGCTATCTTGCATGACAAAAACATGTTCTGTGCCCAGAGCTTACCATGTGAAGCATAAACTTAGCTTTCAGTATGAGGGATTTACTTTTTAAGTACTTATATTGTGGAAATTAAAGTAAATTAGATCATGTTGTAGTATTTGTTCTAGCAACTGGAACTGACTCTGCTTCCATCATATTTAGACTTGAATGTAGCTGAAAAATCTTACTCAATCTAGAACTCAGTCTAGAATAGGGATATTTTTAGGGCTCTCTTTATGCATACTGGCCATTAACATTACACAGCATCTGGCAACGCTGGCTTTTCTGATTATCCTGAACCTTGCTGAACAGAATTTTCTGTATCATTTAAGAGCAATTCTTTGCACTGTCTGTGCTCTACGTCTTCTCCTCCGAAGCAGAAATGATAACACGTGATGTCTTAAAAAAAGATAAGTAACCTTCCACTACATACCCTCTGTCTGCAGTAAGTTCTCTAGATGTCGTACATGAGGTTCACCAGGAAAATTCATCATGGCACATTACCTACTTTATTTATTCATTCCAATTGATACAGCTACTAAAAATATCTGGTTTTACATGAGCGAGTCTTTTCCTCTGTCATGTGTCAGTCTGCAGGATCTAATTCTGTAACTAAGTTTACAAAAGTGAAGACAAGATGAATGGGCTGCATTCACCTACTAAAAATGTGAAATCACATCCTCTAAGCATATCTGATGATTTAAAAAATCCTTAGGACAGATAGCAATTAAAAGTTTAAAAAAAGGAGGGGGAGGGATTTCATCCACCTTTCAATACTTATTTCCTCCTCTTCACTGTATTTCCATTTTGTTGTTTCTATCCTCAGATAAGCATTCTGTCACAAAACTAATTTTGCCATTTTGTATGTTTTTTTTTTCCTCTTTACTTCTGCATATTCTAGGTTACACTACCATTATGTGAGAGAATATTTCTACTTATTACTAGGCATTTCCTGTATTTTTATGGTAAATGAGTGTGCGTTCATATTTAAATGAGTATTTGAACCTATTTGTCATTAATATTGTTTAAACAATTTTAAATTGTTTAGCCTGGAGAAGAGGAGGCTGAGGGGAGACCTCATTGCTCTCCACAAATACCTGAAGGGAGGTTGTGGAGAGGAGGGAGCTGGCCTCTTCTCCCAGGTGACAGGGGACAGGACAAGGGGGAATGGCCTCAAGCTCCGCCAGGGGAGGTTTAGGCTAGAGATTAGGAGGAAGTTTTTTACGGAAAGGGTCATTGGGTACTGGAATATTCTGCCCAGGGAGGTGGTTGATTCGCCTTCCCTGGAGGTGTTTAAGTTACGAGTAGACGAGGTCCTGAGGGACATGATTTAGTGTTTGGTGGGAGTGGTTGGACTCGATGATCCAATGGGTCTCTTCCAACCCGGTGATTCTGTGATTCTGTGAATATGACTGAAACCAAGTTCAGCATCAATCAATGGCTGATTAGTGGTCTTAGTATATATGGCAAGAATATGCAGATAACAGTACAATTTTGAAGGACAGGGTTACTATTACAAAATTTTTTGCACACCCTGGACTTTTATTGATACTTCCACTATCAATTGGATGACTGAATGTAGCCTAGCTTCTCACCACTAGAATTGTTTTTGCTTAAATCATGAGTGAAGACTGCACTGACAGCAGACCACAGAAAAACTTGCAAAACCTAAGCTTGTGGTTTAACATTAGACAATAAATCTCCCGTGTGCTAAGACCCACAGGATGACCCTAATTGTAGCTTGCTGGGCAAACATGCATAGGGACAATGTCTGGAGGAAAAAAAATTCTTTCACTCAATCATTTCCTTCTGTACTCAGAGGCAGATTGTAGAATGCAAGATGTGATGAAAAAAAGTAGCTGCAAAAATACAGGGCAGCCCAGTCTTTTTTCAGAGGTGGTGCTGGACAGCACGTCTGCAAAAGAAGGTGGGTTTGGCAAAAGTACTAAGAGGATCTACCTCTGTGAAGGTTGTGAGGTCATGCAGATACCACTCAAATACCTATGAATATTTGAGCTGCAGCTGCTGTCAGAAATTAAAGTCGGGGTTTGGGGTTTTTTTTTGTTTGCTTTTTTTTTTTCCCCCAGGGTAATTCTATAGGTAGAATTATATTTTTGTTCTTAGGACAATATCACTCCTCACAAGGAGAGCCTTGTTCCAAAATAACAAAGAATGCCTTTTTCCTTAGTTTTATTTTCACAGAATAAATGTGTCCACACAGGGATCCTTATATTCATAAATGTATAGCTAGATTTTTACTGGTTCATTTTTCAGTTTAGACAAGTCTTAAAACTATTATTGATTTTAAAAAATGAGGAAAAATCGGAAGAGTATTGATGCTGGGGTGTCCTGGGGATGTTATCCTTGTATGCAAAATCCATGGCTGAGTCAGGATGAATCTGGACCACTGCAGAAAACACTGTCAGCAACAGCACTGTGTTTAGCAAATTAAGAAAAAAATATACAATGCAATAGAAAGGATTCAAAAAAAGCAACAAAGATGGTTAGACACATGGTTGTGTGTTTCACAAGCACTGAGCTCTCTTAAAATAACATGGAAGTAAGAAAGAAAAGCCAGAAAATTATATATCAGCAGTACTATTTCTAAAAAGAATGGTTTTCAAAATTTTCCATGAGGCATTAACAGCTCTTTAAGGGATAATCTTTATTGCTTTGTACATTACAAAGCAATAAACAGCTGCTGAGATTGATTAATAGCCAAAGCAAAGTTGAGGCATGTAATCAATCTAGAAAGCCATTTATTGTGAGTATACTACAAAGCAATGAGATTATTGCAGTTGCACAACAAACCATAACAGAGAAAACAGACAGACGCACACACACAGATGCGCACACACACACGTGCATGCACACGCACACAGCATAACCAGTTGTTTTCTTTTCAAGGCCTGCTGTGCTATGCTGTCTTTTTCTCAAGCTCTCAAATGACAATCACTTTGACTAAGGCTGGCAACTGGCCTTACAGCAAGCGATCTTTTTTAAAAAATAATGTGCCGAGAACTTCAGCGTTACCTGAGTGAGAAATAATATTTGTTTTTTGGTTCTGTAACTAGAAACACAAAATTCCACATGCATTCATCTTGTCCTTGGAACTGGTACTACTATTCATATTACAAAGAAAAACAAAGAACTGCCTTACCGATTGAAAAATTATCTAATTTGTGCTACAGCAGAGCTAATTTATAAGTGAAGTGCTCTCTACTTTTGATTTTTTTTATGACTAGTAAATTTTTAGTTACTAGTAAATCACTTCAAAGTTTTCCATGGGAATACTGAATAGGACAGCTGGGTCTGTGATCCAGCTATTTCAAGCAAATATGTCACCCCATTATTTTTTATACAATTTTAATATAGCTTTTGATAGTATAAGGTTTTCACTTTCTCCAGTCTTCCTGGGAGGCTGTTTCAGAATTTTACGTCTCCAGGGGTTTTAAACCTTTTTAAAATATTTCCGTTTTGAGTTTTCCAGGTCAGATAATGCCTCTTTGTTCTTGAAACAACATTGTCTTTTAGCATAAATTGATCTTTATCTTTGTTAAATTGATTATATGGAGAGAGTCTTGGCACTCTACTTCACTTTCGCAGAATGAACAAGCCATGCCATTATAGCCTTATGCCATGATAAATGCAAATCTCTTGATCAGTCTCACTACTCTTCTCTGCACCCATCCCTGACTCAATCCCTCACTCCTGGACGTGGATGTTCTGGATGGCACCAAGCTCCAGAGAGGCTCTCAGCCTCCTCCACCCACACTCACTACACTGTCTTCAGGAAATACCTCACTCAGTATAGCCAGGGATCAAATTTGCCTTTTTTATCATCCCTTAACATCCAAAGCTGGTGGTTAACTTGAGCTTCCAGGCACAGCTTGCATATCCTTGTTTCTGAACTGATGACCTTGCAATTTATGACAGAAATTTGTATTCGTTCAGAAGGGCACAAGCTTGCAATTTGCACTATTAAGTTTCATTCCATTTCTATTACTCTAGATCTCAAGGTTATTCAGGTCTTCCTGTATCATATTGCCATCCCCTTCCATATTAATTATGTCTCTCACTTTTGTGTCATCAGCAAATTTCATTAACAAACTCCATCTTCCAATTTTGAGGTAATGCATAAAAATACAACTGAAGCTGTATCCTTGAAGAACTCTGTTAGTAAAACACCATTCAAAGATGTGTATCACAATAGAAGGAACTGAATTATTCAATTTCACATTTGCAGGAAATACAATTCAGTTCAGTGAAAATTAGATTTCACATCCTAGTGTACATAAAATTTCCAAACTCTTGCCTACATAATCTGAACTACTTCATACCTGAAATTACCTTAAATTCAGTAACACCTACTTAAAATATTAGAATGAGGATTTTCATCATTCCATGTACACCCTTCTTCACCACTATAAAAATTGGAGTCTAAGAAATGTACTCATGGTGTAGTGGTCACTTTGATTTGTTTCTAAGCATTTGATTTTGGTAGTTACAGTATTTGTTTTAATGTTATTTTTTACCCTAGTGGTCAATTTTACCAGCCAGTCTTACATTTAATTTCTCTTCACTTTCATACTATCCCAACAAATCACAGCTTTCCTGGAGAAGATGATCCCCACACTTGAGATCACATTCTCCGTTAACTCCTGTTCTCTGTGGGTCTGAAAGTTCAGATTTCCTCATTCTCCCACTTTGGGCAGCTGTACCATTCTTCTCGCAGAAAACACTGGGCTGAGATTCACACCTTTTTAGCTCTTCCCTATTTTTTATCTGTTTTCCATTTGGAGAATTCAGTGTCAGCAAGATCAATAAAAATCTCTCAATAATTATGTAATATTTGGGGGTTTTCCTGTTAGTATTCTATTTGCAATTTTATTTTCACTGCAGTGCATGATCTTCTATCACAAATTTTAAAGACAAGTTCCATTTACAGCAGCCAAACTGAAGCTCATACCCATCTCAGCTGCATTTAATGCTACATTTGTGTTGCTGATCAATCTGAAAAGAGTGAAAGAGGCCTTGTTTTTTTCCAGCAGTGTAAATGGCCTCTTGTTATCACTTAGCAGAGAATGACCTAGTGGAAGCTTGGTTTGCTGCACTGGCACGGTACTGCAGAGAGAGGATAGTGGGTGGTACAGAGGGAGCAAGCAAAGTAAGCTGGATGATTGCATTGTAACCTTGTGGGAAGTGCAGCATAATGCCAGTGTAACTGGACATACAAAGAAGTCCTCTGCAAATCACCCACCGAATATCAAGAGTTTATGCTAGTAGAACTTCTGCCAGTCAAACTGCCTTGTTCAGACAAGGCCAGCAACAGGAGTGCACAGAAGAGGAGATAGGCATTTCTGTGGACACACGTTGGTGGGTGTTGGAAAGGGGAAGGGCAGCTGGGCTCTACCCTCATCCCTTGCACTGCTGCCACTGTGCAAGCAGCCACCAGGATGCTTGCTCGTGAGGTGCCCTGAGGCTGTGCACACCACTGTTGCTGCTGCTGCTGGCCTTGTTTGAACTAGAAAGTTTTACTGGCAGAAGTTCTGCTTGCATATGCTACTGACATAGCTGTTTTGGCAGGATGTGTTCACATTTGGCTGTTTTTAAAAGATGCAGTATGTCCTTAGAGCATCAGGATCTTATCAGGAAAAGAAGTCTGGCATTATGGGAGGCTAACCCTGAATACCTTATGCCATGTTTGGTAGACTGCCTTCTGGTAATTTTTTGCAGCATATTGTAGAACTGCCATTGTATACTGTGAGTACAATGTCATGTGATATAATCTGGGTAAATATTAGGTCACACTTAAAAGAAAAATCTATCTTATATGTTGTTTCCCCATATTGCAGATATCTTACTGCCAGGAACCCAGACTGTACCAAACAGAACAGCTCTCTTGTTCAAGTAGGGCAGATGAGAGGAATCTTTCATATCTAAAGAACAGCCTAAAATATTGAGTACGGTTTCTTACTGTATGTAAGAGACGATGAATGGTAGCTAGCTATTTGCAATAAGTATTTGTTAAACTACATGAATAAATTATACTTTCAAGTCATACTGTGAAAACTGGATGAGAGAAAATTTCAGGCCTGGATGTCAAGTTTGTGTCAGCCTCATATCACGTTCAAGCTGAGTAAAGAGCTGCCTAAAGAAAAGACAGCAGAGAAATAGGTGGTGCCATCTTTCTGGAAAGCTGTGCCGATCTGGGCAGTTCAGCATTATTTGGCATGCTCAGTCTCCAGTGAGCTAGACAAAATTAAGTATTTCCTGCTGCATGGTCTTTTCATGCTGGGTAACGTACTGGAAATAAGAGATCAACCTGAGACAACAGGCTTTGCTAACTGTAGTGGAACAGTAAATAAGGTTTACGTCCAATTCGGTCCCATCTTGTTTTGAATACATAAAACAGAAGCAGTGCTTCTCCATGGTGATCTCTCTAGAGAGTATTTTATACTGATGTGACCAGGGAGAAAGCCTATGCTTGCCTCCTTACCTATCCTGTTTTCACCAACGGTGTTACAAAGCTAGATCTGGCAACAGAGACAAGACAGCTCTGGTTGGAAAGGTGTTTGTCAAAACAAAACTACTGCAACTGGAAAAAACCAACATACCCAGAAATATCCACTAAACCACAAAACTCTAATTAAGCAGTCTCCTGAAAAAAAAAAAACATTAAGGGTCTCATAGAGTCCCATCATATGCCAAGTGGAGTCTCAACACGTTTCCTGAATTCAGCACAAAATCAGTGCTAGTACTTTCGTTTTTTTCATGATGTTTCCAGCTATTAGAGACAAGTGCATTTTTTACTTAGCTATCATGAATGTAGAATATATAGATGGATGGAAAATACACAGAGCTTAGAGACCATAAACATGCGTGGAACCTGCTGCATGGACCTCTGTATAAACACACATGGAACATGAGTTTCTAAACAATGTGTCTGATGTGTTATAGACATACAGCACCTGTAGTCTGGCACAGAAGTTATGGCATGATCGTGTATGTGTTGTCCTGTACATGGACTAAGATTTCTGTTTTAGATTTTCTGGGTAGAAATCAAGATGTCCAAGTTCTATAGACTGTTTTATTGAAAATACATACTTATGCATTTGGTTCCACAACCATTAAAAATAACCTGAAGTACTTTGGGTTTGTTCCAATGATACTGTGTGTTATTGGTTTAAAGCAAGTGTGTTCTGTAAATGACGAATGTGCTTACTCACTAGTTTGCAATAGCTTTGTTTTTGCTCTGTGAAAGTTTTGGGTTTAACTTTTTGGACTTCTGCTGAATATTGACATATCAGTATTCTTAATATATGCTCCCCTTTCCCTCCCACCAACTGCTGGTAGATACAGTTTGACAGCAGAATGTGTTAAGAGGAAAGGCAGAAAATGCTGATGTAGAAACCTTGAGAAAGTAACCAAGATCACTACCTTAGTACACTAGCCCTATTATGGTGAATTTCCTTCCTAAGTTAGCCACGTGTGTGTTCAGTGAGGTACCTAAAGGCTTATGTATCTCAATAGTTTTGACTTTGACCCCATCTCCATCCCTGAAAATCTCTTCCATTTTGGTCAGGTCTTGGTATCTTTCACCACAGGGTTACATTAATGACAAGAGCACTATCCCAGCTCAGTGTGCTGTCCGTAAGGAGTGTACAAGCTGGTTATAAAAGGAAAACCTTGAACCACCAAACTTAAGACTGTGTCTTGTGAAAAAAACAAACTGCCTTTTCTTCTTCTTCACCCACCTGGGACTCTTACCTTGGCTTTTAGGCTTTACATTGGATTGCAGCCTCTATGATCTTCACATTTTCCTTCCATGTCTCTTTATTCTTAAAAAAAAAAAGGCTATTTCCCCAAGTATCCCCTCCTGCTCTGACTGAAGAAATTTGGGTCTTAAACTCTGTAGCAGCACCAAAGTCATGCAGAGTTCTGTCTCTCAAGTTGGGTCAAAAGGCAGACTAGAAGAAAAGCAGGCATTTTGCTAACATAACAGGGATTTCCAGTCACTGGCAGAGGCAGCAGAATTAACAGGAAATCAATGAAAGCAGTCATTGATGTAGGGACAATCGCATAGCAGGTGTGCAGCTGGTAGACAGCTCACAGTGCTTAGCTGGTACAAGAAGTCTTTACGCACCATGCGTCAGCAGAAGCACATCAACTTGAGGATATTTCACTTGGGAAGCTATCATAGCTCCACCAGGAAAGCTCAGTTTTTTACTGATGGGACTGAATGCATGCAGGGAATCAAGTGCTGGCCAGTATGACAGTTTGCAGGACGCTGGCAGTGACCAAATCACGCTGAGCAATGCAAGCTAGAGATTGATAATGGCAGTTTCCAAAATCTTACACTGCAGCCAAACCTGGAAAAGATTTTAAGACAACAAAAACCCCCAAATCTATCACAGAATATTTAAGGTTGGAAAGGTCCTCTGGAGATCGTCCAACCCACCTGCACAAAGTAGTAAATACAGCAAGTTACTTAGGGACTTTTTCAGTCAGGCTTTGAATATCTGCAAAGAGGGAGACCACACAACCTCTCTGAGCAACCTGTTTTAGTGTTTGACCACCCTCACCATGGAAATTTATTGTTATGCTTAAATGGAGTTTCCTGTATTTGTGCCCACTGCCTCTTGTCCTTTCACTGGGCACCACCAAGAAGCCTGGCTCCATCTGCTTTGCACTCTTCCTTCAGATATCTTTATACACTGATAAGGTCACACCCAGAGCCTTCTCTTCACCAGGGGAGATTTAGGCTAGACATCAGGAGGAAGTTTTTCACTGAAAGGGTCATCAGGCACTGGCAGAGGCTGCCCAGGGACGTGGTTGATTCATCTTCCCTGGAGGTGTTTAAGGCACGGGTGGACAAGGTGCTAAGGGTCGTGGTTTAGTGTTTGATAGGAATGGTTGGACTCGATGATCCGGTGGGTCTCTTCCAACCTGGTGATTTTATGATTCTATGATTCTTCTTTAGGCTGAAGAGTCCCAGCTCTTTCAGCCTTTCATCATGTGAAACATGCTTCAGCCCCTTAGTCATCTTCACTGGGCTTGCTTTAGTATGTCCACATCTCTCTTGTAGTGGGAAACCCATGACTGGACCCAGCACTTCAGTTGTGGTGTCACCGGTGCTGTGCAGAGGAAAGGGATCACCTCCCTCCACTTGCTGGCAATGCTCTTCCTAATGCAGCCCAGGAGGCTGTTGGCCACCTTTGCAGCAAGGGGATGTTGCTGGATCATGTTCAACTTACTGTCAACTGTAATCCTTTCCTGCCAAACATCTTTCCAGCTGGTTGGTTCCCAGCATGTACTGGCGCACAGAGTTATTCCTCCTCAGGTACAGGACTTTACATTTACCTTTTCAAACTTCTTGAGATTCCTTTCAGCCCATCACTCCATCTGGTCAGGGTCTCTATGAATGGCAGCACAACCGTCTGATGTTATCAGCTACTCCTACCAATTCTGCATCTTCAGCAAACCTGGTTGCAGGACATACCACTGATAACCAGCCTCCAGCTGCATTTTGTGCTACAGATCTTCACTCATTGACCTCAGCTATTCAGCCAAATTTCAGTCTGGCATACTATCCACTTAAATGGCCTGTACTTTAACAGTTTGTCTGTGAGCGCACAATGTATTTTTCTCAACCCTTTTGGCAGCAGAGTGCATGCAGAATTTTGTTTTCACTTAGAGGGGCATCCAGTACACCTGGAAGTGACTGCCCCCAGAGGTAGAAACACAGCCCTACCATTTGCCATGGACTCATCCAGACTGCACTGGAACAGGGTGAGACTTCAGAACACCCGCAATACATTGATAACATCACAGTATGGGGTAATGTAGAAGCCGAAGTTCTTGAGAAAAAGAACAAAAATGTTCAAGTCCTTCCAAAAGACAGTTTTGCCATAAGACAAAGTAAGGTCAAGGGACCTGCACAGGACATCCAGTTTTTAGGAATAAAATAGCAAGGTGAGTGTCGTCAGATCCCTACAGATGTGACCAACAAAATAGCAGCAATATCTCCTGCAGTGGAATTCCTCATTTTAATATCTTAAATAATGGAGAGTAATGAAGATGGAGATTCTTTCATCCTACCAATGATGCAGAGGTTAGAAAAGCCAGCAGTGCTCAGGTACTCAGAAGAACTTCTCAGGGAAATTTCCTTGCTGCTAAAATGGGCACAGACGAAGCCACAAGAGGTTCTGACTGAACTTCAGGAAACACTTTTAATACTGTGAGGGTGATGAAGGCCTAGCACAGGTTCCCCAGAGAGGCTATGGAGTCTCCATCCTTGCAGATCTTCAAAAGCTGTCTGGACATAGTCTCAGGAAACCAGGTGTAGCCATCCCTTTTTGAGCAGGGGGATTTGAGCAAGGTGACCTCCATAGGTTCCTTCCAACCTCAAACATTCTGTGTTCTGTGATCAAGAACTTGAAAGTAACTGGTTGATTGTGCTTTCTATTTGTCTAAAGCATTCATGAAATGTAATGACTGGAGGTTCTTTAAAAATCAGATAGCGGTATTGGTAAGAACTCCTTTTTCCCCTCTGTGAAGTTTTGAATTGTTTTCAGTTTATCAGCTCTTTTGGGATTTTTAAATATAAAAACAGAATAGAAGATTATTTAATATAATATATAAAATTAAGTCATGGTCATTTCTTTAGTACCTAAGTGAACAAAGTGTGCTAAAGCAGCTAAGTGTGTTTGCTGTGTATAAACAGCTACAAGTGATATGAAATACAGAACTTATTTATCAGCATATACCAGATGGTCTATGCAAAGTTGAATATGACAGGAAGATTTTTGTCCAGATTGGAGGTAGGACTGTTGTTTTGTTTTCTAAAAAAAGGAAAGAAATGGGGTTGAAGTTACACTGAAAGCTGCTCTTGCAGGTCAGGAACAAGAAGCAGCAAGTACGATCAATGAACACCTGGCAAGCAAAGTGGTTAAGACAGTTAACTAACTCTGAATTGCATGGAAATATAGGCATTCTATGCTTGGATATTCAGATAGGTTTCATTTCTAGACAAATGTAAGTTAGCCAGACTTAAAATTGACACTGGACACCAGCACAAAATCCCCAGATTTTCAAATCTAAAAAAAAAAAAAAGTAATTTGAATGAATGTGACATAATTGAATACTTTGTAATTTTTGCTTATTTAGGCAGACCTGTTGAGAACACAGTGCTTTTACCTCAGCAACCTTTTGTGCAAATACTGGCTTGCCTAGACCTTGTCAGTTTATATGTTTCAATGATACTTCTATCCTAAAGCAGTGTTATTGCAAACAAGGAGATTTAATTAAGTACCCACATTTAAAATAGGTGCTGAGAGAATTCATTCAATAAAAAGCACATGAGAGAAGGGATTTAAGTGACAAAGCTACAGCAGCTGAGCCATAATGGAGAGACATCACAAACAAAATATTTGCTATAATTTCCAAAGCTCAGAAAATTAATTAAAAAATTAACTCTTCAATTTGATGACCAAGAAAATAGAGGAGAAATAATGTGTGTATGAAAAGGATTAAAGAAAAATCCAAGAAGGAAGTCTTAGTGGGTTTAACTGGATGGATTTAAAAATTGTTTAAAGAGTGATGAGATGATAACAGAAAAAGGAGATTCCAACTGGTTTTATGAGGAAACAGATCTACACAGTTTTTTCTGTGAAACTTTACTTCTATTATCTCAATAAAAGAAAGGATCAGAAAAGAACAACAGTGAATGAGCTAACTGAATGATCTGAAAATAGCATGCTCACACATGTTCTTTTGGCTTTTGAGTAAGACAACAGAAAGAAAAGCAAGTACAATACTAACAATATTTTCATTACTTCTGAGGTATTGAACATGGCTGTGCAAGAAAGAGGACTAGATGTCTAATAATTAGTGATGAAGTAGAAGCTAGCAGAGATAATGGCATGTGTTATGTAAACTGGGTAGAGTTACACACAGAGATCTTTTTACTGCTACCATAATGCCTATCAGAATCAAAAGAGGAACTGGAAGGAGACATTTTCCTAGAAGAAAGGGGCATAATAGTCTTATGATGATATTCAGAAAGACAAACTAAATTTAAAACATCCACAGGGTTCTTGTCTAACAAACATGAGGAAGTAAGGGTTAGGATGTTAGTAAGTAGTAAAAGGAACCTTAAGTAAGTAAGTAAGATATATTTATTTACAGAATAATACATATACAAGGTTAATTTATTTGGAGAATGCTTTCAGATATATCTGGAAGTATGTTATAAAGGAACTAAGGAAGAACCTTGGTCAGATGGAGCTGTATTTGTTGCATTTTTCTATTATTGACAAAGAAATAAGAACCACCCTCCTGTAGCAGTTTTTAGATAAATTCAAAATGCATTCAGAGATATCAAACAAAGATGGTCATTGTCAGTCATGAGCAACCCACTTGCCACAACAGGCCTGTCTTTGTGGCTGTTACATATCTGGAGATTTCCTGATACAAGCCATGATCACATTACCCATCCCAGTAGGAGAAGCATGTGAGGCAGCTGTTCAGCCAGTGACCAGTGCACCTGGTCAATAGGGTCCCGAAGCCTGTAGGCAGATTCACCTTTGGTCACAACCTCACCTGGGAGGCAGCTTGGGGGTGGGGACACAGTGAGTGACCCCCAGTTGCCACTCTAACAAAGCTCTCTAGCCTGTGGGACTGATTTGTGTGAAGGGCATGGCAGCAAGACGTGCTGGGAGAGCTTTAGGTTGGATATAAGGAAAAGGTTCTTCACCCAGAGGGTGGTGGAGCACTGGAAAGGTTGCCCAGGGAATGCAGCAATGGCACCAAACCTAAAAATATTCAAGAAGCATTTGGACAACATCCTCAGACACATGGTGTGAATTTTGGGGTTGTCCTATGCAGGGACAGGGGTTGGACTCGAGGATCCTAGGACAAGAGGGATGGGGCTCAAGTTGCACCAGGGAAGGTTCAGATTAGGATTCAGGGAAAATTTCTTCACCAAAAGGGTTATCAGGCATTGGAAGCGGCTGCCCAGGGAGGTAGTTGAGTCACCATCCCTGGATTTGTTTAAAAGGCAGATAGATGAGGTGCTCAGGGATACAGTTTAGTAGTGGACAGGTACAATTGGACTCGATGATCTCAAAGGTCTTTTCAGAACAAGTAATTCTGTGATCCTCCAGGGTCCCTTCCAACTCAGGACATACCATGATTCTGTGATTCTCTGCTATGGACAATGTGACAATAGCTACCTTTCAGCTTCCCAGAGAACAGGAGGTGAGTAGGATATGTGATAGCTTCAGGCCAAGCAGGATACTGCTGAGATGAGCACTGGCCCTCAATGCCTGGTGGGTGGTCACCCAGAAAGGGGTTTTGTGGCTGCATCTACACCTTGCCTGAGCAATGTCTCTGCTCCAATCTGTAAATCTATCTCAGAGGGATGGGAGACAGTATCATAACAGGACACATACAGCAATTCTAAAATGAGTAACTTCTGTCATCCTTAAACTGGCCTTTTGCCACCTGCTGTTGTGCCCCAACCGTGCACCAGGATGGGACAGAAAAAGAGCCCTACACCAGAGACACACCATAGAATCACAGAATAGCTCTGGGTTGGAAGGGACCTTAAAGCTCATCCAGTCCCAACCCCCTGCCATGGGCAGGGACATCAGGCTGCTGCTCAGAGCCCCATCCAACCAAGCCTTGAACACCCGGAGGGATGGGGCAGCCATAGCTTCCCTGGGAAACCTGTGCCAGTGTCTCACCACTCTCATAGTGAAGAAATTCTTCCTAATGTCTAGCCTAAATTTGCCCCTCCCCAGTTTATACCCATTGCCCCATGTCCTATCACCATGAGCCTTTGTAAACAGTCCCTCTCTAGCTTTCCTGCAGCCCCTTCAGGTACTGGAAGGTCGCTGTAACGTCTCCTCGGAGCCTTCTCATCTCCAGATTGAACAAACCCAGTTCTCTCAGCCTGTCCTCCTAAGGGAAGTGCTCCAGCTCTCGGATCATCCTTGTAGCTTCCTCTGGACCCGCTCCAAGAGCTCCATATCCTTCTTATGCCGAGCATTCCAGAACTGGACACAGTACTCCAGGTGAGTTCTCCCAGGAGAGCAGCAGATACTGCCTCCTGTCATCACCCGCCACAGCCCCCACTACAGCAGGACACACCCCATCAAAGCAGCGCGCATGCGCGCTCGCGCCGCGCCCCGCCCCACCCCGGCCGGCGCTGTGGGGAGCGCGCGTGGGGGGCGCCGGGTCTACATCGGCCGCCATGAGTGGGGCTCCCGCCCGGCGCCCGCGCCCCGCAGGGGCGGCTGCGGCCCG